>VZTZ01020158.1:166305-272534 GCA_013400955.1 Drymodes brunneopygia | reverse complement strand
GGGATCGGCCCTTTTCCCCGGCTCGGGGCTTCCTTGCCGCATTTTGTTCGCTCGCCTGCTACGCGCCTCGCCCCGGCGGTGCCGGGAGCCGGGCTTTCCCGTCGCCCCGCGCTGGAGGAGACCGAAGACCTGCCCCGCCAACTGCTGGTGGTGGTGCTGCCGCCGAAACTCCCCGGTATTCCTCCCGCTCCGCTCTGGATTTGCAGAAGGGCTTGCGGATGGGCAGTTCGCAGAAATACCATCCCGGAGTGCTGCCACCTTCCTGCTCATCCGCGGCGGGGATGCGCGGCGGCAGCCGGGCGGCCGCGTGCCCACGGGAGAGGGGCCCTGCCGAGCCCCCGGCCGTGCCGACAGCCCCTCGCTAGCTCGGGAGACCCTCCCTGGGGGGCGGTGCGGAGCTTCTCCTGCCCCAGGTCCCCGCCGATCAGAGCCGCACACGCATGGCTCTCATTGTATAACTGTGGTACTGCAAGCCGGGGCTGAAACTGTGGCATCTTTATAAGAACAGTTTGCAGTTAATTGGTTTGGCAGATGAACTCCTGCACAATCCTCTTGCCCGCTTCTGTTGCTTAAGTGCCAGCGCCCCCTCCCACCCCTTTCCCCCTTTTCCCCGCTTTCCTTTGAAGCGTCGCATAACTCTGTATTGCCAGCAGGATGGAAAGTGCTGATTCAGCAGCCAGGAGCCTCACTCCATCTGAAGTGGTGGTCTGCCTGAAATGCTCCCATTTGTTGAAATGGGAACATGTGTTGCTGGTATGTCAAAGCAGCATTGATCAGGTTTTCTAAAACAGACCCAAAGAATGTGGTTTGCTTTTCTCTTCACTGAGGCAGAATGAATTTGGGTTTGGGGCAAAGCAAGAGAGGGCAGGATAGAAGGGATGTGGGCATCTTCCACCTTAAGTTGCACTGCTGAGGGGCAGCTGAAATTGTTTTGCCTTGTAAAGGTGCTTATGTGTTTTAATGGAGATGTTGTGGGATGTGTGGCAAGCATGTCTTAACCCTCCAGCTCCATCTATTCCTGTGTTTTGAGGCTGGTAGTTGTACTTACAGCTCTAGAAAAGGTACGGAGAAGGGCAGCAAGGCTAATCCCAGGATTAAAAGGAGTGAGTTATGAGGACAGGTTAAAAAAAACCACCACAAACACATGGAGATTAGAAAACCTGCCTGGAAAAGGGGAAATATGCTTGAAACTCTAAATGAGAGCTCTGGCTGTGCTTCATGATCGTTTTGGGGCTGAGGCAGGGTGCGGGAGGTAAGCCGGATGCTCTTCCCGTGCTGTTAGTCTTCCTGCAGGGCTTAACCTCTCAGAGCAGCATAAGAAGGAGAGCTGTTCCAGAGCTGTATTCCTCTGGCTGCTTTTGTACAGGTATGCGTTAATATCAGAGCTGCTTGGGTTTTCTTTTCCAACGTTGGACTCTTTGTAAAATACAGCACAGTGTAAAGCAAACAGCAGAGCCTGAAGAGTACTGTTTGGTAGCCTTGCTGCAAATAGTAAACTGACAGAGCAGCAGAGCCTGACGCTTGCCTCTGGTGATCATTTTACCATGTTACGGTCTGATTTATTTTCTTCACTTGGATGTTATTTCTTCTTAAAGTAGGTCTTGTTTGCCCTGGCTACATATTAAAGATCTTGTGGTACTTCCATGGTTTTCCTGCATTTTGTTAATCAAGCTATCCCCTCTCTTAGCACTGTGTGAGTTGGCTTTTATCCTCACTTATCCTCACATACAGCCACACCTGGATTTCAGTAGCCTATTCCTGTGTTTTTTACTGCGCAGTCCAAAAGCTCTTCCTAAATGCAAAATGGATCTTTGCATCTCAGTTCTGCTGAAGTGTATAGTGTGTACTCTGTGAATAAAACAAGTGTTTGCAGCCCTCTGTCTTGTGAGTGATTAAATGACTCCAGCAGGAATAGTTACAAAGGTTTTTTAGAAATCTTTGGTCATGTTCTCATCTGTGCTTGGGATGTAAATGGGCAAAAAAGTATCTGGATCTTTCTGGCAAAGGTATCCTTCCAAGGCAGGGAGTTCCCAGCTGGCAGAGGAGAGGCATAGCTGGGTCATGCACTGCTTCTGCCAGCAGCACCAGAGTGTTGTGCTGGGAATTTGTTTTCTGAGAGCCCCAAACGAGCAGATGTCCCTCTAGACTGTGAGGCACCGTCAGCTTCCCTGGGTGCACGTAGCAGTGGCAGCAGGCAAACTGAAGGACTCCTGGCTGGTGTCACTCTGGATGGGACCCTGCTGTTGTTCCCTGTTGCTGTGCCTCTCTGCACATAACCACAGTGTGGTTATGGAGGTGATGCTGCTAAATGAGGCCAGATTTCTAGGTAAAACTTTTGCTTAGGCCAGCTCAGCTCTGTCTTGGGAAGTGTGTGTGTCTGTGTATGTTTGTATCTGAAATGCACTCAGGTGCTTCTTCAGAGCACTGAAATGTGGGATGAGGAAAGAGATGGAGGGACACTTTTTGATGTCCAGTGGTATGCATTTTCAGGATGCATTTAAGCATTTGCTCAATTGAAAATTTCCCTGTTGGCAGCAACCACTGTAGTGAAACCCCTTACTATTTTCTGCTGGCCTTTTTGTTCTAAACCTTTGAGTGGACTTTATTAATGGGGTCAGGGGAAAAGCTTTTCTTCACTTTGTGCCAACATTTCTGTCCAAACTAAGACTAAGGAAGCCTGCTTTTCTTTGGATTTATCTCAGCTATGAGAGTATTGATGCCAGTTCACAGTGCAGTGTTTCTCAAGTGTGCCCACCTGGCCCAGTGTTTTCACAAACAAGGAAGATAACTCCTGAGACCTCTGCCTCTGTCAGGCTTGCATGCAGCTTGCCAACTGGCTTGGCTATAGTGTGATTGCATAAGCCTCCTTCTGTAGGAAAGCAGGCTAAGAAGTTAGGATTGTTTTTCTTGGAAACTGGACCTGCTCCTGGCCGTGTCCAAAATACACCAATTGCAACTCTTCACCCAGGGAGATCTAGGAATGGAGATCCTTTACCGAAAAGTTGAAACCCCACAATCCTTTTTGGGAATTAAAAGGAATGAGGTTGCCAAGGAATCCCTTTATTAGCATTGAGCTTTATTTACAGGTTTGCTATCTTTGCACTGCCTGCTGGTCAGAAGAGCATGTTGCAGTCTAAACTTGGCAGAATAGTCTTAATTCCCATCACTTTTTCTCCCAAACCAGTGGTTGTTTTGAAACACAATATTATGAAGTAAACAGATGTCACCTCACTGTCTTCTCTTTCTTTATACATGTTGAACTGTGCACTTCTGAACTAGTGCCGTGCCAGGTCTTTCCTATTCTCATGCCATCTGTTGAATTGGACAGCAGTTCTCCCTTTAGCTCAGTATGGCTCCTGTGTCGCATCGGGAGTGTGGAGAGCACTATCCTGGAAAGCCAGATTCCAGTATGAGTGCATCATTAAAGAAAACTGTTGATCAGTATGAGGCATCCTGTCTACAAACAGTCTCTTAATGTCTTCAGTGATGAAACAACCAGAACAGGATGACTTTATAAGATTTGTTTGGATATATTCAACATTCCCTTTTCTTATATGCTTTATTCCCCTGGATACCATCTCGTCAGCAGGTACATGTGTAGAGAGACAGACAGACATTTTTCGTACAGATACATTCATCTGAAAATGGTGGTGTTTATGGTTTCTAGCTGCTTTTGGACTTTAAATAGGAGCACTGAATATCAGTGCCTAGGTATCCTGAAATCCTTTAATAAAGAGATGTTCACATTCACACTAATGTGCATCCATTGGCTGAAAACTGCCTTCCCTCTTTGCCTTCCTGTGGTCTTTCATAAGTCATAGATGGATCAGTTCATACAGAGCAGATGGATGTGGCTGTGAGGACTGAAGGCATTGCAAGTTCATCCCCTGCTTTAGAGTAGTGCCCTTGTGAACAGTTCTGTCTTTCCTGGTCTCTGTAACAGAAAAGTCCAGAGATTTCTGTTTAATGGTGAGGAGTCACTCACAAAAGTATGAGATTTTGAGCACTGGGTGAGGTACTTTCCGTTAGAAGGTGGCAGCAGCTTCATGGCTGCTGTCTGGGTTTTTACAGACAAGCAACCTGTAGTGGCATGTCCAGAGACTCAGGTGTGGATTGAACAAAAATATAGTCAGGATGAATAACGATGGGTTCTTCAAAGCCCAACACTAATGCTCATTTACAAGTCAAGAGAGCTTTTAATGAAACCTGCTAATTGCATCCTAATTAGTTAACCCATGGGGAATGCAGATTACCACTCCTGAATGGCTACAGCAAAAGCTGTCTGTCATGAAGATCAGTTCTTTTAAAGTGGATGATCTTTTTAGCAGGATAGGACTCCTCCTGTATGGGGGATAATACAACATGTAACTACTGCTGTAAATTAGTGTCAGGGACCTTCTTCTTCCTGAATCCATTCAGAAACCTTTGGTAAGTCATTATATCCCTGGATATCAAATGATAACTTTGGACTGAATAAAATGGTAGAGGAAAACGTGCAGTTCTGACATATATCATATGAAATAAAATTACAGGTTATATCAAGCTTGTAGACTGCCAAACTAGATCTGGAATAATCTAGGCACATGGCTTGAAAGTCTTCTTCGTTGATACTTAGAGAGGTGAAATGTGTCCCTTTTGGAACTCTGCAGCTTTCAAGACTTCTGTCTTTGAGATTATGCTGTTTCAAGTATGATGGGATAAGGCGTATTTGCTAGAATGGTTTGACTTCTTGGAGAAAGGATCAGCAGTGAGGAATTCCCCCTTTACCACATGATGATGGAACAGGCTCTGTTTGTTCTTCCCTAAAGTGAGAGCTGGGGAGAGGATGAGAGGGGTTACAAGTCATAATTATACTGTGCAGTGTATTTCTGAAAAGAGCTTTGGGATCGTGGTCCTTGGATGCAGAGGTGATGAGTGCCCTAGACAAACTTACTGGGAACACCACAACCATCTCTGCATTCTCTTCTTGTGGGCAGATGCTGTAGAATATCTGAGAAAGAAACACGGTGCCCTGTTTCTGTTGTATTCTTTTGTTGGACTCCAGGGGAAGACTGCAAGAGGTTTTCCCATTATCTTACCCTCCTGCTGTTGAGCTGTCATCCTTAAGCCAGCAGCAACAAGTTCAGCAGCTATGTTGATCTTAATGACCAACAATTGCATTAATGGTTGCAGTATTAACCATTGGACAGTTTTGTTGCTCTAGCTGTAATACTCAGACAATGTATTTCTTAGTGAGTCTGTTTCAGCTTTTTTGGAGGCCAAATCCAAGGACCATAGGGACGTTCCAAAAAAGACAGTTTTGTACAGACAGGGCATGATGAATGGGGTAATTGTAAACACATGTTTGCTTAAACCACTAGCAAACCAACCTCTCATTCTTCCCAGCCTCCATCAATGCCAGCTTCTGCTAGCTCACAACAGGACAAAAATAGGAAATTACTTTCCTGGCAGACAAACCATAGAGGAAATACCATGCCATCCTGTTGGAATAAACCTATAGCCCAGTGGGAAGGAGCTCTCCTGCTGAGCAGCAGTGAGGATTTCTACATTTGTTCACACAGTAAACATCAGAGCGTGGTCCTTGTGCTCCCTTCACGCTCTTGCTGCAGAATTTGTGTCAGCAGGGAAATCTGAGAAACTGAGTGTCCACATCCAAGCTGAGCCTGTGTTTGCTGAAAGCAGCTGGGTAAGGGTGGATAATACTCCATGAGACCAGTATCATTCTTCCATTATGCATCCCTGGTGAGAAAATCAATAAGCAGGGAGAATCTGTAAGTCTGTAGATTCTTTTCATGGTGAAGATTAGCACTTGATGAACACTTAGAGATTTCTTTTAGTGCCCAGCATCTAAATTCTCCCTTTCGATGTTGATTGAGTGGCTGCAGCTCTATCCAAACTCGTGTTGTTTGTTCGTAGCATAGACTTAAGTTTTCAGAAGTTACTTTTTTACTTGGCTCAACTTTATTTCTAGGTCGTCTTCAGGTGTTAATTTAAATTTTGAAACTGTGAGGAAGGGAATCCATAAAATGTCACCCAGATCTCTTTCACTGCTGATGTTGCTGTTAGTGAATGATCTGTGGTTCTGGGATTGTGATTTTACGCTTAAATGTATTTTTGGTCAGGGGGTTGCAACTGGGCTCTGTGTCTGTGCACGCTTCATATATTTTTACATGTCAAAACTAACTGGCAGCAAGGATTTGAATCCCTTACTAGAGAAAAAACTGCTAGAAAAAATTTCCCAGATACTGATTTTAATGGAGGATGGTAGGACAAGATAGTTGTATATTAAAAAGAATCAGAGCAGAAGTTTTCAACGCTGAAATAAAAACGGGGAGGTGATTTTTTTTCCTCCTTGCTTTCTTCTTTCCTTCTTTCTCATGATGTTCCTCTTTGCCAAACTACTAGGTACGGATTCAGATAGGAGAACGTTCTCTCTCCTTAAATGGGAATTGAGAGAGGGGGTGAGAAGGACTGGGGGAAGGTAAAATCTGTAGGTTGGTCTTGCTAGTGTACTGTTAAAGCTCTGAGCATCCTTGGAAAGGAATGAGGAGCTTTTATTATATCTAAGCAGAAGTGTGGAATTAAACTTCAAGGACTTGGAAAAGCTAAAAATTCAGAAGGCTTTGGCATAAGACAAAAATACCACAAGCTTTCTTAAAAGGCCTGCTTTCCCTTCTGGCTCAAATGTATTAAAGTCCATTTAGGAGAATGTTGAGGGAGAAATATGTATTGCAAGACCATTGATTCTTTCTGAATTAATGTCTTGTGGGGGATCATTCTTCATTCTAATAGCTGCTCGTGCTGACATCACCCAAGATGTCAGGGGATTATGTCAGAATTCAAGCCTTGATATTGTGCAGAACAATGGCTCAAGTGCTGGCAGATGCTTTCTTGGTGGGTCAGGTTGCTTTTGTTTATCCTGTCCATCTCTCACTGTGATGTTCCAGTTACTGTACATGGTCACAGCAAGAGATGTAGTAAACAATTTCCAAGAGAGGCATATCTGTGCAGCATGATTGTGAAGACAAAGTACTTCTTGCCTCTGTGTCTTATGCTAGAGACCAATTTGCCATCATCTAGGTGCAGAATGCATGCATTTGTAACACTTGATGAAAAAGCTCACCAGCTGTAACATTGTCATCTTTTGTTTTGTTCTTTGTTGTATTATTTTGTTTGTCATTCCAGGAATTCTGAAGTCAAAAAGTTGAGGCCAAAAGTGAGTGGGTTTGGTGATGGAGGTTATTTTTCCCTGGTCTTTTGGTTGGTTTGTTGTTGTTTTTTGGGTTGCTTTTCCCCCCTCCCTGGCTGTTGGACACCTAGCTTTAGTTTTAAGATGATGATTATAATGAAAGCCCTTGTGGTTTAACCTGTCAGGCAGCTAAACACCCCACGGTTGTTCACTCACTTTCCCCCCACATCAGTGGGATGGGGAAGAGAATTGGAAAGAAGGCAGAACTCCTGAGTTGAGATAAAGGCAATGCAGGAGAAAGAGGAAGGTTAAATAATAACAACTAAAAAAGAATATACAGACAAGTGATGATCAGGGTAATTGCTCACCACCTGCTGATTGATGCCCACCCTGTCTCCAAGCAGCAGGCCCCTCCCTCCCAGCCAGCTCTCCCCAGGTTATTTGTTCAGCACTATGCCACATAGTATGGAATATTCCTTTGGCCAGTTTGGGTCAGCTGTCCCGGCTGTATCCCTTCCCGGCCTGTTGTTCACTCCAAGCCTCCTCACTGGTAGGATGAGAAACTGAAGAGCTGAAGAGCTGTGAGCTCTACAGTGATTACAGATCTACTCAACAATGATTACAGTGTCAGTGTGTTATCAATATTATTCTCATCCTGAATCTGAAACACAGTGTTGCACCAGCTTCTAGAAAGAAAATAATTCTACCCCAGCTGAAACCAGGACAACCCTGAGGGGAAAGCAATCAAAATAGCCCTTTATGATGCTCTAGAAATTACTATACTGGAGTGTTACAGTCTATATGTGATTTTCATGAACTGATTCTTTTGATACACTTTACTGGTGGGCTATTATAGCGTTACACACAGTCATCACATTTAGCAATTGAAACTGAGGCATCGGGTGTATTTTTCAAAGTGCTTCTGGAGAATTGAGCAGCGAGACTGAGATGAGCTGTAGGAGTGGAAAGCAAATGCTGTTCGAGTTGCTGACATCTCTAATGTGTACTCAGACTTATTTCACATTCGGCATGCATTTTTTTGTTCTAGAGCTGATGCTAAAAAAGGTCAGGAAAAATCTCAGTGGAGTTCCTTGCTAGCAAAGGTGGATTACACTGTTAACACATAGGAAGTCAGAGGAGCATTGCAAAAGCTGTTGCAGCTGATACAGTATAGGTGTGTGGTACCACTTGTAATGCCTGGCTGAGTTGGACAACTTTCCTCCTCAGTGTCCTTTGAAAAACAGTATTGGTACAGCTTTCAGTAGGAGAATGGCATTGCAAGATGTCTTGCTACTGTAAGCCTTAGCCAGTTTTGGTAAACGTGTAATTTGTCTTCGTTTACTTGCAAATGATTCCACTCTTCTTCCCAGGAGCAGGAGAAGTTCTCACAGGTGTTTGGAAAATGGATGATTTTGAAAAATTCTGTGAAAGAGTCCTGTGCTGTAACAGCCTGACTTTGTTTTGCTTGTATTCATCTCTTCTTGGGTCCTTCATGTCCAACAGTCCAGCTCTTCCTTAGCAAGATTTATTCCCCAGGAGTCTAATTTAAAATCCACATGAGCTAAGGTGACATATCTATAGGTGATGTGAAGTTGCCTTTCAGGTCAATTTGACAGTGCTTGGTAGAGTTTCAGGAAGACAGCACATGTGCAGCCATCAGAAAGGCAGGTCACTTTTACTTCTTTGAGTGTTGAAATATTAATTTTTTTTTGTGTGTGAAAGCTCTTCAATTTAAAGAGGTAAATAAACTTTCCCGCTGGAAGAGAGGCATATCTTCATTTCTCTAGGGATGTGGACCATGCTAAGACTTCACTGCTATCAAAAACTGATGATGTTTTGTTGGAGTGTTTGGGTGTTTTACCTTGGGCCAGCTTGGTGGTTCATGATGTGTGTGCATGGCTGACTCTCTAACTGAGCAGGGAAGCTGTCCTGTGTACTTGTATTTTCTAGGGTTGGTTTTCTTCTCGGTTAAAGGATAGCATCAGTTCTTGGAAGTATGTGGTAGGGCAGCTGAGGTGAGGTGCTCTGCCAGGGAAAGGAAGAGAAACGAGAAAGAGAAGAATACGTCCTATCTCTATTCAGTGGCAGCAAACTGCTGGGCCAGCTTGACAATGCAGCAACAATTTTTTTTTCTGTGAATTTCAACAAATCTTAAGGAGCTACACGAGCAAGCAAGCTAAAGACTAGACCTGGCTTTGCAGAGGGTCTCCAGACCTGCCTGTATTTGCAAGTTTTACCTGTTGAAGAGTTTACTGCAATGTGTGGGGGTTAACCTTGTGTTTGATCTCTTTGCAGCCCTGGAATGTGGATCAAAGCGATGTTGTCTTTATTCCTGTCTGTTTAATTTTACTTTTTTTTTTAATAAACTGGACCTCTGGTGCTGGGTTGTTTTCTTGAAATGAACATGAAATGTGTCAGTGCTAGGTGGGGTTTTTTATTGAGCAACTCAGCCGTAACAAAAATGTTACTCTTGCTCTTGTACATTTAAAGAAGATAAAAATAGCACCTTCACAGTTTCAGGAGATTATGTAAGGTATGTGTAGCTGTATCTTATTATATGATCGTCATAAAACAGAGCAACTGAGGAAGTAACTGGTAATAAATCCATCATTATTCATATTGCAAAAAATAGCAAGCGTAATAGCTGTTCAAACAAACATCAGAGATTTGGTTTACTTACTCTGAAACGTAGTGGTGAAACATACTTGTTTCACACCGGTTACCAGCTGAAATGTTTTTTTCCTGGAATGTCTCATCTGTTCCCTGTCTCAGAAACCCAGAACTGCCTGTGAGCTGGTTCAGGCGCTCTGCTCTGATCAAGGAGGGTTTCTGTAGCCAAAGTCAAATAAAGGCATTTGAGGTGACTGCTCTGGTGTCTGCTAGGAAATGATCCTGATGGCTGTGGGGCAGATCTTGGCCATGAACTCCTGTGACTCTTGAGGAGCTGCCTGAGAACTGCAGTTTCTCAGCTGTGCTAAACCTAGTCTGCTTTAGCCTGAAAAAAATCCCAAACAACCACAAAAACTCTGCAGATTGAAAGCCCAAATAACTTCTTCACTAATTTCAGTAATCATTCTTGTCTGTGGTAAATATGGAATGATTCTGGGGGCAAGACGACATGTCATGGATTTTCTTCATTTTACCAAACAGAGTTTGAGAAGACTTGGAGTTCAGGTTCTTGAGTTCAGGATTGCACACGATGTCTGGCGTTTCTCTTCAGAAACATTTCTGAATAATTTTTTCCATAATTTTAGCACAAAAATGATTGAATTTTGACTAGCACAGTCCTTCTGGCTGGATACTAATTCCATTATATGTGGACTCTTGGATGGATGGAGGAAGAGATCTTTTCCCAGCCTTTGTTACAGGGACTTGCCTCCATCTAGAAACAATTTCTGTCTTTTGCAGGGTCATTTGGAGAGTGACAAAATGTGTATTACATGTTCTCCTCATACACTGTGTGCTACTTTGAGCACTCTCAGCTGCTGAATGAAGTTCAGGTTTTATAACAAATGCTACTTGTGATGCTTCAGTTGCTTTGCATAGCTGTGTTAGGTTTTGGGGCTGTTGAGGTGAAGGAAGTAATGGACGAGCAGTAATTTCATGGGCACACTAATGTGGTTGTGTACAAATAGCAAGTTTCTTCCTCTTCTTGGGATATCTGACCAAGTTGTATGCTTGCCTTCAGCCATATCATATCTGTAGTGACTTTGGCAGTGGTTCAGAGAAGGTTTGTCCAACCAGAGAAGCATTCATGGGATGTACTTTTAAAAATTAATTGTTTTATTTATTTTTTTAAAGTGTGTGGGGACTGAAGCTTTCTTCCTGTGTGCAACTGTGGCTTGTCTAAAGTCAGTGTTTGACTACAGATCAAGTGTTGTGGTCAGAGTGAATTTTTGCCCAAACCTATGTTGGAACCGTAAATTGTTGCATCGTGCGGGCAATGATGCTTTTATCCAATACCTGGTCTTAGTCACTTCTTCCTGCCAATATCCTCTAATTCTGCAGTTGTAACTCTGTGAAACCAAGCAAGGAAGTGTGTGCTTTGTGTGAGGAGCTCCAGAACTCTTTAAGTTCTGACTTACCCTCTTGAAAGCCTGAAGGTTTCCAAAGTGGAATATATATATATATATATATATATATATATATATATACACACACTAGATATATTACTATATTACATAGACCTTTTATTGTGTCTGAGAGAGGTGTATCTCCTCTACAGTTTAATGCATGCTGCATCCAACAGTTCTTTGGAATCCCTGGGACCTTAAGAGGAAGCCTTTCAGCAATGTGGTGGATGCAGGGCTGGTTTGTGTTGAAGTTCTGTGTGGGGCTGGGGGCTGCTGGGCTTGGTGGTAGTGTGGAAGCTTTGTAGGGCTGTGGCTGTGCGTGGAGCTGACAGGCTTGGAGGAGGGAGCTTCAGGTTAAGTCTTCCTATAGTCTTCTGGGATCCTTTTAAAAGTAGTGCTGTAACGGGGTAACTCAGGATACCTGGCACCTTAGCCATGTCAAATGAGGTCCCTAGAAAACCAAGGGACTGAAAGGTTTTATTAAAAGTGATTTTTACCCTAAATGCTGTCTCTGAAATCCATTAGCAGTTTAAAATTAACCAAATATTCTAGGTAGCTTAAATGAATTTTAATGACTTTCTGCCACTTTTATAAGAGGAGTCTATTTACAACCTTGTTGCTTTAAGTGCAGCCTGGATTGCAAATGTTTAATTTTATCAATGGAAATAATTTCATAGCATGGCAGTAATCTTCCTAAAGATTTGCCTGGTCAATGAAGAAGTAACAGGATTTGTAGAAACCAAAGCAGAGCAATCTGAAGTAGCTGTATCCTAAAAATGACCTAACCTATAAAGCTTTGAATTATCATGTCATCTTCCACTGGGAAACACCGCAAAGTGTCTTGCCCCTTTGCATCCTGTAGGAAAGAATTGAGCCATCCCATTATTAGGGAGGAAAAACTGAATGCAGACTAAAGATTTAAAATTTATCTAAGAACGTAAATGAAGGCCAACTAAAAATGGTTGGATTTTTTTTTTTACTGTGGTACATACTGAAAAAGAAATATTAGAAACTATTTCAGTCTGTTTTTGGGTATTTGATTACCAGTTTCTAAGGGACCTCTCTGCTCATATGTGTGTTTTGTAGCGTTGGGAGGGGAAAGGGAAAGTTACTTTAAAGGAGCTGTGCTGAGAACCTAGAAGAGAAGGCACAAAGAAGGGCAATATTGATACAGCTCAACTTTTTTATCCACTTGATCTTTTGGAGTTTTTTTCCCCCCTCATAGTGCACCCACTTCTCAGTAGTGTGAGAGGAGAAGGCATCAAATTGACTTCCATAGTCACGTGTGTCTTTCTAGTGTAATGTAGAGAAAAGGCAAAGTAGGCTGCACCCTTACCCCCCTCTGGTGAAGCTGATGTGATGAGTGGGGGAATGTCTTTACTCACAGCATGGCTAAATCATGGCTTTGAAAATGATTCCTGATATGATTATCTCTTTGGAATAATGCTAAGCTTCTGTGAGGCATCTGCATGAGAAAAGCCTGCAGTTTTTGATAGATGTGTTTTGCTTGTGTGATGGTTGTATCACTCTGTGTTTGCTCCCACGTCCCAGCTCATGGAACTTAAATTCTCTCAGAGATGATGGCTTCTCCAAAGGTGGAGGAAGTGTTAGGAAAAAAATGGGGAGAGAAGGAGTATTTATGCCACAGTGCATAGTAAACATCCCACTTGTGATGCAGGTAGCTAAGTCGTGTCTAAAACTTGGCCTGGCTTCGGTCCTGGTCTTAAACCACAAGTGTTACTTTGGAGTGGATGTTTGTGTGCCATGTCCTGTGGCCTGGTGGCCATTTGGACAGTCAGGGATTCCAGGGGTAACCACATGGTGAGGCACCTGAGCAAAAATGCTTCTGCTGAATACTAACAGTGGCACTGTTGAACTCCATGAAATGGCAATGTGTGCTTACCTTTATTGACTTCAAGTGTCTACACCTATTGATTTTATTTTTTAAAACCATTTTATTTTTCCTTCTGTTTTCCAGCTCTGTCACTGTTTAGGAGTGACTAGTGCTTTGCCTTTGTGGACTGTCAGCCTCATGCTCCAAGATCACAGTATCTGCGGTTGTAAATATGCTAAGCGGAGAGCAGAGGGTCATTCCTGATAGAGAGGGATGGGCACTGCCACTAATCCTGTAAATCCACAGCAGGTCCTTCCCATGCACAGAAACCTGATCTTAACTCCTCTGTCTTCCTTTGCTATGATATTTACATATAATTCCTACTTCTTAAAATGAGAGAGAGTTGTATCTAGTCAGATTTGAGGAAAACTGCATGAGCTAGCCTTATGAATATTTATCTCTGCATCAGCATCTTACTCAGGGATACTCAAGAAAAGATGACAAATGACTGTCTTTTTGACATGCACGATATAAAGCAAATGCAATTTCAAAGCCTCCCTTAAGCCTCTGTGGCATGCTTAAATATCTTCCAGTTGCGTGGTTAAAGGCTCATAGAAGTCTTGTACTCAGGAGTGCTGGATTGGGGAGATTTGTGAAATGCCTATTCCCAGCTACTTCCATTGATGCAAATGGTGGAGGTCAAACTGTGGTGTGTGGGGAAGGTGGCTGGAGAGAGAAAATTGGCTGAATAAGATGATAATGCTTTCAGTTATGTCTAATCGGAATTCATTTCCTGTGGATATTCCCAGAGGTTTAGCATAGAACAAATGCAGTTTGGAATACACTGGTGCTCACAGTCCATGAGCTAAAAAAAATGGAAGGCATTGAGGTTTTGTTGGTTACCCCTGCCCCCCCAAACTTCCAGAGATGCTTGCTACTGAGTAAGTGTTAGTGCCAAGCTTCAGAATGATAGGATTTCACCTTGCAGTACTGACTCCAGTTAGTGGTGCTGCGGTAGCCATGTATAGATTATTATCTTCCACCCTCTTCTGCAAGAAGAAATTTCTCTATTCCTTGTATCCTTCAAAAACCTGATAGGCAGTGGAACCATGAGATTTTGATCTACACTTTGTAGATTGAGGCTAAGCATTAAAAAAATACACATGACATTACAAAGTAGTGTTTCTGCTATTTGTCCTCCAGAATGAGACTGAAGAGCAAAATTCATAGGGCTTGAGGGTGTGGCCCACATGCCTCTCTGTTGTCAGGTTCTGATTTGTTTGTAGTGTTAGGATATAGCTGGATCTCTGTATCAACAGAGGCAAATGCCTGTATTAGACTTCATAAAAAGGTATTTTGACACCTAAGGTTTTGAGTTGGTTGGGTTTTTTTTTTTTTTAGGACCTGAAGGTTACAGTTGGTATACAGCTTGTCACTATTCTCATTTTGGGTACTGTTCTTTGAAGAAAAAGAAAGACAATGCATCTGTTAAGGTTATTTTTCTTGTAGCACAGTGCTAGATCTGGAGAGGAGACTTTACACAGGTCAACCAGTCGACAAAAAGCTGGAGAGGAGTTGTGTTTCTGACGGCAGCTTGGTGGCAGTGGTTGGGGGAAACTGCTAATTCCTCTCATAGTCTTGGCTGTGGACTCACTGGTTTTTTTTCCCCTTTAGCAATTTTGACTTGGTGCTTCTGTTTTATCTTTTCCCTATGCCCTCACTCCACCCAGTACAGTAATGTTTTCCTAAATCTTTGCTTTTTAAAACTGTTTCTTCTGAAAGTTGTGGGCATGGAGAAGCTGTTACTCCCTCTTTCTTTGCAGCAAGCTTTCATAGATTTGAAAGACTTCATCATGACCCTTACTTTTGCTTCTTTTGGCTGAGCTCCAGTTAATTCTGTTTTTTCTTTTTTCCTCCCAGATGTCATGTTTTTCTAATTCTATGATGTTCCTATTGCTTTTGCTTGGAATCTTTCCAGTTGATCTTTTCTGAAATTTGCTGAAGATTGGGTGCAGCTTTGTGCTGGAAGTTTTATCAGCCACAAGTAGAGCATAACTGTTGCTTCATGATTCTCACATATGTTCCTCTATACATTCCTCTATGTTATTTGCCTCTTTCTCAACAAAGAATTTTCCAGTTTCTAAAACTTGCTTTGAATTAAGTCTTCCAGCAAGCTAACTTTAAGTTAGCAGCTTCCCTAAGTTTAATGAGTGTCATTTTCTCCTTCATTATCTAGATCATTAGTGTTAGAATAGTATGGGACCAGGGCAGATCTCTGCAGAGGTTATTCAGTATGTCAGGCTATTATGTGAGTATTTCAATTTTTTTTGACGTTCCAAGCAAATATAAGTCAGTGTAGTTGCTCAGTCACTTTCAAATCTGCCATAAGATGACTGTTTGCATTGATAACAGTATGACAAAGTTTTCTTATCTTTTTGTAAGAATGCAGTTTGAATCTTTTGATGTGGTTTTGCTAATGTCAAGATTCAGATTCAGTGTTTACTGCTTCTGTGTTCCTAAAATATGTATCTCTGACATTAGTAGGATGTTGAGTTGGTTTGACTTGGCTTATACATGAAAACCAGCTTTTGTTGAGTTCAATCTTTCATTTTCTTTTTGGTGCCAGCAGATGGGTTTAATGGCAAATGTGTGAATTAAGCAACAGGTATCATTCTTAGTGTTTTTCTTTCCACTCTTTCCCCCTCCCACTTATGTAGGAAATCACTGTTTGCCATTCTCCAGCCTTTACTACCTTGTCAATCCACTCTGAACTTTCAAAAAAAAAAACCTACTACTGATTTGAAGCCTTAAACAAAATCCAAACTGCTCAATTCATTACTGAGTTTCATGAAAATCAGCTGGTTTGAGAGAAAGTTGATTCATCTGTTTTTTTTTTTCCTCTCCTCTCTCATATCATCACTAGCAATAGTTTGGGGTTTGTTTGGGGTTTTTTGTTGCTGGGTTTTTGTTTCGTTTTGTTTTTTGTTTTTGTCTTGTTACCTGTAGCTTTTTCTGAGAAAGTGATGAGTTGACTGACCTTAATCATTATTTTATTGCTGTGGAATTGCAGAATGAGTTTTTGATGTCTCTTCTTTCACTTTCACTTATTTTGGTATTGCAATAATTGTCTGCAGGCTATTGCTCTTTTAGTGGAGTGCAAATGGATGGCCTTTGCTTGACCTCTTTACCTAGCAAGGCAGACAAACTGTTGCTTGCTTTTTGTCATGTATGGGCAACAGCAAAGCTTAAATATCTTGGGTCTGAGGATTAACTAAAAACTGGAGATGAGAGAGAATGAACACTCAGTGGCAGAAGGCTCTCTTCAAATACAAAGCAAGTTCTGTCGTCCAGAATCAATATACTGAAATGGTTAAAGGGCAAATGCCAAAAGGCCGAATTTTTGCCTCGGCTCTTTTGTCAGATTTTGGTTTGAGAACAACATTTAGGTGGTGCCCCTGTTCTGCTCAGCCATAATTCAGAAACCATGTAAAGTTTTATGTATGCTGCTTCTGCTTTTGTCTGAGGTTAGGATAATTGAAAATAGAAAGTACTGAAATGTACAGATGAACCCGAAATGACTAGATAATGATATGATGAACTAGATGCTTAGTCTTGTGTCACCACCAGATCTAGAAGCATGTTGGATAAGGGGATGTTGACAGAGTGGAGAGAGTGAACAATGCTAATGCTGTTCACAAAATAAGAACCCTTCTGAAAAGGAACGTACAGTTTCAAGAACAGATGGTCTAGTGGTAATAGAGACTCACAAATTTTTGTTGGCTGGCAGCCGTCTTTCAGGTTAGGATTCTGTCTTTAAAGCTCTTTCATAGAGTTGACTTCCTTGCTGCAAAGTACTTAGTAAAAGGACAGAGTAAATTCCTCCTGGGAACTTGTTCTTCCTGGTCTGACAAAAACGAGATTACAGTGGAAGCACAAGGTGAGGGACAGGCAGCTCACAGTGACAGGTAAGGCTTTGTTGGAGCAGCCTATGGATATTTTGAAATTTGTTCTGCTCCCTGCACTCCAGAATTAGCATGCTGCAGGCCGGTTGTCACCCCTGTGATGGAAGGTGGGAAGACTGACTTGGAAACATGCACAAGTCTTGCTTTGATCATCTCATTTCTTCTGCAGAAGAAGCATATTGTTTGTGAGACAGAGCTTACATAATCCTCCTTCTGTGGTGTGTGTAAACATATTTAACACAGGCCTTTTGTTTCTTGACTAGTTTAAATTTGATCCATAGTGTATGTGCAGTGTGGAAGGGGACAGAAGAGGAGTGAGTTAAGAGTGCATTTTGGATTTATCCCCTCCTCCAATGCCCCAGAACTTTTATGGACTCAAACCAAGCAAAATGGAGGTAAAAGAATCCCATTCTTACCTTCTATCTGTGCCCTAAAATCAAACTGACTGTCTCTAACTAATCAGTGGTATTGCAACCCTCAGTGTTTCCTTGCCGGGTTGATTCTCTTGTTGCACAGTAGCTGGGAGAGAGGCTTTAAATGCAGAATTAGCATATAAGCCTGTGCCATTTTTGGCTGGCTGTTAATGTTTAAGGTCTTTAAAGTCACCCGCTAAAGACGAGGCAGAAGAACAAACGTCGGCCTGGGTATGTGGCATGTGTGTTCTTGTTTAATATCGGAATTTCTGGTATGGCCAGGGATGCATGCCAGCTTTGGCAGTACAGGGCACAGTTCAGATACTTAAGTACTGTACTAAAAATAACAGGACTATTTTAGACTGGGACCCAATTAGGGAGAGAATGACTTGTTGCTCTGCAATCAGTAATCTGAAGTAGCAGGCAGGCTGCAATGCGCACGTAAACTCGGCTGTTTTGCTTGCGGAGCTGCCAGTTTTGACACTGCTTCCTCACTGTTTACCTTAGATGCTTTTCCAGAGGTTAAAAAAAATCCAAAATACCCCTCCTCTTAAGGCAGGATTTATGTACTTTAGTTCACATTTTGATATTGCAGTGTTTAATAGCATTACAGCTCCTAATCCTCCAGTGTTGGCTTGGGAAATTCCTAGAAGGCAGGGAGCGGGAGGTGAGGAGTGGTGCTCTCCCTGACACTGACACTGAATGAGCTTCTCTCTGCCCCACAGAAGGGCAGCGAGGGTGAATTTGGACAGTCAAGGAGCAGAGGGGCTGTTTGAAGACAGTTAGTTTGCCTTGGTTTGCCTCCTGGGGATGGAGGAGAAGGGACTATGGTGCCTGAAATTTGTTGCTGCTGCTGCTTGCTTTTCTGTGTCAGGAAGTACAGTGAAAATAACTTGCACATTTAACCTCCTGAAACAAAGCATTACTTTACATTTCACTAGTTTATCTCTGATGGTTTTATTTTTGGTGATGCTGCTGGCTGCCACCTTCTATTAGATTGCTTGGTTTTCAGTGAAGCAAATTAGAGGAATCTGAATTTCTCAGTGCACAGTGTGTGTGGGGTGATGGGGATGGGACAAGCATGCTCCAGCATCCAAATCCTCTGGACTTTGAGGGCTTTCAAGTGATTGGCTGCATCTGATCACAGTTTTCTGCCACTGTTCAGAATGGGGTTGTGGATGAGGGAATGCTTTATGGAGTCTTACGCAAATGCTGCGTTGGATAGACTTGAGCTGATGCTCGAGATGAAAGTGAAATGCACCTAAAATTTCTATTTTTGTAGACATCTTTCTAGCATGCTATTTTGAGAACATGAAAAAGCCAGAATCTTTCTGGTGTTGTGACTCTCATGCTGTTTTGAAAGTAGCTCTGCAGTTTTTTTTTCAAAATAAAAATCTGATAAGAAGTGATCAAGGCTTTGTTCAGCTGTGGTCTCTTAGCAGCTTTCACTATGGTGTTGGCCTAAAGTTGTGATTTTGGGGGGACTTAGGTTTCCTAGATCATGTTCTTTAAAACCTTAGATTTCAATTTGCTCTTGTCCTGGCCTGAAATGCAAATGAGGGGTCTTCCTAGATGCCCATTATGACAGCAGCACCTTTGTATTCAGTGCTGAAATGCATGGCATCATGGATGTAGTAAACTCCCCGGGGAACAGTGGGAGAGGCACTTTGGCAGAGCAGATCACGTTGTGTGTTGTGGAGAGCCAGCATTTCGGCATGTGCTTGTCGACATGTGGGCTACATGTATTCTACCTTCTGCATACTGCAGCAGCCTGCAGGACTTGCCGTTAAAAGTAAATGTTACATGGAGGATGCCTAGCAACTGTAGTTTTTAGGTCTGTGCCAAATTGTTAAAGGTGCAAATCTGTTAGATTGGTGCAGTGTTTTCTGGAGGATGCAGTGTGGCAGGGCTGAGGTGGTACTTTGGCACCACGGTGATGTGGCTGCACCTCCAGCTCTTCTTCACCACCATCCCCATTAGGTTAATGTCTAGTGCCCACAATTCTCAGCCAGGAATACTTATTTAAAAAGAAAGCCATTGATTTGAATTGCAGTTGCTTAGGCAGAAAGCCTGCAAGGAGTTTTTCTCTGCTTTTAGGACCCTTCTGCTTCATGGTGAGCTGTGCTACAGTTATCTGGAGTGTGTGCATCTATTACTGTCATTGCTATCCCTTACGAGCTTTCTCCAGTGCTTGCCTAAATTATTATTTTAACACGTTCATAAATCCAGTCACCCCATGGGAAAGATTTTCATGTTTCCTATCAATTTCAGATTTTCTGAATTCTTCCTTTGATAGGGAATGCTTATTCTCTGGGCACTTTCTCCATGTCGTCTATGACTGACTTGATGTCTGCCTTCTTTTCCTTCATCTGTCTCTTTTCTGTGCCAAATGATCCAGGACTGCTAGTTTCTGCTTTAGGAATTCTTCCTCTCTGTACTCTTTCTAATTCTGTTTTACCCTTTCAATGTCGTAACAGCCCACAGTTTGCAAGAAGTGGGTGTGCCCTGGATTTAATGACTTGTCATGATTCTGCTTTGCTTGTGGCAGTTCCTTGATTCTTAATACTGTATTACCTTGTGAGATATTGTCTGCTTTTCTTTCCTCCCCTCCCTCTTTCCTCTAAGATGATACTTCAAACAAGACTTCAGACTCCTGACAACTCACTTCAGTGGTACCCACAGGCAGGGTTATTCTTCTAGCACATTGGCTTGGGTTTGTGGAAATTAAATCAGAGTTGCCCTTCTGGCTACCCATTTGCCTGTGATTATGAGATCCTTCTGCTGTGCTTTGCATGGAGCTCCAGCTCTGACTGAACACACCATACAGCTGGCAAACTGCATGTCACCTCCCTGGTTGAGACATTTCAGAGAGCTTAAGGCTATGTTGAAAAGAGTGGCCACTATGGTACTTCTGAAGACTTATTGTATGAAAAAAGGCTCCATGTTTTTCTACCTTTAACTGTTATCCTTTGGCTGGGTGTTAAGGGGGAGCCACTCCTTCAAGCTACAGCAGGTCAGGTCCTTCTAAGAGTCCCTAGGGATAATGCCCACTTGTGTCTTGTTCATGCAGTGTCATAAACTTTGGGTAGATTTGAGTCATAACTTCTGCAGAAGCTGTACTGATGTTTGCTCAAGCCATCTCATTGATTATTCATGTCTGCATTATCTAGTTTTCTTCTTTTCTGAAAGAACTAGCTAAGTTTCTTCCCGATTTTTAAGTTCCCTGAGTTTACCTTGAACTCATTCCTAAAAACATATGACTTAGTATCTTTCATACTATGTCCAAATCCTTTTAGGTATGACAGGGTATGTACAGCAATTAACAGCTTGGTAGTTTGATGTTTTCCTTTAGAAATCTTGACTGAATTATTTCCTTTGTGCAATTTATAACAACCTTTTAATGCTGCTTTAAAAATGTAATGTATGAGCAGTTATTTAATATACACGGTGCCTGGTTGGTTTATCTATTTTGACTTTTTTAAATGAACAAACGTAGTATCTCTTGAGGAACTAAAACCAAAACTGTCCTTGCCTTTTCTTTCTGTCAAGAACCCTTGAAGACGTTTGCAGTTAAGGAGAGTTTTGACCTGAGAGATGAGGGAAAGACTTCATTTCCTGTATTTTGCAGTAGAGCTGGTAGCTGATGCCATTCTAGTCTGGTCTTTGGGTTAAGTCTTGTGCCCTAAGTTCACTCTGGGCATTTGCTTGAAGGCATCATAAACATGAAATTGATCTTCACTGTCCTGACTTCTGGGGTTCCTGCCTTAGGTTATAGCACGCCTGTTGCAGCATCAGTACATCCTGTGTTTCATTTCTGAACTTGTGTCCCTCCTCTGCATTGCCTGGTCTCAAATTACTGGGGCACCAAGTTAACATCTTGGAGTACACTTGGTGGAACAAAGTCAGAGGAATGTATTTCTTGGTTATAAAACTTTAATCTCCAAGTTCTGCAGCAAAAAGATTGATATAAAATTTCCTTGCCTGAGTAAGAAGTCAGGCAGGCTTCCCACTAGCAAAGGAAAAGACTTGGGAAGCTCTCACGTATCTTTTGCAATGTTTCTAGCACATAATTAAATGCTGCTTTCTTGTCCACTCTGTGAACTTGTTTATGAAACCTAATATTGCCCTGTGAAATTCAACACTTTGCTGCTTAATACTACAGCTTTAGTGATGCTCAATGAGTTGGAGGTGCTTTGTGTATCAGCTGTTTCAGGCGTCCTGACAGCTAAATACAGCACTTCCTTAGCTGGCACTTGGAAGCTTCATCCGTTCCTGGGGAGGGGGAAGAAATGTCAGTGTCAAGGCTTGACCCTGTAGCAGATGCATCTTTCAAAAAAATAAATAAAACAGCTGAGTCATTCGTTCATTCTTTTTCTTCCATGCTGCCAGCCAATCCCAATACCCATGTATTTCACACAGGAGGGAGAAGGCAGACAATACTGTCTTTTATTATTCATACCCTGCAGCTCACTATCTTCTTCACAAAATACGGGTGGCGTCTGTCTGTCTCCACTTCATGGGAAAGATTAACGACAATTAAGGTCAGCAATTAAGGTTGTGAAAACCTTTGAATAACTGCAACATCTGTTCTTATACTAGAATAAATAAAATAAAGCTGGAGCTCTAATTGCCAACAGAGGTCTTGCTCGTATCTGTTTTGTAATTGTGGGCTTGTGAAATTTGTTAACTGGTCCCTTGCTGGTCAACATCACTGGTCAGCAGTCAGTGCAAGCTTGCACACTTTTCCCAAGAGCCACATGCTGAAAGTGAGGGTGTAGGCTGAGAAGTGGGAGCTGTGTGTAAAGAGTGGCACTGTGGCAGTGGGGGGGGGTCAGGTAGTTCCTGAGATGGCTGTGGGTGTTGTCAGCCCCTTACTTTGGATAGCAGTTTATCCTCTGAACTTTGCAGTCCATTTCAATGTCAAATAAAACTGGTTTTCCTAATCTGCTCTTGACTCTGACTGGTTTTACTCTTACTTTGAGACAGGACAGGGTTGTTGAGGGGAAGGTTACCATTTCTCAGCTCACTGTTGTTTTTTCCATAAGCTCAGATTTGATGGCAGGAGAGCACCTGAGTGTTCTGAGATAGACATTTCTAGAAGTAATTATTTCTAGTGCTGCCTCAATGCCTAACTTGTATCAGAAAAAAAATTACAAATTAAAGAAAGAGAATGTACTGAACTTTCCGAATGTTAACACCGTTTACTCAGGTGAGGCCATTTTGGTATAAAAGAGTGTTCCTTGAGTGGAACGTTGAATGATGAATGGAATAGAGCATTCCAATTGGAAGGTACCTATATAGTAATCATCCAGTCCAACTGTCTGACCACCTCAGGGCTAACGAAAGGTCAAAGCATGCTGTTAAGGGCATTGTCCACGTGCCTCTTAAATACTGACAGGCTTGGGACATTGACCACCTCTCTAGGAAGCCAGTTCCAGTGTCTGACTACCCTCTTGGTAAAGGAAGTGTTTCTGTGTATCTGGTCTGAACCTCCCCTGACTCAGCTGTGAACCATTCCCACACATCCTGTCACTGGGTGTCAGGGAGAAGGTTTCTGGTGAGGAATGACACATTTACTTAATTTTGTCTGACCATACGGGGTGATTCCTTAACTTGTCTGCAGTGCAAATGATCCACAGCATTGTACTTTCCGTACTGAGAATGAAAACTTCAGTGCTGCTTGAGTGCCAGGAGCTGGAGCCTAGTCCTTCTTGGCACATGTGGCCTCCACAGAAGGAACTGTTTGTGTTCCGACTTGGCGCAAAAGCAGAGTGATTCTGTGCTTTCCAGTTGTCTTTTTTGGTGTGTTTAAAAGTGGATCTCACTAGGCGTTTAGATCTTAAAAGGTTTAACCTGCCTAAGACAGATCTGTATTAAGACTTAGGGATCTATCATCAAAGTCTGGTAGAAAACTAGCCATGTCTTTCTTTCTCTCAGACTGTGGGAGCAATTCAGGTGCTTGTTTCCTGGTGTGCTCAATATTTCTCCCTCCCCATGCACTGGTAGTGAATTTCTATAATCCTGCGTTTCTTTACTTGAGCTGTAGGGTCTTTTCTGACCAAGTGCTGCTCCTTGCTGTCATGGGAAAAATTATATGTGTGTCATTCCTGCTGCTTGCTTGTCCCTCTGAGACTGACCGGAGTGCTGCATTAGGCAATGTGTTGTTGCATTGCTGCAGGAGCAGAGTATGAGGGTGTGCCTGCAGCTTAGGAGACAGCACTAGGAAGTTCTGCATCTGGGATCCTCTCTGGGAACAGTGGCTGGCATTGCCTGACACAGAAAGAAGGGCACTTGTGTATGGAGCAGCCTTCTCAAACCTGGCTCTTGAGAGGCACCCAGCTGCAATGAACTTCTGCTTCTGTCTTGTGTTTTGGAGAGAAACTTTCTGGGTTTGTATAATGAGGAGGTTCTCATTTAGTTAAATGGAAGAGTCCTCATGAAAATTGTGCTGCTCATTTTAGGCTGTTGACTTATACAAGTAATTGGACTGGAAAAGATGCATAGGCAAAGATGTTGCAGGAAAAAATGCGATAATTTCCAAGCCATAGTGTAATTTATCTAAGACCAGTAATGCCATAAAGAGGAGAGAATATTGGGCATTAGTGGCAAAGTGTGTGGTACTGCTGTCCATTTGAAGGAGATGGGGAATATTGCAAGCTAGTGATGGCTGAGATCTGTAAGTATCAGAGCATTAGGTGAAGGGAATATTCTCCCTCTTCCAGTGACAGAAAGTAGCATAAAAGCCTGTAGGAGGTATTTGTGTAAAAGAGGCAGTTGTGTGAAGCCATCTCTTCATGCAGAGTTGGTTTTTATAAAATAGAACTGCTAATTAGCGAGGCTGAAATGAAAATCGAGACTTTTCTGATGCATCTGTCAAATTGATTGTGTTAATGATGAGTGAATGTTTTTATAGATCAAAATACAAAGTAGCAAAAAAATTTGAATTGTTATTTTATCAATTAACAACAGCAATTAGAAATTCAAATTTCTGATATTCACAGAGGCTTTTGCAAGAGAGCTCATCTGCTCCTTTGATAAATGTTCTGTTTTATTACACTGCAGTGTATTTTGAGAGGGGGAGAACTTTTTGGAAGAGCAAAGTGTGAACAAAATCTCTGTCTCAAACAGCAAAAGAAATATAGGGAAGAGAACTGAGATTTTTTATTTTTCATGAGGTCGACTGAGTTCTGGCATGTCATCTTGCATTCTGTGCTGCTGCTAAGGAATCTCTTCATCTGTTTACAGAGTTCACACAAACATGTAAGTGCGTGTGTGTAATGTATGTGTATAATAAATGTATTATACACACATACACACCGAGTGAAATTAAACCCTAAAAGTTGCTGGGAGAAACTGAAGCTTTGTCAGGATTGACTTCTGCAGTACAGAGACCCGAAGTCTGGGGATAGGGCATGACTGGCCTGACATAATTGTCAGTCTTGTCCAGAGGTGCTGAGAGTTTGGAGTTTCCACGCAGTACACTGGGGAGGGATTCCATTGGCTGCTTTTGTGTCTCCAGATCATGGATGGCTGCATTTGAACCAGTTTTTTAAATTAGTGTTGTTGCCAATGGAAAGAACGAGGTGCTCCAGTGGTGTGCTTCATTGAATTGTGTAGGCTGTAAGTGGTTTCTTGAGCTCTTCTCATGCGAGTCCCAGCTTTCTCTGACATCCAGGTAGCTGCTGTGGAATGAGATGGACTGCAGAAAAGGAGAACCTGTTTCTCCTCCCTGACTGATGTGGCAGTGCAGGCGTGTGCATTTCTTCCTGTAACAGTGTGTGGTCAGCTCCCTGCACAGCCTGGACGTTGATTTGCTTCTGTGGGCAGTGTACCACAGGCATATGGAACGATGTTGGCGGGGGAGGGGGGGCACTTAACATGCTGTCTTCTCCCTCCGTTCCACTGCTGCCAGTACCAGTTGGACAACCTTGGAGGTGGGAGAATGCAGATGGGACCTGTGTGTGGGCTCCAGGCTTGGAGTACAGGTGTTTTGTGGGTTAAAGTACATTGGTACACAGGGAAGGCACTTTCGCTACATCTGGAGCCTACAACCTTGGAGAACAAATGTTCCCCTTTGGCATCTCTGGAGTCTGAAGGTTAACTAGGGATGTTCCTTGTTTAATACATGTCCAGTAAACCTTCAGTGCTGGGGATATTCAACATTTCATACCTCTGTTAAACAGCCTCGTAAGGTCTGAAACAACAGATTTCCTTTATGGCACCCTGCAAATATAGGGAAGTAGCTCTTAATGTAGGTGGCTTGGCGAAATATTCTAGTCAAGTTATTTGGCCTGCTACCCAGCCTTCGATATGTAATCTTTTGGTACTGCCAAAATACCATTCTAATTAAATTGACACAGTCTATGAAGCCTGGGTGGTATGACTTCAGTTTTCTTCCCTGTGCTTTCCAATGCTGCATTTTGAAAGGGCTAGTGAAAGTTGTATCACTTGCAACCTCTCCATAGTCTTCATTAAGCTGGGATTTTGGTCACCTTGTGACCTTCAGAATCAAAGGAAGAATATTTGCTTTCTTCCTCTCTGCAGGTACAAGTTAATAGCAGTAAATAAGTGTTCACTAATGCACATGAAACATGTGATCAGTTGGCCAGATTTCAACTTCTTGTTGAACATTAGCTCTTGTACAAAATATTAACCTGTTCTGTAGGTTTATTTTCTGTTTTGTTTACACTTATTTGAAAAAGCTATGCCCTACTCGTCCCAGGGTGGTATTATATTTGCAAGTAGGTCAGCATACTTGCTTTTGAGATGTCAGCTTGAAATTGTTTTTCAAGGGCTAAAAAACATAAGAGGGTAAGAAAGATTTTTGCATTGCTGATATCTTTTATTTATTTATTTATAGAAATTCTTAGCCTGTATTCAAGAACAGAGGACCAGTAACGTTTTAGTTATGTTCTGAAAGTAGGCACTGATTGCCTGCTGCTAACCATAAGCCACCCGTGGATTTGAAGCTTGTGTGTTGCATAATGCCAGCAAATGCATTTGAGATTACAAAATGGTCTCTTTGCTCTAAGACGAGATTGCTGTGATTTGTAAGTGAGGCAGTGTTAAAGTACACATGGGGTATTTGTGACATCAGTATCTTAAAACCACCAGCAGTTTTTTTTGCAGTTGAGCGAGCTCTGGCACTGCTGGTGTTTCATTGCATGAGAGTGAATGAGTGCAGTTTCCAAACTGGGTACAGTTTTTTACGTTCCAGTCAATCAAGGGTGTATGTATTCCTTTAATTTCTGTGTGTTATCCCTTGCACTTCTTTATTATAGCCCTCCTGAATAGACAGGATTTTCTGTTCATCTCAAGAGCAGCACAGTGTTTGCTGGAGTTGCCTCCTTGCACTCCATTGCAACTAGAAGCAGAGTTAGTCATTGCCTGCTTGCTTGGAGTTGGTGAAGTCCAGTGCTCTCCCAACTCTGTTATCATTTTCAAGCTATTCTGTAGTAACCCTTACCCTGCTGTGCTTTGCTGGTTTATTTTTGCTACTTGCTACTGTTACTTACTATGGTGTCTTTGTCAGAATTGTTTCAATGGTTGAATTCTTTAGAATAAACCATGTTTAGGAAAAGTTACCACAGAACTACTTGGAGGGTGAATTAACGTAGTGTTGATGCTGGGGAATGCATCTCTGCTCACAGAATGTGTTCTATTTCTTTTTCAGAAGCTAAGCAGAAAGTCTTTCTTTTGAGTGCTCATACAAGTGAGGTGTACTGAGAGTAACTTGCTCACTTAAGTGTAACTTATGGTATCTCAAAAAGATATCATCTTTGTGAGTAGCTTGCAGTTTGAATTGAAATGTCTGAACTTGCCTTCTAGCTTCAACCATTTACATAGGATGAGACTATGTAAACAAACCAGTGCTTATTCATGAACATAAATCATAGATAACTGTAAAAGCCTCTGTCAATTGATTTTCTTCAAAAACACAAAGCTTGATGTCTAAATAAAAGCTTCTGATAATCCTAGTTAATAACTCTTTCCAAAAAATCTTGTACCAAGAGAACAGCAAGTGACGTGTATAATTACTGTGTTAACTATCAGCATTACACCTTGTAAATTGTCAGAGTAAAAACCCTAAAGTCTGCTATCATTGGTCCACAATACTGAAGTTATAAATCCAGGAAAAGTATTTTAACCCACCTGAAAACACTGGAGAGCAGGGGAGACCCTAAGGACTGGTGTTGATAGGTATCTACATGTAGCTTTCTGTGCACAAATATGGGTGTTGGTTTTGCAGTCAGCCTTATGGTCAGTCCTCTATAGGTAGTATGGTGTAACAAACACTACCAAGTTCTTTGAGAAGCTATGGAGCCCCCTGCATAAAGATCCAAGTAAAGAAAAATAGGCTGTGAATAATTGTAATGATTGATGAATGCATTATTTGGATGAAACAGGCTTAAAATGCAAAAACTTATCAGTAGGTCATGTGATAGAAGATTGCCTTTTGCTCTTTGTTTCTTTTTTTTTTTTTTTTTGTATCTTTGTCTTTTGCATCAGCCAAGAGGGGAAAAAAGTTTTCTTCATGCTTTGGAAGATTCCCCTCCAAAATGACAAAGTGTTGTAGAGAAATAAGGGAGCAGAAGCTGGGAGCAGGGCATCCTTGCTGCAGATTGCTACTCCATGAATTTAAAAGCCTCTCTATCAAAACTTTGTATATATATTTCAACTATTATCTCTCCTAACTTTTGTCAGGAGGCTGTGAAAGTAACAGCTGAGGAGTGCATGCTACCATCTTGTTGCCTTAGTAAAGGCGAGTTGAGTCTGGTAGATCTTTCCAGTGGATGTTTATGAATAAGCATGTAGATTAAGCTATGGTTTCAAACAGAATCTGTAATGATCTGACTTTCTTAAAAAAAAACCCAACCAAATAACACTGTGCAGAGGCTGATGAACTTCAGCTGTTTAGAAAAATGTCTTGTGTGTAGTTTAGTCTCTGGGTTGGGGTATCTAGAGCCCTTGGCTTTCAAATCCTGCTGCAGAGCAGTGGGAAGGACCATTCTCACCAGTTGCCTGTTGGAAGCATAAAGGCTCAGTAGTGTGTTGAATGCAAAAAGCAGTGTTTTGGTAAGTATGCAACAAAAGCAGACTTCAGCTCAGTTGGTATCAGAAAGTGTAAGTAAGTACCTTTGAGAAAAAAATTGATATTTTATTTGGAGATCTGTCCTCTGTCCGAACGTTAAACTTCTATGAGATGCCTGGAAAGCATTAATTCTCATGGATGTGCAATAGGAAAGGTTTGCCAGCTCCTAATGGCAGTAAACAAAGAAAATGAAAGTTCACAGGTTGCCTTGGCCAATGTAATAGTTTGCTGCCACTGGAGAGTGGGTGATCCTGTTCCCTTCCCCTCTTGCTCATGGTCTCCTGCCGTTCACATTGTGCCAGCTGAACTGCCTGTCAGATCTAAGTTTATTGCATTTGCTTCCTTAGCAGAACACTAACCCAGCAAAACAAATGCGTTAATTAACACAAGCTGAACTCATTAAGGACCATACATGACACAAAAGGGGGAGAAGGAGGGAGTGCCATGAAGCTGCTGGGAGGAAGCAGAGGAAGAAAGCAGAGCAAGGGCTGATGAAGAGAGTGGGATGTCTGTCCTGTTCTTGGCAGTAACAAGCTATTAAATCATCTTGACTGTTGTATAACTTCACTCTAAGTCTTCAGGTTGGATAATAAAAGCTTAAAATAGCATAAGGAAATAATTATTTAGACTGCTTCCCAAAATCATAAAATTTTGGATTCTGTTTTATGAGAACTGTGACTAGATAGAGGTGGGGAGGGGAGGCAAGACAGTGACAACACAGAGAATGGAGACAGTGTTTTATAGGTTCTCTGGAGGCAAAGGACGTAGTGAGAAACTGTATATGCAAATTTGGAGACCACTAGTCATGGCATTGTCAGATGAAGTTCACCTTGGGCTGCCTCACCAGTGTACGTCTCATGTCCCAGTCATGCATCCTTGTACCTGCCCTACCTCTGCATATGGCTTTCTGATGGGGTTGTCTGCTATATACTGCATAGTTTTTTATTTCAGTTTCTGTCTAATTAACATTTCATTTAGACCTCAGTGCAAGTCTCTGTTTAGTTGCCAAAGTTCCTGCTTCAAAGCTATGGATTTGAAGCTATTAGGAGACAGAAGAGGATTTTCAGGGATCAAGGCAGACAGTGAAACTGCAGAGTTTTGTAAATATTTCCAAAGTTTGTTACAGTTTTGGGATTTGTTGTTTGGTTTTTGATTTTGTTTGTTTTGTTGGGTTTTTTGTTTGGTTATTTTTTGTTGGGTTTTTTTTTTCTTGGTTGGTTGTTTTTCTATTGGTGTTATCCAGTGTTGTTGGGCTAAATATTGTTTTTCTCCCAGGACCTTACCTTTGCTGTCTGTGAAGCTGTTCTGTCAGGAGGTGAACATGAATTCACAGGCTGTGACTCTTGAGCCCTTTCAAAATTTTAGGGAGATTCAGGAAACCAAAATTGCTGAACTGTGTATATTTTATTTAATTTTTTTTGGCAAGGCTTGAAGCTGGATGGCATCAGCTCTTCTTGCTTCTTCTGAAGTATGTATCTGTTTTGGCTTTCAGAAGCCTGAATTGCCGTTGCCAAGATTCTTCACTTTTTGGCAAAAGTACAATGGCAAATGGCTTCCTTTACAAGGTGTAATATTTAGACTAACAGCTTTGCAATTAAGAATGGCAAAAGAGAATTATATTCCCTTTTTTTATAAGACCAGATTTTTTAGTATGGTTTCGTGGGAGTGTTTGGATGTAACTGAAGTGCTTTTGATTGATGATTTATATTTTGAACAGTGCTTTTCATTTTAGTGTGCAACACTCGCTTGAAATTTTAGCTAGAACAATGCTTTGTTTTCAAAGATGTTCAAAGTATTCCTCTACTTAGGCAGTTGCTCCATATCATAGACTTGCAAATGCCTTTTGGGTATGTATGTGTAACAAAATGGGTGTGAAGATACCAGCTCCTGCAAGGGAAATGGGGAGAAATTGGGAAAGCTGCAGGTATTCTTCAATATTACCTGCTGCTAATCTCAGTAGGCCATCAGGGTGTTGATGATCATGTCATTAAGTCTTTCGCGGTTGGAGAGTGATTCCTTTCTGGAGTGTTTGGGGATGTGTTTTGGAGAAAAAAAAACTTGTTTGAAGGGGAACTGGCCAAGTATTATTTTTCAACATGGGCGGACTGGAGTCTTTGGGTGTGAGGAGGGACATTCAGAGCTGGTGAGAGAAGCAAGTGTGTGTTTGAACTGAGTAGGTTGAGAAAGTGGTCAGTAAAATGTTTGAGGTGATGAGTCCAGTCCTACTGATCAAGTGATCCCTTGGGGAGGATGAAGGGCATTCTCAGTGCTGTAAATTGACACAGACTCCCCCTAAAGCTATCACTAAAAGAGGGAAAGATGCTTTAGAAATCCTTACATGTACTGATTGCTGAAGCTATGATGAAATCTGATGGCAAACTTGTGTGCTGCCAAGGGTGTTTTAGTCTCCTTGGTCCAGCCAGCTAAGGAATCTGATGGCACTTTCTTTTCAGCCCACATAGTCATTCAGGCTTCATTTTTGTGAGAAGTTGTCTGGATCTTGCATGCAAAAGCACATCTGGGTCCCGCAGTTTCAGTGCAGCTGGGGACATTGCTAACTGTCAGGTCTTTCAACTATGGAAAATTCACTGGCATGCCTCACGCTGCTTGTATCCAACTTTATTTCCATTGTAACTATGGCAATAAGAGTAGACTGGTAAGAAAGTGTCAGAGTATGGGTACTCAAGCCTGTGTTGCAGAAGGTTGCTTGGTGTATCCAAATAACTGCCTTGCCTCGTCTTGTAAACCTGTTTTGGTGATGCAGATAAACACCATTGTGTGTATGAGTGTGAGTGTGTATGTATATATATGTACACACACACGTCTGCAGAAAAAAACAGAACACTTTCCTAGATTATATGAAGTAGTGGGGAGCTTACGGCCCAGAGAACAGCCAGTTGAAGTCTTGGAGATTGCTTCTTATGTAGACCAAGAAGAGAGGGTCTTTTTCTCCCTGGATCTTCAAGATGTTAGATTTTAAGTCCAGTAGACTTAACCCAGACAGTCCTGAAGGTAACTTAGGGGAGAATATTGTCTTGATTCAGTTTTAATACTTTATTCCAGTTTCTTAGGAAAATCTAGGTTTGGTCTGCTGAACCTCATTCAGTGTTGTGGGGAGAAATGGAATAGTGATACTTAATGTCTGAGAGAATAAAAGATACACATTAAAAAGAGGGAAAGGTTTTTAACTTGTATGTAAAACCTGAGATCTTAGATAAAGGTCTTCAGATCAAAATAAAGGCTGTGTTGAAGCTTTTCCCCCTTTCCTCTTTCACAATAGTTCAGCTATAGAAAGCAGAACATTAGAGAAGAAAAATGATGAAATACTTAAAAGGGTATAGCATTCAATAAATGTGTTAAGTTACCTTTCGTGAAGGAGCATAAATCCAGTTTTTAAGAGCTCTGGAGCTTCTCTTGCAACTCTGCTGGGTTAAAATCCCATTTTTTTCCCCTCCTCCTCCTCCTGTTCCTAACTAATCTGCAAGCAATTGCATTTTAAAAATTATTTTTCTCTTGAATTTAAAGACTTTGACAGATGGCACATGTAGAACCTGGAAAACTTCCTGAATTGGCAGAGTGACCATACCCCTGCCATTTTCCTACCACAGTATCTGTAGGTGCGTAGGCTGTGTCTGCTTCCAGAGTGCTGGGCGAGTTACTGTTTCCTCTGCTGGGAATGTGCAGATAACAAGTGATAAATCAGAAAAACACACCTGGTGATGGGCTTAATTTGCAGTTAATAGACAACTTAATCTGCTGGTTAGCTGAGTAATTTGATTGTGACTTAAACAACACATTCAGAGCAGTGACAATCTCCAGGGTGCATACCTGCAGTGTTTCCCATGCAGGATTAATATCAGTCTCTTAGATGGTGTGAGTTCATTTAACACTTTTGCGGGACTGAGACATCAAAGCTATGCCTCATAATAGTCCATTCTTTATTCTAGAGAATGTCATACCAAAAATTAGTCTCATGACCTTTGAAACGTGGTTTATCATGACTGTCCTTCTTTCATGGCCTCTGTCCAAGGCAGAGGTCTGCAGCCAGTAAAAGCACATGAAATGGCTTGGTTCTGAATGTGAGCAGGCTGTCTCGCTCGATGTTGCATGACAGTTGTTCTCACCACTGAATGTCCTGAGTTTTGTAACAGTGATCAACTACATAGCTTGTTTTCTATTTACAATCCTTTGGAATTTCCCTCCCCCATCTAAGGCATTTTAGGGAAAGGGCAGTAACTTGGCACTTGAATAACTCTTTGCAATTTGTGCCATGTAAATTGTGTGGAAAGAACATGTATGTCTGGGTGCAGCTGCAGTCTCTGAAGAGAAGTGACATGCTAAAAATTGTGTTTAAAGACAACAGCACAGGAAAAATTGATCTATTTTTTTCTTTTTAAGTTCTAATATTTATCTGTTGAACACATGAATTGGTGTAGAGTAATGTCCCTATGAAATTTACTACTCGTTGATGTAAGGTACAAAAGACCTTAGGTCTTCAAGGTGAGCAAAGGCTTTTTGTATTCCTGGGGTAGGACTAGTTTGATAAAATGTTTTTAGACAGACAAAAGAGATGACATTTTAAATCATTGTTAATGTGTGACTGACCAGGAATGATACCATCTAGAGATTATTGCTTTCCTCTGTTTCTGCAGTATTAACAAATGAATACTCAAGAATGTAGCAGTGAAGCAAATGGTTCTTGATAAATTATGTAGTCTTGACTCCAAGTATTGTTTGAGGTAATTTATGATCTTCCATTGGTGTAATGGGGTTGTGGCATAAACTGCAGCACGCCCTAGAGTAGACAAATTGCTCTGTTATTGTTTAGGAACATATTTAATCTATCTTGCTATTAGTGAATTGGAGCCTTTTGCTGAAATGTCAAAAGACCAGTATTTTGATATTCAGTCTTAAATAACCTACCATTAAGTTTGCTGCAGTTGTGCCTTTTCCTGATATCTAAATACTGAAGTGATAATAAACATAAAACTATTGCAGCGTAAAGCTCAATTCTTTTCCTTTACGCCATTATGTAAACTTTCTTTAGTCTTGGTGGGTTTAGGGGCTAATAATGCAGTTCTCTTTGTTCTTGATGCATTTTGCCAACTTCATAACCGCTATTTCAGTGGCTTGCTCTATTTCTCTGTAGATGTGCTTATGAGAAAGAAAAGAAAATGATACTCTCCCAAGTAAAAAGGTTTTTAAGAGATTAAATCTCTGCTTAATTCTCCCAGAACAAACTGGGTGATTAAAATGAAATCTTCAGATCAATCTTTAAAACTGACTGCAAACTTTTAGGTGTGGAGAAGTAGTTAGATGGCTGTAGACCACAGTTTATATGTTTAAAGACCAGCAATAGTGTCAGTTAAGTAACGTGCCTACAGTTAGATGCTTGATGTGGCCTCCCCCCTACTTTGAATCCTGTAAGATTTTGGGTTTAATTTTTTTTTTCCATAGTATTTACTTACCTAGAATAAACAACTGGATTTTTGTGTATCTGGTTAAATGGATTTTCAGACTTGCTATTGCCAAAACCAGTTTCCTCTTGGGGTAATTGGCTGTCTGAATTGATCACTGTAGAAGCCCAGTAACTACTTCCTGGAATGAAGTTCCCAGGAGTTTGCCTACCTTACTGATAGAGAGGGACACTACCATACCTCAGCTAAACTCACCCTGGAACTAGGTGAAATAAAACTTCCTTGATGAGTGCATCGTTTGTGGACCATAGGCTGGAAGTCCTCTGGGAACAGTTTATCCAAGATGTTTTTTTACCCTTGGTCCCTGACTTAACTGTCCCATAAATTTTGCTGGCAGCTTTGGTTTGGTGACAGTTCATACTTCCCAGAGAGCAGTGGGTAGTCTGTTTAAAACTTGGGCTTTTGTTTGGAACACATAATTGATAATTAACAGTGATCCAGACAGGAGCTTGCTTGTGGTAGAAGTTGAAGTTCTGACTGTGCTTTGCAGCTTGCTTTCTTTTCCCCAGTCATGCCTTTTTCATCTACTTGGAGGTGGCATTGCTTGTCTTACACTGCAGGGATGTGTCCACCACTGGTTGGAAGAAGTGCTAGAGTAGCAAATAGTGCTTTATATATTTATTTAGTTAGCTAGTTTAGCTTATTTTTGTTTCCTTTATCGTGAGGCAGTTATGATAACTTTCTTGACACTGCCTTGCCTTCTCATTTCTAGTTCTTTAGCCATATATACCTCTAAATGTTTGCAGATTTCTTTTCAAGCTCTATTTCAACATAAAGTGATGCTTTGAAGAAACACAGGTCACTTTGCAAAGTTGCTGCTAATAATCACTCAGAAGAGCAAGTGCAAGACTTGAATGAATTTGTATGTGACACTCTGTTTGATGTATTGTGTGAGAATAAAGCCATGGGGGAAAAGGCAGGCAGGAAAGGGTAAAGGTTAGAAGTTGTGTAGCCAGGCATTGAAGGCTGATGCTGCATAATGGTCTTGGTGATCTTATGGTTTTTTTCCAACTTAAATGATTCTGTGATAAGTGACTGTCATCTTAATTAACTCAGAGATTTCAGTGTCTTCTTTCCACAATTGAAAACAGCCTCAGGTGGTGAGAGCCAGTTTTCAAATGGCTAGGATTTTGCTGTGAAGGGAGGCTTTAATTTTTGCCTAAACAGTGGAAATAAAGCAGGAGCCACAAGGCCTGAGAATAGTTACTTTGGGTTTTTAAATGAAATATCAAATCGAAAATGTTTGCTAGGCTACAGGCAGCAAATGTGCACATTTTCTACTTCAAGTTGATGCAAATCCTCATCACCTCATCTTGATCTTCTCAGTCATCCTACTCCAACTGTTTTCAATAATAAGTTGATGAAATGTCTTCAGTATGGTTTCTGACAGTTTGTTTGTACTCTGCAGGTCCTGGGAAGCAGTAGATGTAATTTGAAGAAAATTTGAAGGAACAAATGGCTTTAGCTGGATGCCCAGACTCCTTTTTACATCTTCCTTATCGGATAGTAAGTTGTGAAATTGCATGTTCATGTCAGCTTGTAGCATCATATTGCTGCGTGCCGGTGATTGATTGTGCATTCAAACTTTTCATCAAACTGCTAATAGCTGTCTGGCAATTCTCTGGGTTTTGCTAACATTTTGGAAACAGAGCCTCTGTTGCCATCTTGTATTCAAGTTCTGCTGCTGAAAAAAATTGGGCCATTAAGATATACAGATTAAGATTTGGTATTTTTCTTTAAAACAGCCAATTCCTATTTGGTAGAAGGCACTTGTTTCCAAAGAAAAGGTGGTAAGCTACAATACCAGTGAAATGCCTTGCACCAAAATGTATCAGTTTGCTGAATGCTATATTTGTAGGAACAAAGGCAGAGATTTTTACACTTGGTTAGATCCTATGCTTTTTGAGTCATTGTGCTGTATCTAAGCAGCCAATATGGCATATTACAGAGAGTATATTTAAAAACAATCCTCAGCTAAATTCAAAGGTACTTGACAAAAAATGCATGTGAAAGTTCTCTTTTTTCCCTGGGCAGTTTTAGTTGGCATGATGCTTGCTTTGTATTTTTTATGAAACTGTAAATTGCTAGTTTGGATGTGATCTTTTCTTTGCACTTTATCTTCTGTTTTCATAATATGATAATCACCCTGAGGATTCAGCTATGATTTTGGACCCTGCAGATACACAAATAATTAAACAGTGTCATGTGACATTAAAACCTTTTCCTTTTGTCCCAAGAGAAACATTGCTAGTAGTGATTACTACAGTCATGCTACTCATTTGGAAGGAAAGCCAAAAACCAGACAAAAACAACAACAAAATTTCCAAAAAATCTCTTTAGGATTAGGATTTATGCATGTTGTGTAATATGTCAACTTACAATTCTTTTCCCCAACAGGAAACCTCTAATTAGTTTAAAGTCTAATGTTAGTATATGCTGAGTTGTCAGCTGAATGTACCTGAGTGCTTTTCCCGATAGCAGCAAAAACATAACAGTTCTTTTATAGCTTCTTTTGCAGCTATAAAAATAGACTGGACTTTGAGAAATTTGATGTCCTGAAAATCTGTTACTATACTTGGATCTGTGATTTTAAAAGAGTATGTGAATAGATGTGCCTGGACTTCATGATTTTGATGCACTGTGAAATTATGCTTCCAATTCATTTAGAGCATTATCTGAGTCATGATGTGAAGCTGAGGGAAAGCTATGTAAGAGAAGCTTGACATTCTAGGTAGTCATTTTTGAGCTGCAGATTCTTTAACTGAGTGTCAATCTCTCCTGTGAAAATAGTGTCTTTAGTGGTTCATAGGAAGTAAGAATGTGAATTTTCATTGGTACTTCCCTTGCTCTGACAAACCCTGTAGATAATCTGCTTTAGTCTGGGGCAATCAGCAGACTGGAAGTGTCTGAGCAACATGGGGTGACTTAAGATGGTGGGAAAGTGACTCAGTTATTTTTGGTCAAAGCTTACTGTGTATTAACTACTGTAAGTGCTTATAACCAGTTTGAAGACTAGCTGTGGAAGCCCATTCACAACTACTGTGCCTTCTGTCAGAACTGAAGTTTGCATTAAAAAAACCCTGAACATCTGTTTTTCCACCCCTACTAAATCTGACTTAGGAGCTTTCATCAACTTGTCTTTCAAATTTGGCTGCAGTGAAAGCATTTTGTTGGTAAAGGGCTGAAAGAAGGTTAAACTAAATATGCTCTAGATTAGAGTGTAAAGAAGTATTCTATTTTTTCAGCACATTTTCTTACTTAATGTGAATGAAAGGCTATGAAGGTCACAGCTCCAGAGATCCCGAGGTTGCTGTGAATTCAATTAAACGCTGTAAATTCAGTATTAGAATAAATTGATACATTGGAGGTTGGGATTATATTTGAGGCAAGAAAAATGAGACCCTGGATAAGTGAGTATGCACTACAGAATATCCTTTAGGGTGTCTTGTTGCCAAACCTTTTCTCATTTTTTGAAATGTTTTTGAAGAGATGGGCAAGGTATAGATCTGACTTTCTTACTGGGCTCTTTGTTTGCAAGGTTTGCTGCTTTCAGAAGCTTTCAGATCTTGTTTAAGAGCCTTTTTCTTCCTTTTCTTTCAACTTTCTCAGGAGTTAGCCCATAAACCAGTCACACTGAGTGCATTCTCCTAGAAACAATCTCTAGCTCTGTAAAAAAAAAAAATCAATACTATCTTTCAGTGGCTTTCAGGAGTCCTTTCCAAATTCTTGAACTCTTCAATAAAAATCCAGCAGTGAGAATTGGCAGTATTTGTCTTCTATTCCTGGAAATTCAGAACATAGTCCCAGAATTTCTCAGAAAAAATGGGATGATTTACTGTGTTTCCGTTCTTTTGCAATCTGTAGTCACAACAGTATTTATGTGCAGTGACTTGAACTCTTGGGGAATATTTACTTCTTTAACCCTTTGCATTAATTGTACAAGTCTCTGTGACATAAATAACAAAAAGACAGGGTTTTTTCCTCAACCTATGAAGATAAAATTTTGAGCATGTGGGAATGTTTGGTTCATCTTCCACCTTCTGCCTTCTGTTTGTTTTCTCGTGACCATGATGCAGGTATGACTTCAGTAATAATTAGTGTAGTTTAGTTTTAGAGGGCTGAATTCTTATTTGAGAAAGAACTTGTAACTTGGTATAAAATGGACTACAAGCACTTGGCCACTTGGAAGTAGGGAGAAAATGGAAATTGCTTTCTCTTATGTGTACAGAACTGTGGATTTCAGGATTGCTAATAGTCCTCTTGATCAGATAAGAGTGCAGAATATTGCACATCATACTTGAGAAACTTAGTGCACTTCAGGAGCAGGAATTAAATACCTAAGAGAATTAATCAGAGGATAGCTACTGTAATGAAAGCCTCTTTCAATGATGTCAGATTTGTGGGTGTGAAGGTGATTTGCTGCCAGTACTTGGACTACAATAAGGACATTGCTCTGCCTTCATCTGGAGCAGCGGTTAGGCAGCAGAGGTTCTCCAGGTCTCAGTATAGCAGCTTTGATTTTTGTTTTCAATAAAATGATACAGTAAGTTAGAAGACACCTTTGGAGGTCATCTGATCCAAGTCCATGACATATTGAGGTTATACTTGTTTTTCTAGAATGCTTCATCTTAGTGAGTGTGGTTTTTTGGGAAACTTGCTTTTTTTATTTTCAGAGGTGGCTTGCTTAGATTGGGTAGTCAGAGAAGAGATTAGGGAATTACCTTGATGGATGCAATAATGCTCACCCTTTTGACATCCAGATACCTTCTATATGACTCAGTCATCTCTGCCACTTTGGTATTGAGCAGTCTGTTATTTAGTGTTAATATAGGTATACATGCTGCCATCCCTGTTTGTGCATAAAATGTCTTTTATCGTAAAAAAACCTGCATGAAAAATACTTGATTGCAGAATTTGTCTCCAAGTGGGCTTGGAAAGGGCTGTTGGAAGCCTCTGTTTTGGCCCTCATTGTCTGCTTGACCCCGTTTGAAAATCTTTGTTAGCTTGGCTATTGACAATAGTTTATCAGTTCTTTGGAGATGTTTCTTGCCAGTTGTGGGAAGAAAGATGCCAGGCCAAAATAGTTCTGGTCATTCCCCTCCTCAGCTGGGCAGGGGGAAGAAAATATAATAAAAGGCTTATGGGATGAGATAAAGGCAGGGAGAAATCACTGGGTACCATTACAGGCAAAAGAGACTTGACTGGGGGAAATCAGTTTAATTTATTACCGATCAAATCAGAGTAAGGTAATGAGAAATAGAGCTAAATTTTAAAAACACATTCCCCCCACCCTGTCCTTCTTCCCAGATTCAACTTCACTCCTGTGGGTCCTTCCCACATGAGCATAGGTCCCTTCCCTGGGGTACACTCCTGGAGCAGGCTGCTGTGCCTTGGGAGGGTCACAAGGCAGAAAGAGGATCAGAAAACCTACTCCAGTGTGAGCTCTTCTGTCCATGAAAACCTGCTCCAGTGTGAGCTCTTCTGTCCATGAAAACCTGCTCCAGTTTGAGCTCTTCTGTCCATGAAAACCTGCTCCAGTGTGAGCTCTTCTCTCCATGGGTGCACAGGTCCTGCCAGCAGCCTGCTCCAGCATGGACTTCCCACGGTGTCACAGCCTCATTTGTGCATCTACGTGCTCCAGCACAGGGCCCTGGATGGGCTGTAGGTGCATCTCTGGCTCCCCTGTGGGACTCCACAGCCTGCAGGGACACAGCTGCTTCACCATGGTCTGCACCATGGGCTGCAGGGCAACCTCAGCTCCAGTTCCTGGAGCACCTCCTCCCTCTCCTTCTTCGCTGACCCTAGTTTCTGCAGAGCTGTTTCTCTCACACATTCCCACTCCTCTCTTCATCTGCTATTGGTTGTGGTTTAGGAATGGTACTCTTTGATTTAGTTCTCCCACTGAGACTCTCCAAACCACAGTTGCTGAGTGGCTCCCTCAGCCCTGCCCCTGGTGGTGGCCAGAGAGGAGAATTGGAGGCACAAAAGGCAAAGATTGCAGGTTAAGATTTACAGGAAACAATTGGAGATCAACTTACTGGCAAGAGCCATGAGATAAGAAAAGGAGCAGTAAGACAACAATATTGACAACAAAATTGTTTCTTAGAGAGTGATTTCACATGCAAAATGCTCATGGAACCTGACCAGTGCCAGGCTTGCTCATCAGGAAGGAACCCCTTCTCCTCAGAATCCCTCTTTTTCCACCCTGGGCAATGAGGTGAGGTGGTATAGAGTACCCTCCCTGTCCTGGCCTCCATGCTGCCTCCCAGCTACTGCAGACATCAACCCTATCTTGGTCAGAACCAGGACACAGCTGAACAGAGCTTTTTTTTTCCTCACAGAAGCCACCCCTGTCTCTCCCCTCACTACCAAAGCCTTCTCACACAAACCCAATACATGATTTTCAAGATTCAAAACAAACGGTGGCTTAGTTTACTCTCATTAGGCTTAAATGCACAAGGATTCTGCTTGCATAAAATTAGTCCCACAGTTTGGGTTTTTCACGCTAAGAGGACAATATGGAAGGACCAGAGTGCAAAAGCAAGCTTTCAAAGTCCTTGGGCATAGCTGAGTGAAAAAACACCAGATGTATTATTACATTGCATCATTCTTCTACATATTGCATAAAGAAAAGCTGAAATGTTGCTACTGCCAATGCAGAAAGTCATCAGATTTGTGAAATATGGTGTCAGTCAACAGATCTTTTATTGACGATACTCTTGTTTTAACAGTTTACATGTATGTGGTGTAGAGGGTTGACGGACTGGAGCAGAAAAAGTACAAAGCAGCGCGAACATTAGTGAATGTTTTTACAAGACATGTTGCCTCCAGTATGAAGTTATGAAATCTGTCTCCTTGAGTGCAGACTGCAAATGTTTTTTACAGATAGAGTTGATGCTGCTTGTTAGTTTTCATTGAGGACCAATTGAAGATAGATTTCTAGCCTTTATTTTTCTTGGAAAGAAATCTGCTTAAAAAATTGTCCCAAAACCAGTTGTTTTTATTAACATTGAAATAAAAGTTGTGGTATTTATCTCCTAAAGAGGAGTGGAAGTGTACTTGCCATTGCTATGGTGTATCATCAGAATACTTTATATGAAGCAAAATATAATGTTGAAGAAATTTGTGTCTTCCACTACAGCTTATATACAATTGATTACTGTTTCCCTTCTTAGAACAAATAGTCATCAGTTTTTTTGTTGTTGTTTTTGCTGCACTAGTTTACCTTGCTACATTTCCAGTCACAAGTACATACCTTACTGTTTGCTCTTCTGCTTTTGTATTCTAATTTACAGAAGTTGGTTGGGAAAATATTAAGTCTTTTTATGGAATGGAAGCAAGAAATTTCAACTGGCTCAGTCCACATTTTTCAATTCTATATTCAACCCATCGAGAAAAAAAGACTCAAAGCAATCTAGTGGTCAATCATACCATTTGCTACTTGCATTACTACTAACATTGGTCAGGAAACAAGACAGATGTTGCAAATCAAGTGAGGAAATAAAGTAAAGAAGTTTAATTTTGCATTTTCCTGTTAATGATTTCATGCTTAAACACGAGACTGAACCTGTTGTAAAAAGCAAGCAGTCTCTTGATTTAGTACTGGTTTTCATACATGTTTAAGCCTATGGCTTGCTACTTCTACACCTGAGAGAAAGTTGAAGGGAGATCTTAGGAATGTATATAAATACCTGAAACATTGTAAAGAGAATGGAGCCAGGCTCTTTTCCCTGGTGACCAGAGCTCATGATCTGAAACACAGGAGGTTCCCTCTAGATATTGGGCAGCACTCTCACTGTGGAGGGTGGCTGAGCAGTGGCAGAGGTTGCCTAGGAGAGGTGAAATCTCCCTCCTTGGAGATCGTCCAGAGCCATCCAGACATGATCTCAGGCAAATGGCTGTAGGTGGCCCTGCCTGAGCAGGGGATTGGACCAGGGGACATCCAGAGGTCTCCTCCAACCCAAATCATTCAGTGATATTATGAAAATTAAAAGCAGTGGGTCTCTTTAGGTTCTGACTTCTATATAACTTCTAAGATGGTACTTCCAGACTGAAAAAACACCCATGTTGATAAGAACAGACTATTTTTTGTTGTTCTCTCACAAAACTTCATGGGAGCATTCTGAAGCAATGGTAACAATCAGTTTAGCAGACTATAGCACCAAACAAAATCCTGTATATTTTTTCATGAATTGGATCTTTTCCAAATGAGTAAATATTTAACAAGCTGTTTACCAACTGGTTATTTTGGAGAATTAACAGTATGAGTTTTTTCATGTTAATAACAGCTCCAATTTAACAGAAGAGAGTTGATGTACCAGTCCTAAGACAGCTTCACACTTCAAATGCCTGCATAAATATAAGAAGATAGAAATCTGAAATACAAAGGAATGGAAGCATTTTTTTTTAAAATTGCATTTGTTATAGCCAACTGGAATTACATTAGTGATAGTTTGGGGTGGTGTGCTTTTAATGAACTTTCCACCTACAGATGTTCTGTGCTCTACATATGAGTACATAGTAACCACTGGAGAAGATTATTTTGTTTTTTAAGAGGAAGATAATATTGCTGTGTATTTGGAGCTGTCACTTTTCAAGAAAGCACTGTGGCTCAGATAATTCTTACTGTTGTCCATGCCAGTTGGCTCAGAGAGATCTTTTCTATCCTTGGAAAAGACTAGTGATACAATGTTGCCTTATATTTAAGTATTTCCAAGAAATATATCTAGATACAGACCATGCATAAAGCTATGCCCAGTACATTTTCTTGCCTTACATAGCCTAAAGAGAATCTGTTTGATCAAAGGAAGGGCAATATTTCATAAGCACTTTTTTTTTTAAGTTAAAAAAGGAGGGAGGAAAAATCTCCTCCAAACTACCACCCCAACTCCTGTGATTCCGCGTGAAGCTGTTTGTGTGATCAAATCTGAGAAGACAATTTTCCTGTTTTTAAAAAGAAACTGTGGGTACAGTTTCCAATCGTTGTTCATGTGATGCCTCATGGCAGAAGTCTCCTTGTTCCTACACTTGCAGACTTTCTACTCCAGACTGAAGCTGCTGACTCAAAGAAGATTGGGAAGCCTGAACTTACCATGGCCTTGGTGTGATGAAGCTTTACTTTGTAAAGCTAGGGATAAATGTATCAGGTCCACCCAGCACTAGCTATGACTGAAAACAGTCTCTACCTGCTCTTTTTGCATCCCCTAAGAACTTTTCTTTCAGTTCCTAATATAATATAATTTTTAAAAAGTTACTCCTAGGTTCCCACAAAACCCTGCTGCTTTTTGAGGTGTATCTTTCATTCCTAGTGTTGCAGGTATGTTCCCTTTGTGGAGAGGTGGGATATGGAAAGTGCTGCACAGAGCAAGGACTTTGTTCTTGTACAGCTGACTTTGCTTTTTCAGGGTGGAATTTTACCAAATTGATCAGCTTTTAGGAATCCTTCATGAATAAAGGGTCAGATTATTGATATTAATGGCCTTTTATGCTAGATAGTATTGATATTTTAATCCGAGGCATTAAGATACAGTGTTTTTATTTCTGGTTTTGAAAGAACAGTGAGCAATCAAAGGTAGAACACAAATGCCCAGCAAAGCTCTCAGGCTTTACTGCTATTTTAAGATAGTTTTGGCCTGTGTACTGGTACGACCAGTGTGCATATTTGAAATTCTAGCCTCTACAATGAAAAGACAAGCCCTCGGAAACAGCCAGTGGCTTTGGAGCATGCTGGTCCTTTGCAAGCTGAATGTTAAACAATGGCTTAAGACTCTACTACACACTGGCTCTAGGTCTTGATGTCTTACACACTCGCTCCATTTTTTGACATAATTTTGGCAAGTGGGGGAACCTGGCAATCCTTCATGCTAGAGGCCTTAGCTCTAATAAAGCGCTTTAGTTATTAGCACAAGTAAATAGTTGTCCATTTGTGCTTCATTAATGCATATTAGTCATACAGTAAATACTGTCATGCTGGCAAGTTCTCCAGAATAGTGAATACTTCTGCACAGTTCAGGAGAGGGTTTCTGACAAAGTGGTGTTGGCACCTTTCTTGAAGAAGTTCTTGAAGCTGTTAGTGTAGGAGAGTGACAGGCCATTATTTCAGCTCGTGTGAGATTTGTAGAATTGATACTTCAGTGGAGGCAAAGAGGTGTTTTCGATGAATTTTATGCTGTTGCAGTAGGTTCTTCTCAAGTGTTCTGTTGACTTTTCTGTAGCCTTTATCTATATTGAGGCAGGTTGCTTTGGGCTGTAGGGAGTACAAATGAAGTGCCTGCTCTTCGAATGAAAATAGATATTCCAAAAATCCTCTATGATTGTCCAGTATTGTAAAATTTTAACTATGTATTTGAAGAAACCTAGTATGTGCAGGTAGATGAAATCAGAAGGCAGCACAATGATCCATGATCTGTGTAAGTGTTTTGGTTTCTTGAGAGATAAGACCCTTAGTACAAATGGTATAAAATTGCAAGCAACTATGACTTGTTCTTTGGAACAGCCAGTGTAGATTTAGGAGTTGCTTTTTTTGTCCTTTGAGTTCCTGGCAGTGACTTCCAGAAGGATGTGCTCCATGCCCTTGCTGACTTGTCAAGGCTGACCAGCTTCTGGATCTTCATATTGTCGTCCTCACCTGTTTTCAAGAGGAATGTGTTTTCTGCCTCTGCAGTCACCAAGATCATCCTCTGATTACTGACTTACTCTTTTGAAGATAAGAGGGAGTAGCCTTGCATTGGGATTGGCTAGCTTCCTATCTGCTCCTGGTTAGCTCATCTCATTCTTAAGTTTCCTTTGCTGTGAATAGTGGTTCAATCCTCTAGATGCTGACACTGTCCTCAAATAACTGGGAGACATGAGGAGGAACTAGAAAAAACGGAGGCAAAAAAATCATCGATCTTTTGTGTCCTTACCTTCTGGATCCTGTGCACAACTGAGAACTACCTAAACTAATATTAGCCATCCTTTTGCCCTTACTTGCATATATAACAATTCCTTGTTTTTTCTTGGCATCCTTTGCTTGCTCCAGCTGTTCTACATGTGCACAGTCTCCGTGTTCTTTCTGCGTAACCTCTACCTGCTTCAGCCTTCTCTGTGTTTCAGCACTTAAGCTGAGGCAGGAGTTGCCTGCCCGTTCAGCTGGCTTTCTGCCATTCCCCTGTGACTTTCTGCATTCCACAGTGGACCATTTCTGAGGTTTGAGGAGGCTGTCCTGCAAGATCAGATTGTTGCCCTGGGTACCTTGGTTCTTCAGAGAAGTCTGCCATGGGAACCTTGCACGCAGATCCTTGAACAGGCCAAAAATCTGCTTTCCCACAGTCCAGAACTGTAATTCTGCTGGTAGTCTTCCTTTCTTTGCTTACTCATTACTGTCATCTCTGCATCATCTCCTCTGCCATCAACCTCTTCCCCCCCAAATGGCTCTTCTTTGTCTACCAGTTGGCTTTGCCAACTTGTTGGTCAAGCCGGAAAGTGCTTCCCCAGTTGGCTCACTGATCACTTGAGAAGTTATCTTCAATCCACTCCAGAAATCTTTGGACTGTCCAGTACTGGCTGCAGCTGGAACAGCACTGTTTGCTTGTGAGTGGGTCAGAAATGTGATTTAGCTGACTTGTGTCAAGTTTTTTCCCATCCCATGCACCTGGCTGCCAAAATGGACTCGTTTGGTTTGAGCAAGACCAAGGTATTCTGAGCATTAATCTTCTTAAAGATGGTGAGTGCCTCTTTTGGGGAAGAAGTATTGAGGTGGAAAATGAGGGACTTGGAAGTGTGACAGAAGGAAAAGAGAACCTAGAGGTGCTAGTCAATTGTTCTGGTGTTTCCTGTCCCAGCACTGTCCTTTGTGGCTTCTCAGCCAGGCTGTGGATGCTCAGTCTCCTGTCATGGCACTCTCCTGGCTTCTCTGATGTTTACTCTCTCTCACAAGGCTTACATCCAAGTGGAGTGTCTCCCAGCATGCCTTCTCTGAGGACCTACTGCCATCCGGATCTCCCCAGGACTGTCCTTGGGGTGGAGCAGGAAGCTCCCCATTGCTGAGTGACTATTGAGCTTGGATCCTTAGATCTGACTGATGCTGCTGTCCTTTGGCCTTGGCTGCCCCTGGCTCCAAGTCATTTGGTGGGGAGGCACCAGAAGAGTCCAGATGTTCTCCTTTCTTCTCCACTGTGGGCCCATTGCAGAAGAGATGCCATGATGTGAGCAAAAGGGCTAACTGAAATGTGGTAAAGATGTTCTGAAAAAGGCATCTCTTGCAGTCTTGTTTTTTCTGGAGTCCTTTATGTCCTCAGAATTATGACAAGCTGCTGGCTGTTGAACATGAACTGTCTGTGTGGTTAAGTCATAAACCAAAACTGCTATGCTGGATGAGAGCAAGTTGGAAAAATAGTTTTCTGACAACATATCTTTTAGAGTATGACTTGCCCTGAAGAATAAAATAGACCCAAACCCACAAGACCAGAAACCTCTCATCCATCGACTGTCCCAGTAGCATCTTCGGAAACAGGGACATTGACACAATAACATGTATTATTATGATGTAAGATTACACACATGCTGTCAGTATTGTGGTGTGCTAATGAGCTTCTAGGTAATCTGTCACAGTCAATTTTCTTGTTGTAGCTAAATAAGTAGTCTTCTGTTTATCTGTATTCAGAAGGTGGCCCGTTCCTCTCATCTGCAGCTTGAGTCTGAAGCCTAGTTCAAAGTTTTTCCTCTTCTCCTCCTGATCCTAGGATTCCTTTTTTTTTTTGATCTCTGATTTGACTTTAATCTCAGCAGGAATCTTTTTCCACTACCTTTTATTTCACAGACCTGCATTTTTGGGTTAGAAAGAATAGCTCAATACTAGAGGAAGCAGTGCAATAAATACTGGTTGTGCTGTAAAAGGTACCACCCTGAATTAATCACCATTCAGTTGAAGTGTGGTAGCTGCTCATGTGCAAGCTGCCAGCCCCTTGAACTGCAAGGTAAACAAGTTACTTCCCCTCCCTAGTCTTCAGCAGTGGTTTCATAGAAGAGAAAGAAAAGCCACTTCAATACCGATTGAACAGCAGCTCATCTGATTGCATCCCATCTTTTCTTGGAGCAAACAGTAGAAATCCATTTGCAGGGATGTTCTTGTGGTTGATAGCAGTAGTGTTCCCGTGTTGCTAAAGCCAGCATGATCAAACATTGCACATGTGGATTTATTTCAGCTGGGGGATTTCTTGAGCTTTTCTTCTGGCTGACCAACTTTGCAATCTCTGTTCAAATCTCCTTGTTTGGAGACCCTTTACCTGGGTAGGTCTTGTTTTGAGGTGGTTTGCTTGTTTTGTTTCATGTGCTGCCTTGGCGATGTTTGGCACACTTGACCTTCCTCCAGTAGCATACTGGTAGTTATGAAACTCTTTTGATCTGTTGAGGCTTTAATGTAGCCTCAGAGGCTTTGTGTGGAATTAAAACAGCTGCTGCTAACCATATAGAAGCACCTCAGTGTATGTTCTGACGTGCTGTGGATAACTTCCTTGGATGAGTCCAGTAGGTGTGAAGAGAAGTGGGGTGGAGCTGTATAAAATAAGTGGTCACTTGACACACTTACACTGTGAACAGCTTTAAAACAGAACAAAACAAAAAGAAAACCTTCCAAGCATGACGAGGTGATTGACGTGCTTGCTTTTAGCATGCCAGCTTCTGCAAAAACTGAAGATTTATACTTTGTATTGTGTTTTCCCGGGACAGTGTGCAATTTTACATGTAATTTGTTACTATTTAAATGCAAATTGCTGATCTTTTGTAAAATTCTCTTCCTTCAGAGAATGTTAAGTCAATAAAGATTTTCTGATAAAGCCATCTTAATGCAGGATAACTGGCAGAGCTACTTGCAATTAACTCCCTTTCCTCAAGGAAAGAAAAACGTGGCTGCCGCTACCTTGAGATGGAGGATACAAATCTATATTTTTATTATACAAATACATTTTTTTATTGAGATACAAATGCATGTTTTTATTGATACTGGAACAAGTGTAACAATGAAGCATATTTCATATGGTACCTAGATTTTTGAAATTTAGACAGAGATAGGTAAACTAGGCAGAGCACTCAGAAGTTCTCAGGCTAAAAGGTACCTTTGAGGTGCTTGGATTTTACTATAGTCAAACCTATTTCCTTCTTTTTCTAAGGACAATGAAAATGAAGAAAATCAGAATCGTTTAGGTTGGAAAAGACCTCTAATATCATTGAGTCCACCCTTTGATAGATCACCGCCCTGGTCAACTAGACCATGGCATTAAACTCCATATCCAGTCATGAACACCTCCAGGGATGGTGACTCCATCACCTTCTTGAGCAGTTTGTCCCAATGTTTAACAGCCCTTTTAATGAAGAAATTCCTCTTAATGTCAAACCTGAACCTGCTCTGGTGCAGCTTGAGGCTGTGTCCTTCCATCCCGTCACTGGTTGCCTGGGAGAAAAGACCAACCTCCACCTGGCTACAGCCTTCTTTCAGGCAGTTGTGGAGGGCAATAAGGTCTCACTGAGCCTCCTTTTCTGCAGGCTCAACAACCCCAGTTGCCTCAGCCACTTGTCATAGGACTCATTCTCTAGACCCTTCACCAGTGCTGTTGCCCTTCTCTGGACTTGCTCCAGTACCTCAATGTCTTTCTTGTAATAAGAAGCCCAGAACTGGACACAGAGACTCAAAATGGGGCTGAGTGCAGGGTGACAATACCTGCCCTGGCACTGCTGGCCTGTTTTTGATACAAGCCAGGATGTCATCAGCCTTCTTGGCCACCTGGGCACACGCTGGCTCATGTTTGGCTGCTGTTGACCAGTGCCCCCAGATTCTTTTTTGCTGGGCAACTTTCCAGCCACTCTTTCCCAGCCTGGAGTGTTGTATGGGGTTATTGTGACCCAAGTACAGGAGCTGGCACTTGGACTTGCTGAACCTCATATAATTGTCCCTTTGGTCCAGATCTCTCTGCAAAGCCTTCCTGCCCTCCAGCAGATCAGCTCTCCCATCCAACTTAGTGTTGCCCATGAACTTACTAAGGGTACTCTTGATCTCTTGATACCCTCATCCGGATCATCGGTAAAGATGCTGAAGAGGACTGGGCCCTGTGTTGAGCCCTCCAAGTTTTTTTTTGTCTTGAGAAATGGAAATAAGACAGTGATGCACTGAAACAGTCAGGATGACTCCTGTTGTCAGTCTGAATTCTTGTTTTCTTTCCAGCAGTTATGAATTGACAATTTCTGTGTAGGTATTTCTGTAATGCAGACTGCAGCATCATTTGTATTAGAAATTTTGTCCAATCATTGTGTGCTAATGCTTGGGGGTGGCAACTTTATGAAGTCTAATAGAGCATCACTGTGAGGATTTTTTTTCCTCAGGAAAACTGTTTGAGCATCACTGTGAAAGGTGCAGTATGACTTTCTTACAGCTGCACGGGTTAAATGAGATTTATACATGATTAAGGAAAGAAATGCAGACATTCATCAGGCATGTTGTTCTGTTGGTAATGATGTGGGATTTTGTTGGTTTGTTGTTTTTTTTTCTATTCTGAAGGCTTGCAAAGTAGCCCCTTACTGCAATATAAGCAGTACAAAACAGCTATTTTTTTTAAGTACCCATATATAGCACACTGTTTCTTAGACTCCAGCATTTTTTTGCATAAATTGCATTACTGATTTGCTCTGACTGTAACCCTGACATTTGGATAGGGGAGAATACAGCAGTCTGTTCCAATACAAGATCTGATGCTAGGTTATTAATCCTGACTAATTACAACTACTGTGCCTTAGACTGGTGTCTGTGATTTCTGTGGGGTTTAAATAGGGTGTAGAGCAGTCAACTGAAGTGTATAAAGATTTGCCCTGTATCTGAGATTCTGAAATGTCTTTTTTTGTTTTTGGTAAGGCTTGCTGTTTTGTTGATGTATAAAGAGTTAATTCTGTATCTAATTGAGAGCAAGTCACCTGAAATACAAGCAAGTCACCCTTGTCTGAAGTGAGCAATGAGTTCTGGGGCAGATGGCACCATGTAACAGGAGAATGGATCTTTATCTGAGCAGAAAGGTGTGTGGTCTGGGTAATTACGATTGTAGGTTTGATCAGATGACACAGGCAGTTCTAGACCTAGTTAACTCTGTATCTAGTGCCAAGGATCACTGTTGGGAAGGAGGAGAGGGGTACCAAGCATACCCTAAATTTCAGCAATTGAACAAATTGGCTAGAAAGTAGAGTGATGAGGCCCATGTTGCTAATAGTTGAAGCAAGGAAGGATAGCAAAGTAGTCTTGTTTGAATTTGTTCAACATGACACTTAAAATTGCTCAGATTATCAATTTGAAGACCTGAAGAGCTGTTTCATTAGCAGGTGAGAGTTACTTTGCTCGCTGACATCCAGTAAATTTTAATGGTCTGTGTGGGAATAGTGGCTCCTTCCCCACAGGAGGTTTATTGTTTTATCACTTCTGTCAAGGGCTGTGTGAAGAACCATCTTCATTTGTTGGCCTGTTCAGATTCTCAGGTTGAACCTGCACCATTACAAAGACAGCAGGGGGATAGCACTATTGCCTGTAAGAGAGCAGACACACATTCAATTCAGATGGTATAAATTCCTTTGTGTTTCATGCTGCTTCCATTCCTTTGCCAAGAGTTTCATCTGTCTTGATGTCTAGGACTTCCTAGCCATAAGCTTACGTACACTTAAATGTAATTTAAGTAATCAGGCTGTGATTGGCATTTCCCAAATAATTGCGATTTGAATATAAATTCTGAAGAGAATGCACTTTTATGGAAATAGTGATTCCTTCAACCAGGTGGCATCTTCCCTTCTCTCCTCCCTCTCCTGGCCTGAGACACACAAATATGTTGCTGCAGTGCCAGATCCAGAGTCCAGCAGCTCATCCTTTCAAGCACTGAGCCTTCCAAGGTTAATCCAGGGCATCATTACCCTGTGCTGGGACAGGCTGTCCAAGGCATTTTGCGGAACATCTCCTGTCCACGTGGTGGAAGGATGCTGTCAAAACCTGACTCCAAAAGCCAGTGTTCTTGGAAGCAGCTGGCCAGCAGTGCTGCTATAACCAAAGCTGTAGTAGATTTGATGCCAAGTAGAACAGACAAGCTACCTTGTATTTCACAGGTCTGAGCATGGGGAGGCCAGTGTGTTGGAAAGGATCAAATATCCTGTACCTTCTTTCTGTGTTACAGTTTCTCCTGAAAGAATATATGAGATTTTAATTTTTTTAATTATAGGCTAGAAGGAAATAATTTTGAAGATGCTTTCTCAGATTGGACAGGTGTGTTAACAAATGTGTGATGCTGAAATTTTCCATTGCACCAGTGTACATATATTCATTCCCATTATGTTTCTTTTTGTCCTTCTGATAAAGAAGGAATATAGTCTGACCATGCACTTCAGAAACTTGGACAAAACATGGCAAGTGACCCTGGTAAAGATTCTTAACCAGGCTAAAGGTTTTATGAGCAACAACACCTGGTTGTGGGTTGCATTACTCCCTTAGATTGCATGAACACCATCCAGTATAGTAGTTAGCACGTATGAACTTGTGCTTTTGGTTCAACTTAAGTACTGTAATCTGTTAAGCGTCAGTGCTTTGATACAAGATCTCACTGAAAAGCCTCTTTAAAAAGAAGAGGAATATGACATACTGCTTTAGGTTATACTTTCTCCTGGTAAAAAAACCTCAATTTTTAAATTTAATTCCTATTGATAAGTACGGTTCACTCTCACAAAAACCAGATTTTTCAGGAACTTTAATGTTTGAGTCAGTATTGACCACATCCAAAGAGCTCAGAACATGCAGCAAAGGATGTAGCTTTGAGCTTTATCAGTGGCAGTCCCTTGCCAGTGAGTGTGACTTGGCTAAATTACAATTAAGTGCAAGCTAAAGATACATTATCAGGTTCTGTGGGTGTCAGCAGAAAAAGGAAAATTTTCATGTAAGCATGTGAGTTTCCTACTGTGAAGAATTTCCTAATATAAACTTCATTTATTCCATGGCATGGTGTTAGAAATGAAAAGAAACCTAGTCTGTTTTAAAAAAATAAATAAATGGATACTTTATCAGCAAATAAATGCTTCATTTTTCTAAGTTCTTTATAGGTGAAGACACCTCTAAGGAGTGATTGCTTTCACTGAGAACTTTATGCAATTGTTTCTTTTCTGTATTTCAAGACTTTATTTTAGCTGTAAACTATATAAACTGTCTCTAACAGCCACAGTGGTTTTAGTCTCATTAAAAATAGAACAAAGCTTTTAGCATTTCTAAGCCTGTCAGTTGAATTCCCTCCTTGCTAGCTGATTAAAAGACAGCAACCATGATGCATTGAATTTTCTTCTCCCATAATAAGTGGCAGTCTGGTCCAAAAAGTGCATGCTGTGGAGTATACTATCCATTTTCTCTATGCCGAGTGTAGGGAGACAGCTCAAATCTTGCAGAAGTGGTTGGTTCCTACTAAGAGAGGACTGCATCTAGTGAGGGAGCTCTTGCCAAATTTTGGGTTCAGGAGTGTTGAAAGCTTTGTTGATGCCAGTTTTGCAGAGATCAGCCTAGAGAATCTGAATCTGTTGGCCTGCATGCATTGCTGGAGCTCTCATCTAATATGATATGCTCACTCCTGCCTTACTGGAGAAAAGCCTTTTAGGAGTAAACTGCTGCTACCAGATACTGTTGGAGGTTGCTAGTGGTGGTCCAGCTCTTGCTAGACTTAATTAATTAATTCATTCATTTCCTGGATGCCAAAGAAGTGCTGGGAGTCAGGGCAGGTGTGACAGGAAGAAGCTGGCTGGTGGGTGATGGTGGTTTTTGGTTTGCCCTGATAGCAATTGCAATGCAGGTAGTGATAAGTCACATAACTAGACTCCTGAAAATAAATCTGAAGCACCTTCAGAAAAATAACTTTCTGGCTCAGCTGTAGCAGTGTATAACTGTGTTGGGCAATAGCTTTTAGTAAGAAACACTTCAGTGGCTCAGGGCATGCACACTATGGGGTTTCAGTATTGACAACAGGGTCCAGTTTTTTTTAGATTTGAAGGATTTCTGTTCAGTGAGTTGCTAAAGCCCAGAGGGGGTCAGGAGATAAGTTCCTCCAAGGTCAGACTGACAAGCCTCTCTGCCTTCCCCTGTATCATGGGATGTAATATAATTCCTGTGATTCATTTAACAGATTCTCTGCCACTGCAGAGACATGGACCACAGACTGTCTTGTCTGTCAGCCTCATTTTCCTTCTCTCTTTGCTAATTCCTGGTCTTTTGTAGCTATCATCTGTGTTGAGTGGTGGGCTGGTAAGTCTGCTGAGGGTTGTAGGAATGTGTGGATCACAACAGGTCTGTGTGCCCTGCCAGGTTATCGCATGTTTTCAGTGATTTGTGGCACTGGGGATCGGAGGTGCTGTGGTGTGTCAGGAGGAATGTGCTGCTGCCTTTGCTGCTCCTGTAATCCTGAACTGGCTTGTTTGTTCTTGGTCTCTAGGGTTATTGCTCCCATTCTTGACAGCCAGTACTTTAAAATCAGAAGGATTCCTGCAGTTAGTGGCTTTGCTACTTCAGGAGAGAGAGCCCAACTTTTGACAAAGCTAAGTGGCTTTATTTTAAGCCCTTGTTTGTACAAGCTCTCTTAGCAATGGGAATGCTAAAATTCTAGGTTCACAGTTACTCTGTTGACTTACTGAGCCTTTCACTTGGTTCTTACCTAGTCAAATGACTATAGTTAAGAGGCAGGAAACCAGGTTACAGGTCTTTAATTATGTAATATGTGGGTTGTCTGAGAATGCATTTTAAAGTTTTTTGCCTAGTGTGCAAAGCCTGTGTTTTCTTTATTTGTATGACATGTTAAACACTCTGGCAGAAAACAGTAAAACATACACACTCTGTTTGAGTAAACTTGAAATCGTTAGCAAAGCAGTGACTTTGGACAAACCCAAGAACCTTGCACTTCCCTCAGGACTCTTACTTGGAACACATTTCCTCAAACTTTGGGGTGTCAGCTTGCTGAAAATACATTGTACTTAACAGCTGTCTGGTAGGGGACTGTGCTGCTGTGTTTTTAAGAAAGGAGCGTCACATGAATTATTAATTGATCTGGACTGTGGAGTTTGGATTAGAACTTGAACATTGGTCTGGATCTGTCAGTTGGATTTATTCTTGTAATAGCCTGTGTGTTTGCCTTCACAGGGCTAAGAGTAAAACTGTGTGAGCAGAAACTCTGGATGGCTGTGGATACCAGTAAGCTATAGGAAAGTTTACTGAGATGAATAGCTGGCTACTCGGCACTTAGCATAATTGAGTCTATTATCCTCTTTGTACATTTGATGCTTGAAGTAAACCAAAGCTGCAAAATCATAGTATAAAGAATCAGCATAGCTTAAAAAGCAGTGCAGGAAGTTACTTTACATAAATACAAACAGTCTTTTGTTTGGAAAGTGAGGAATTTTATGAAGCATCCTCAGAAGAAATGCTGTCTAATCTGTTAATTGCTTAAGGAAACTCCAGGGGCTTTTTAAGAATGGCAGTACTGGGTCAGATAAAGAAATGTTTGTCTATTTGTGTCCTAAGAGCAACAAGTTGCAGATACAGAGAGAGAATGTAATTTCTCAAAGTATCCCCTTTCTGCTCCTGAAGCCTGGAACTGTGTCCACTTTTTCACAGCCCTTGGTGTTCACCTCTTCAGTGAATTTTTGTAATTGCTTTTTTTTTCTGGGAACCACTTACACTTGAGTGCTCGGCAATAGCTTCCTCAGTCTGTGCTAACGTAGAGTATTTCATTTTGCTTTACACAAGTTGCCTGAGCAGAGTAAAGCTGTGGTGGTTCAAATAATGACTTTGCTAATTTTCTCTTTACGCTCAGCTGGTTTTAAGACCTGTACCTTGGTGTGATGAAGGAGCACTGCCAGGTTGGCAGGGAGCTCCTGTTTGGCAGGAGTGCCCTCTCTGCAAACTGAGGCATATCTGCCTTGATAGTCTCCTAAATTGCGGTGAGACCCGTCAGCACGTCTGACTTTACTTTCTGTTGTGCTGGACTGTGTACAAACATCAGAAATATGTCATGATCTTAATTTGTTGCTGTGGGACTGCTGGCATGAGTACGCGTGACTCTTGCTCAATTGAACCTTTTGTTCAGGGGCACGGCAGTGTGGGTTTGCAGACAGCTCCAGTAAATCCAAAAACAGGGACTGTCCTCTTGGTGGTCTGGACATCCTCAGTCTGGCCATGCTCCCAGGAGCTTCCGAGAAGCTGTGCTGCCACTTGTAGCCTTTCTTCGTCTTGTAAACTTCCAGAGACTGCTGAAATTGGAAGAAGCTGAAGCCTTCAGGGGATTTCCAGACCTCTCCAGAAAGCTGCTCTGTCTCCGCTAATGCTAGACCCCTTTCTTCACAAAGAATGAGGGAGAAGGGAAGTATAAATGATACTTCATTATTTGTACTTTCAAATCTGCTTCCTCCCTCCTCTAAGCACTGTTTACCTGTGGGATTACCCTGAATGACTGACTGGATAACCTTTGCTGAATAAACTAGGATGAGAGAAGCAGCAGTAGAGAAGTAGCAACACACTGGTCTGTCTAATAATGCTGTCTCATACTGATAAATACTCTCCTGAGCTAAACTGCAGGTGGGAACAGTGGCACTTGGAGCCAAAGAGGTGATTAAAGAGCACGTGTGCAGACAGCAGAGTTGCTGTAGTATATGTCTGGCTGATTCTCTGATTAAAAGATGAGATTTAATGTTTTCCTAGATAACTGAAATGCTTATCGTGCTAGCACAAACAGCAGCAAACATTGTATGTCATAGTTGAAGGAGTGCAACTTGAAAGGCTTGGTTATAGATTGAAAAATAAATCTAGATTGTCCTGGTTACTGATATGTAGAGATAACACTGTCTATGAGTGGACTTTGGCTCTTAAGGCGATGCAAGCACGTCCCATTTTGTGTCGTGCAACATAGGTTTGCAAAAGGACACTGTAATCTGACCTGTAATGATGGTGTGTTTGGCTTTATGAAATGCTAATGCTTTAAAGGACCCTACTTCAGGTCCTCCTAGCACTCTTGCTAGTCACTTGATTAAATCATCCTTGGTTGCTGATGCTGACTGAGAGAAAACAGCACATGCAAAAAGTCAGCGAGAGCTAATGCTCATCTAGCTTCTAAAAATACTACAATAGCTGGATGGTACAGTAAGTTAAGTAACATGCTTTAATTTCATATTGAGAGCATTTATTGGAAGAGGAGGGAGAGCTGAGGATTAAACCATGAAGCAAACAAATGACATACTTGGAGGCCGCTTTCAGCTGCAGCAGGGGGGCTGGTGACGGGCCAAAGCAGGTGCCCACCTTGCTGAGGACCACGGCCTCAGCCCCGAGCTGGGGCCCAACAGCAAGGCTGCTGGCACAGAGTAATTATATAACTTTATTTCCTGCCCCCCTCCCCTTTCTTCTTTTACCCTTGTTCCAGTGTGTGATCTCCAGTGCAGCTGGCCGGGTGCCAGTGTTTGTCTGTGCACAACGGACACAAACAGATTCTGGAGGGTCATGTGAAACTACCCCTGGCTCTTTAAACCTCACCGCCCTTACCTTTTTCCCCTCCACTGCCTGCATTGCTGTAACAGGTGTGGCTTTGTTTATGCACGGCCTGTCGCTTTGCTTTAGCACCTGGGCTTTGCTAGCCCACAGTGTCCGGAGGAAACCTTTGCCTCCCTGTTTTGCTCAAGCTGCTGGAGAACTCTCTGGATCTTGTGGGCAGTCATTTGCACTAAGCGAAACGGGCAGGGGCATCAGCTTTATAAGGGCAGCACCAGCAGTCATTAGTCACTGTAACCTCTGCTTCTGCAAACTTTGATCTACCTTACCATGGCTTTGGCTTAACTTTGTGAGTAAGGCCTGTGGTTCTCAACATCTTCTGGTACAGATGTAAGGTGATTCCAGAGAGGGCGTATCCTATTCCTGTAAATTTTTGGCAATTGTTAATTAAAAAAAAAGAAAAGTCTGGTTTAATTGAAGAGTTATGGGCCTGGAGCCATGTGAAACCCTGAAATATGGTCTCTCAGTTAAGTGTTTGTGTGTTACTGCAGTGGGAAACTCAAATGTAAAATCATGCATCTTGGCCCCATTTCACCTTTGTTACTACATAGTACTTAGTGAATCTTGCCTTCCAGAAGGTACTTTTATATGTTGGGGCAACTGAAAACACATTTAGGTGTGTGACAAATAGCTTATAACTGCTTTTTTTGTTCCAACTTTTATTTCTCTTGGAATGCCCTGTTGCTCTTCCCAGCCAAGAGGCAGTATGTCACTGCATCCATGCATTAGACATTGGGACTTCTTCCTGGGAAGTGGAACTAATGCTACTGAACTGCATCTGTGAGGTTTTAGCTACCCCATAAAAATTGGTCATGTTGAATTTCATGGAGGGAAATGCACAGAGAAAAGCTCTGGGCTGGGCAGGGATGTTCTGCACCTCTTAGCCTTTGTCCTGAGAGCAGTCAGCTTCAGCTTTAAGTTTTGACTGAAACTTCTCCTAGATAATCATCTCCTTCCCCCTCTTCCCCTTGACACTTTGGAAAAAATTACAACTGAACTTTCTGGGGAACAGATTCATAATTTTGTATGTCCTTTCTGCAGTTGCCTTCTTGTGCTGCAAGTCCCAAATTTCCTGCCTCAAATTTAAAATGGAGATAATGTGGGCCAGGTCAGTGATGGTTGTGTGGTGTCCCAAAGAAAATGAGATAAATTCAGTGAGAATGACTAGTGCTCCAAAAGTACTAATAATTTTAGAATGTAATACCCTGTGCTTGCAAGGAATTTGATGAAAACAGGAGCTCGTGAGTTGCTTGTTCCTAGTAAGTGTTCAGTTAGCTCCAGTGAAAGAGCTAACAAATACTGCTGTGTTTCAAGGAAGTAAGAACAAAGACAGTTGTGCTGACAGAAGGTCTGATGTGGTTTGGGTTTTTCTTTTGATTCCTGAGAAGCAATAACAAAAACTCATGAGAGAAGCGAGATGTGGTGCATGAAACAATAGCTCGTGTTGTGAAAATCAGTGCGAAGGATGTTAGAGCTGTAAGGGGAGATAGCCAGTATGGAGGCAGAAGTTTGAGCGGTCCCAGTTGTATCTGGCATAGATAGATGGATGGCATTTGTATCTTATCATACAGTGTTTACTCATAAAATCCTTCCTTAATCATACCACTGTTGTCAGTTTCTGTCTTATAAATGCCTGTGGGCTCCTGAGCTGATCCCTAATGGTGATGACACTTGAGAGCAGTGCTTGAGTACTTCAATCAAAGCTCAAGCATTTGCTGAGAGAGTCTCTCTGATGAAGAGATAATTTATTTCATATACTGTATAACTGTATACAGTTCTAGTCCCCAAACACCACATCCATTATGATTTTGAGCATTAGCTTGTGTTTTGCCAGTGCTGGACTGAGGGCTCATGGTTGCTCGTAGTTGAATTGTATGCATGTACGCTCATGTACGCTCACTGCATGCATGTTACTGCTCTGCCTTAATTATAATGTCATTTGCTGTGAAGGTGGCTCCTATGTTTTGACATAAAAGCAGGTCATGCTGTTGTGTATTTAGCCCACACTTTGGGCACAGTGGGATCATGTACATGGTCACGTATATGAGTGTGGCAGTGTATACTTGATGACATAGCAATGCAGTCAACTTTACACACTTTTCCATACCCACCCTTAACTCGTATATGCAAAGGTATGCCAGTTTTGTAAAAAACAAAGGTATGCTCTAAATCTCCTTCTCATACTTCTAAAATGTGACTTATCTTGCTTTTCCTATTTTCTTGTTTGTATTTCAATTTTTCTGCTTTCTCCTAGTTGTCTTCTTTGGCAGGAGCTGTGAGAAACCGTGGTATTTTAGACTTAGCCAAATTCAGTTTGTGTTAAAATTTCATGAAACTTGATCTTGTGAGAATTCCAGTATGAAAAAAAACAACAGGTTGGCATCCAGAGGCATGGGTGTTTATCTAAACTGAACTTCTGATTTCTCTTGAGGTTTAGTAGTTCACTACTGTATCTGTTTCAGTCCAGTTAATTAGTTACAAAGCCCTGAGCCACAGACTTGGAATTAAAGAAAACAAAACCCCAAGCCTCTGCATAATTTGATGCAAGAAGAAACTTTTGTTAAACTAGGAAGTGCATTTACATCACTGTTTCTCAGTTTGAAATGCAAACTGGTGTACAGATGAGCCAACAGCAGAGTCATTGATTCTGGATCCATGCCACACGTATTAATGTGACAGCCTAGTGTCCCCCTGTGATCTGTTCCCCCACCTTCTCTCACATTGGTTTCTCCTTTCAGAGGCATGGCAGGGTTTTTTGTTTTGTATTGGAGGTTTGACTCCATGTAATGTAGCTTGCAGGGAGTACAGAATGCCTGGTTTTGATAAGATATTCTGCTCTTCTGTTTTTCAGGACAATGTAGATCAGACTTCAGCTCATGGTCGGCGGGACCTGGTGGAACCGGGTTTCCAAGAACCATCTAACCGCATCTCCCTGCACCACCAAGGTAAGGAATAGTGCGTGGAAATCCAGGCTTCTCAGGTGAATGCAGGCATGGTTTTGCCTCCATGTTGCCATTTCTCCTTCTCATTGGAGGGAAGAAAAAATGTTCTGGATGGTTGGAGAAGGACAGCTGAAGAAATCGGTTTCTGTCCTTTGGGCTGTGAATGAAGATGACGAAGGACTTGTATGCATCTCAAACCTTGTAGCCCAAGATAGGATTACTAGCCTCAGTGACAGGGATATTCTCCTGTTTTTAGGAGTGGGGAGAAGGGAAGTACTGACATTAAATTCAACATTTGTAATGTTAAGGTTGCATTTAAAAAAAATCTTTGACTGCCCTAAGATGGGCTCTGGCTCAATGTCTCCAGTAGGAGAAAAAAGAATGTTTACTTGCTTTCCATGACAGAAATCAGCTCATTTGGGAAAAGATAGCCCTGAACTAGATGTTGTAATGTAGGTGTAATTTAGCTTCTGTAATTTGACAGCACCATTCATAAAAAGCTAAAACAAAGCTCAAGACTCTGTCTGTACTAATTTCTGTCTGTTCAGAGACCTAAAAGACAGCAGTTACTATTATTACAGAGACTGTTCACCTCAGCTTTATTTTTTTTACCTTTAAAATAATTGATAATAGTGTTCTTTTAAGCAGTGAACCCTCTTACCCCTCAGGGTTCCTGATGGTTTAATTTGAAACCAAGTCCTTGAAGGTCATCTTCAAATGTTATTTCATCAGTGCCAACAACTAATAGTAATGCAGACAGAACAAGACTATTGGAACAAAAAAGATTGCAAGCAAATTACTTAAAATATTTGCCAAATATGACATGCTAAACTTGTCCTTTAAAAATCCAGCTTTTTAAATTTGTTAAGGGCAGCAAGACTCAAATTTCATGACTTGTAGATTATCAAGACAATTAAAGTTGCAAAAACAAGTCCCAGAGTGTAAGGAGGATTGTATTTTAACTTGCTCCCCTTTTCATGCTGGTGTTTTTAAAGCATTGCTTTCAATTGAAAAGAGAAGGCAACAGGATGCAATGTAATGCAGTCTAAAGTTTACAGTAGCAGAGGCAGTGTGTTGTGGCACATTTGCATGCATAGAATGTATTTTATTAGTTCAATTTTTCATTTGTTTTAGAATTAATAAGTTCTGTTATACTATTTTTACCTATCTCAGGATGTGCAAATCTTGGAACAGATCTATACATGTGACTTCTGAAGCTATTTGTAAATATCCCCCTTTAATCAAGGGATTTTTGAGGGGGGAACACATCCTGCATGGTCTGGGCTCATGTGTTACAGTGCATGTAGCTGCTACTTTTGTAGTCCAAAAATTTATAGAAGAAATAGGTAATACTGTGTTTAGATGGCAGAAACCCAACTTTGTAGCCTGACATTTTCTCACTTCCTTTTCAAATCCTTCTTTTCCTCTATCAATATTGTTGCACTGCAAAAGGATCCATCCAGTGTCAACTGACATGTGGCTCTTTTCCAGCCACTTCGAGACAAAAGTCCAAATTAATTTTAAAAAAAGTGATTTGCATAGGGGGTGCTGGCAATTAAATGCCTGTTTCTTAAGCAAGACCAGTTAATGTTTTTCCCAGTACTTTTTGAAGTAAAGATTGCTTATGCATCCACAATTTGTTTGGGATTTTTCTTCTATGTCAGCTGACTGACAGCAATCAAATCCAGTATTTCTAAAATCTTTCTAATTTTGTTGCTGAAGATACATGGTATGGCATTAATCTTGACGCTGTTATGTTAGTGGTGTGGATTAAGAACTGAAACCTAAATGCCCAAAGGTAGCCTTTAATGCTGAGCTGGGCTGTAGGACTCCTGCCTTTTTGCAGTGCTGGGGGGAAGAAAGGTACCTGCTGCTTTGGAGCCCTCTTGGAAATGGAAGTGGCCATAAGTGTGATGTTATGTCATGTCTTGAGTGTTTGTTCTGTCCAAGTAGGAGCATCTACACACTTTCCATAGCATATGAAATAAATATTCTTGTCCAAGAACTTGGAAGTACAAGTATTTTTAGAGCTGCCATGTATTTTAGAATTACAGATTAAGGAACAGAACATAGAAAATTACAACATGAAGAGCTTCAGCTTAGGGAGTTGTGACATGGTCTGAACTAGCTTCCCTACAGTCATATTAGTCACATAATAAATAGGAAGATGAGATTATTAACATGAAATGGATTTTTACATTCTGCAGCCACTATTTGCTTTAGTTTTTCTTACTCTTACACAAAACTTTGTTATCCATTACTCTCTATTAAAGCCTTGCTGGCACAGACACTGGTTTAAAGCTTAAAAGAGTAAACCTGTATCCAGAAGCAACTTGCAGAACCACTTCAAATTAATGTTTGGTGGTATGCCTTGATTATGTTGATGATAAAGGTGTTTGCAATAGACTATGGCAATTTTAGCTTCCAGTTATATGCAACATTACTTGCTGACTTAAGCACGTACCTGTTAGAAGACCTAAAGCTTTCTGTGATTGGCTCGAGCAGAAATTGGGAAAGGTTTAGAATTGGCTGAAATAATTCCTGTGTTAGGTGTTCTCTGCCTTTTTCTCTTTGGGGTATTGTGCGTTAAATGCTGCAGCTGAACTTTGAGCAGCCATAGTTGTTATGTTGTTTTATGTGTGCACTTGCAATTCACACCTGACCACATTGCTCAGTGTGCGCAGCAGATTTGCCAGTTTCTGTTGAACATTAACTTGTGGTCCTTTGCTTTTCACTGGAAGAGCTTTCGGTACAAGCACCTGCAATTCTGAACCAAGACTGCTTTCCACAGCCTATAAAAATGGTGATTAGCTTCTTCCCAGGCATCTGAATCCCTTTAACACAAACTGGAAAAAGAGCATTCAAGTGGAGACTGAGATAGCCCTGCCAACTGTCCCTGTGGTGAATAAGCCCTTTCTTGTGAAGGGTATTTCAAGTACGTGTTTCCTGCTGAATCACTGTTTTTACACAAGCAGATGCTTTATAACTCTTCAGCTTCTTCTTTCAAAAGAATATCTTGTAAAGATTGGGGAGCAGAAGATAGTTCTGTGAAGTGAGGGGTCTTTAGAATAGGAGGGTTTCATGTGAAACTAATGTGCAAAATTGAGTGCAGATGGAACAGTATTTTTTCCTAGAAATAGTTTAATAGCTGCTTATGTGTAGGTATGCTAATAAACTTGCTTACTTTAACAATAGGTATTTTTATATCTAAGCCATTATTTAGTACTCACTTTTCAATGATTCTGCTAATTGGACAAATTTCATAAAGGTACTAAATGCAAAGAGTGGGAACTATGATGTCGTTCCTATATTCCCCATAAGCTACTTCATAAATCAAACGTAATAGGAAAGAACAAGCTGTCTTGCTGAAGAGTACTAGTATCCACCAATATAAAAGAGCAGATGTGCTTCAGATACCTATTAAAAGTTAGAGAAAGTTAAGAAGGGGCCAGCCAGGATTTGGCATTTAATAACCAGCAAGTCTAAGTATTTCTGGAACAGTCCGTCCAGAAGCAGTAGTAAAGCCTCTAGGCTTGAAGAAGAAAAATACGTCTATAAACTATGTGGCTTTTCTGAAGAGGAAAAGGTAGAAGGTGAAGAAACAAGCAAAACAATTATTTACCATCTTCAAAAACACCAAAAGGAAGTGCGAGCATGCTTAGGAGGTGACGACAGGTATTGTCCTTTTCAAATTTTTTTTCCTTCTCACTTTGCAAAAGATTCAGCAGTCACAAATGTTTAACATTTTGCAATGACAAGTTTTCTGCAGTGTGTAGCCTACAGTACTTGTACTCTGTCCAGTTGTGAGAGGCAGGGCTGTGAACCCATAGTAGTGATTTTGGTTCCAGCCTTTCCATTCACACCAGGGATACCATTTAGAGGTCTTCCATAGAGGTGATAGGCTCCAGCATTTGTTTTCTTTTGTCCCTTCCCAAAGGGTGCTGCTCGTTCTCCTCTCTCCCCCAAGTACCCTGGCAGTGCAGCCTCTGTTCCTCATGGCTTCCCTGTGATGCTGCCAAATTTCACCTCAAATGTGTTTCAGTAGCAGGACAAAGCTATCATATAGATTTCCCTGTGCTACCATGGAAGAACTTTGCCATATGAATTATGGTGGCAAAATATACTATGCTACAGAAAACTGTAAGCCTGCAGAATTTGTTGACTCTTGGACTTCAGGGAGTTTAACCTGCCCTCCATGCCACTGCTGTTTCTCTTCTTGCTCCATACTTCTGGGATTTTCTTTGTTGATGCATATTTTGGAGCTCATTTTTTCTGTTTGTTTTTCTAGCAGGCAGCAAATACTGCCAACTCTAGTCCCAGATGTGAGGTTTATGGGCAATACTTTTTATTGGTACTTGACATGTACTTTTTGAGATTGCGTAGCTACTTGTTATTCAGAATTTTAAAGCCGGGCATAAATAAGGTACATTCTGTCACCTTGCCTTTTAGTGGAAGTATTAGACATACAGTGCTGGCATTTTCTGTACATATGTACTCATGGGATGATTGTCAGTTTCTGTACAAATGTGTTTTGCCATGGGTTTGTGATGAAAGATTTATCTTCCTTTTATTAGTGCATTCACACAACGTTTTCCTTTCCTGAGGTGCTCTCAGCTCTTGTTGGACTTGACACTTTTTATCACTGCAGTTTGCAGGCAGAGCTGAGCTGAACCTTATGGTACCTCTGGCTCCACAGCCAAGTGGCTCCAGCAGCAGAAAGAAAGTGGTGATAAGAGTTGTTTTAGCCAACAGCTGTCCTTTGTCAACAACCTTACGTCTTTCTTGGTTGGTGATGGTAGGAAGTCTTGCCTGTAGTGAGACGATGAGTGTGCTTTGGTTGTGGATTGGGTGGGCATAAGATTTCCTGCCTGTATGTACAGACCACTTGGCTCCCAGTGAAACTGGAGGGATCCAGGGCATCTGACATCTTGCATCATACTGCAACTAACTCTTGAGGTGATGCTGTCCTGTACCTCGCTGGCTAGTTACTAATACATTAATTTTTATAGAGACAGTAAATTTCAGCATGGTGGAAACTTCCTTTTCAGCACACTGGAACAGTCCTGGGTCCAAAAAATACAAGCCCATGTAACTACAGGCAGACTTTTGAATGAGCATGGGTGTAGGTGAAGTATTACAATGCCTAAGATTTAACCCAGAGAAATAATACTGTGTATCACTCTTTTTCTCCACCACTGTTGTTATTACTTGCTTTTAATATATTTTCTTCTGTATTTGCCTCAGGATAGGCATGGGAGGTTGAGGCAATGTTGTTATTCATTCTGTAGCTAAGGAGAGGAGTGTGTTTAGCAACAGTCAGTGCTACTTCTGAAATGCTTTGGTTGTGGGATCTGACTGGGATGAGTTGGTTATCTGGTGAATCAGAACTAACCCATGTTTTTTGCAGAATCCAGCTGGTACTGAATTGAAAGTGTAGAATGAAAAACAAACATTGTTTGTATTTCAGAGACAATACTGCCAGACATTCATGAAATCTTGTGCTTTGTATAAATGTTGTAGCCATTGTCCAGCCTTAGAAAAAAACCACCATTAGTGCCAAAATGATTTACACTGACTAATCTTACGCAGAGAGCAGAGGCCCTGCTTCCTGCCTAGCTCATTACAGTACCTTTGTCTTCTTTTGGAGAATGCTTCCATTTATATTTGGTGATGAATCTTGTTAGCACGGCTACTAGGAGGGCACCCGTAATAGCTGTGTAGAAGTTTAACTTCCCTCATTAGATTAGTTTCCAAACCCTTGGGCTGACAGAACTCTGAAAAAGAAAATAATTATGTAAAGAGAAGACAGAGTAGATTGGTGTTCAGTACAGATTGTTTCAGAGATTTGCAGCGAGCTACAGGAGACAGATGAACTGAACTGATCGAGTTTAGCTGGAAAACTCTGTACATGATGTCATGAAAGTTGAGTGAAAACAGTGACATGAGAAGAAACAGACCAAAAATTATTTAAACTTTAGCATATTCAAACGAAAGCATTTGTAGGTAACTGATGGATTTTCTTTAATTTTTCTTTTATTTTTTATCTATCAACTTTTTAGTATCAGCTTGCAAATCATCAGTTTTGGACATATTTAAAATTAATTGTGTTCCTCTAAAGCCACATGATATGAATAAAAAAAGCATTGTAATACCTCATAGTTTTTAAAGCCTGTTTATAATCTCAGGATTCAGTGTATCAATCTGTTGAATTTCTCTGACAAAGTAGGATTCTGTGCAGGGAAGGAGCCCCCTGTCTTGTTTGTATGTGTCCTAGGGCCTATAAAGCCTAGAGGCCTTCGTTCATTGGAAGTTTTACAAGGTGAGATGTAGAAAAAAATTAGGAATTTTAAGTAAGCCTTAAACCAAAAAGCACTACAATATTAAAAACTAATTTTAAGTCTTTTTTTTTTTTTTCTGTGGCCTGTGGAAAAATGGTAAAGTTATTACCAAGTTTGCAATGACCTTCTTTCTGTGCTGGAGGGGAAGATGGTTGCTGGGGTAGAGCAGTTGCAGTGGAAGAGCCAAGTGGAGCTGGACTGGAAAACTGGGTTCTTTGCTCAAGGTGTAGGCCATGATGCACCATTCTCATCCCTTAGGGACTGAAGCTGTATGGATGTGTGACATCTGAAATAGTGGTTTGGCGTTTTTTTTAATACTGCAGATAGGTGTTCCTCCACCTTCTCATTCAAGATTTGCATCTGCAGTTACTATGGCACAGAGGGGAGTAGATTCACAAAGTGTGAATTCAGGGTAATTAGAAGCTGATTTCTTGCTGTTGCTAAATTCTTGTCTAAGGCTTTGGAAGGGGAAGGTGTAAATTTGGCATCTGGGTGATGAGCCTTTCTTGCTTCTTTACAGATCAGTCTCAGAAAAAGAGGGCATTTACTTCCCTCACCCCATATGTGTTGCTTCCTTGAAAACAAGTTAGCTTAGTACTAGCATAAGTGTACAGTTTCTTTAAGAAACTCACCACAAATCAAATAGGGAAAGACACTGCAAAATCAATTGTAAAATCAAATATCCTTTTTGATTCACTTTTGTCTTTAATATTAAAATATATGCATTTCCTGCTGCCACTGAAGCAGAGCAAATCTATCTGTTCTTTTTGCATCCTCTGGCTGGGTAGTGCAAGAGGCAGCATGGGATGCCCTCTCTCTTTGTTGGAGGGTGTGCACTCGGGTGCATCTCGTGGAAAACTTCCTTCCTGTGCTGCAGCTATTGCACAAGGAAGGCTCAGGGGAGCAACACGATTTGGGGACCCTTGGTAAGGGACTGGGGTGCCAGGGGATGGGTGCCTAAACACACTGCTCTGTTGGGAGCATCTGCTCCGTTTGCAGGAGGCTGATGTTCACATTGTGTATTTGTTTTGTATTTGCCCTTCATGGGGATGATGTTATTCCAGGCATTCTCTTTCTTGGGCTTGAGCTCATGGGTCTGACACATCTGTTTGAAATAGTGTGCTGGGGAAATTCAGATATCTGAGGGAAACCAGTGGTTCAGTGTCCACCTCGTGATGAGATGTTTCTCCCAGGTACCAGAGCTGAGCCCATTTCTTATGTTTACATCACATCTTTCATGAGGGAAAAATTGTCTGTTATTCTATGGGTGGTGCACTCCCTCCTCTCTAAATATATTTGCTTAGCAAATTGCACCATTCCATTGCTAAAACAGTCAAATGTGATAGATTTCACTATTTTAAAATAATTTTATTTTCTTATTTATACTGTCCAAAAGGTATTGGGACACTTCTGGTCTCAGGTCTTCCTCTTCCTCCTGGGCAGATTATTTCTTCCATTTTAGTTAGTGGTCCAAAATTGAGCTTAGTGATCTGAAATATCCTCTTCTAATTTAATCAATGAAAGTTAACTGTAAAATTATGGGATGAGCTCTTATGTTCTCTGGCATAACTCCATTGCCTTTATGTTTTCTTTTGTAATCTGACTAAATTTCTACTGTCAACATATTAGAACAAAAGGATGGAAATTATTAGTATCAGCATAGGCTCTTTTGAAAGCTTCTGGATGACATTTTTAACATGGTTGAGTTGAATTCTTGCCTATGCTACTACATCCTCTTCCTTCATGTTCTTGGATTTTACATATTTCCTGTTAGGGGGAATGTTTTAAGTGTATTTAGCTTTATGTAAGAAGCTTTTGAACCTTTCAGTGAAGGTGTTATAGCCAAATGTCAAAACATGGCTGTGGGCACTTAAAATAGTCTCAGTACTAATGAGCTTTCCAGCTAAGAAAGTTGATTTATTATGTAGCCTGGCTTTTAATCATGCCGTAACAACGGCAGTTGTTCAGTAAAAGCAGTGTCTCTGCAACATCAGAATATTAACTTTGAATTCTGACACCTTAACCAAAATCAAATTCTAAGTTTCAAAGGCGTTTGATATATAAAGGGGAAGGGTATATTTAGAGGTGGAAACAATCCATACTCACTGCAGCTATACTGTCTGTTATATATTTTGAAAATAATCTTTTAAGAAGTATCTCTAATTTTTGAGATAAAAGTACAATGTCACTATGCAAGGTCAGCTTTAATGGAGAGAGAACTGACTTTCAGTATCTGATTACATGGAAAGCTCTAGGGCTTTAATCTGGTTTCATGACTGTGTGTTCAAGTCTGAAATAAATCTATTCTGCTTATTCAGACTTTTAAGAGTATCATCTATCAGAAACTGACTGCCATTTATCTGCAGCACATGGAATGTTTGAAATCACTGTGTCTCTTGAGGGGAGGCTATTTTATTTTATAAATCTCTCTGCTTTGGTAAAAGCAGACAGATTTCTCAAGAGCACAGTGTTAACTGTGTCTCTGTGCTTTCTGAAGGTAATGGGGGAAAATGGACCCCATTTTCCATGGAACTGATTTCCAAGAGTGCGGTAGCAGTGGTGTGGTGAAGTAGGGGCAGATGTAATGTCAGAAACTGCTCCCTGAATTGAGATTGGTTAGACTTCATCTTTGAAAGGAACTTTTTAACAGCCTTAGGTTACCTGTATATGTAACGATTTTAGAATCAGATTTTTTTTTCAAAATGAAATCCATTTAACCAGATAAAGTCCTGATTTACTCCCAGCTCTATTCAAAGCACACTGAACTAATTTTTGTTCTGTCTCTGACCAGCCATGCACCTTTGATCTCTCTTGTGATGCAGGTAATTTTTAAAAGCTGACACAGTGCAGCCCTCTTGTCTGCAAACAGTTCTGAGAGATGTGTATCCAAGTTATGGATTTTTGTTTTCCCCTGACCTTCAAAGTTATATTTTTGGTCTCTGTCAAAAAGTGAGAGGGTGGAGAACAGGCAATGCAGCTCTTCGTTTCCTTCTATTGTTTGTCCTAATAAGTGTCCTAACCTTTGGTTTCTGTCTCTTCTTTCCAGTGCCTCAGGTGAAGAAAAGTATAAGTTAATCCACTTTTTTATGAGCTTCATCTTTAAAGCAGAGCTTTTATCATCTTAGAAATTAATACAGAAATTCACTTTGCTTCTTTTTAAAAAAAAATTAAATAAAAAATAACCAAGCAATGTGTAGCTCTGTAACATTTCTAGGGGTGAGAATTAGAATGAGGATGAGGTAAGGCTTATTTGCAGTAAGTGAAATGGGGCTTATTTCTGATACTGCAGTTCTCCTGGCAAAGGCTTCCATTGCTTTAGGATTCTTTGATTCAACCACTTCGTGCTCCTCCTTTTCACTTGTTAGTTGGTCTTAATTAGAGGAAGAATTATAAATGCTAAACAAAAGTTGTCCTTGTGCTTAAAAATTGAATGGGTTTTTAAAGTTGGCTGACGGTATTATAGCAAATTTAGATTAAGCAGTCTGAACAAGACTGAAGAATTAGTTTAAGGTTTTAGTATCCTTTTCTGCACTGGTTAAAACAGTTTTCAGGAGCTTAAGGACTAGAAAAATGGGATTGTCACATAAAAACATAACACATTGTACAGCTGAGAGGAAAATGCCTGGAAAGTTATAGCTTAAACATGATCTTAGAAATGTCTTTTCTAATCTGTGTATAAAATAAAGACTGGTTTTGCCAGATAACTGGGAAGTCGAGGACTGCAGATTTTAAGATTTTTCCAGCATGGGAACATATCTCTTTTAGTTGAGACAAACAAATTACACTGGTATGCACTCATGGTCTGTATCAGCAAGTATACCTTAACTTAGTTATGTCAGAAAGAACATACACTGTGGTATATCAAGAAAAGAGATGTCACTAAAATACTTGGCTAATAAATTTCCTTGGTTTTGGGTGAATGTAGTAGGCTTTCTTAGTGGCAGAGTTCTGTATCAGCATGGTCTTCTATGTTTAAAAGATCTTTTAAGATTCATGAATGAAATCAGACTTCAGATAGCAAGAGTGTAGAATGGCACTGCTTTGCTTACAGGAACTTTCTAGTTCTTTCTGTAAGCCCTGCATCTCTGCAGAGTATCTTGCCTGTATTTACAGCCAGTCCTTGCTGAAAGAATGTGGTTGATCTTGGGCTGGCTGGCAGCTTTATAGGTAGCAGGGTCCTTGTTGGGCGGATGGTTATTTTTCACTCCTTTTGAAAGTTGCATGGAGTAACAAACATCCATAGCCTGTGCTGTGGGTTTGCACGGACCCTTAGGCATGGATGGGAAGGAGTGGTTGCAAACTGTAGCAGGTAATGATGGCTGCAGCAGACCTGGCTCCCGTTTGGTGGTAGCTAACTATCTGTGACACAGGCATCCTTAAGCTGCTCAGAATAACCAGACTGCAGAAATTGTGGCAGGATGATGACAAGTGTATGTTTCTTTACATGAGCATGCAGAAGCAGCCATGGGCTCTCCACTCCACAGCCCACAACCCCCTCTGTGTAGAAGCTGGGAAATACTTGTTGGGGTTGGCCACTGTGCCTGTCTGAAGCGGAGCAAAGGGTTAGAAACACTCATTCTATGAATCAGCGTCTACATGGAATGAAACAAATAACTGAAGATGTCTACCAATATTTTCCCCATCAGCAAAATGAGGATATCGCTATTGCAGAGCTTCTGTCAAATGTGTGGTTGAGATCTGCTTGGTAGTGTGCATGCTCTTTTTGAAGATGCAGTCTCACTTCAGCTTTGTTCATGGTATTAAGTAGAGAGCCAGTTGTGCAGAGATGAAGTCAAGATTGAAATGTGCATGTATGTGAGATTGTGTCCTAATGCATTGGGTAAACCACAGGGTATTACTTTGATATGATGGGTAGCTTTTCTGTAAATTGACTGGTTTGTATGCAGCCTATGACATGGAAGTGATGAGAGATGATACAGCTTCTAAGTACTATAAATGTGCTTTGATTGATGGTGCATAATTCTTGACTCACAGTAGGAGGGAGGAGGTCAGTGAATTAAGCTGAAGGGTACTTGAAACTTTGTGCATGTGGGGGTTGAAATTAAAGTTGGGAACAGTGACCAGACTTGCCAGATGACACTGGAACATTTGCTCAAAAAAAAAGAAAAAAAAAAAAGGCATTAAATGTGGGATAAAGAGATAAGTTAAAAACACTTGAAGCATAAGTGAAAAGCCGTAGAGTTTCTTTAAGATGGTTTTAGTATGTAGCTGAAATGAAACTATTGAAAGAGATCTAATTTGTTTTCATTATTGTAGGAGCCAAGATGTCTACTAATACAGTATTTATGTTTGTGGTAATATCTTTCTACCATTGTGTATCTCTATAAACTTTCTGTTTAAGAAAATGACTAAACAAAGCAAAACAAAAAACCCTCTCAACCCTTCCTCCTTATGGCAATAGTGCAGAGATTTTTGGGCCAGGATACATGTCTCCTGCTGTGTTATGCTGGTGAAATACAAAACAGAGAGATCTCTTTCTGAAGAGAAAGTTTAGAGATGAATCTGTCAGATTGTTGGCTTCAAGGCAAACTGAGACGATCAGAGAAATTTGCTGAAGGCATGGCTGGGGTGAATGCCTCCTTTCTTAGAGCGAGGGTGTTTGAGCAAGAAGACTTGGTGATCTTGGTGCTGATGACTTTGCCCTGAAAAGAGATGTTCTCAGACCATTTGCATTCCCCAGGGTCTGGTGTCTCCCAGGGGTTTGGTGGTACAGCTGCGCTGGCACACTTCCTAATGTACTTGTAATAGCAAAAAACCACTTTCTCTGTAGGAAGTTTATTCTGGTTTGACAAGTGAAATGAAATACAGCAATAAAAGCTTTCTTAGACACTTATACTGGGCTAGAAATACTGATATTTTAACAGGAAAAACAGTAGAAATGTGGAGTCATTTCTGTTGAACTGGTTGTTCGCAACCTTTCCTTTTATTCCAGGCAAATGTGCAGGCCTACACAAAATGCATTTTATTGAAAGCATGGGGGAAGACAGAGTCTTCTAGTGCATCCTCAGTTTTGAGGGGCCAACAGACAGTGTCGCTAATGAGGGCAGAATTGGGAGATGCTGTTGACAGAGCGGACACCAGAGAGGTTAATAGGGTATAAAAGAACACAAGGAGCTCTCAATGAAATGGTACCCTGCTGTGGTGTAAGAGGAAGATGGTAAGAATCTGAAATCCATTTCAGTCAAGTACAAAAGAAGGTGTTGCTCTTCAGCAAGGTAACTCTCAAAATTAGTTCACTGCAAGTTGAAAGGAAGCCCATATGGAGTGTCTGCTTTGGAGGACTTTTGGAGATGGAGGAAACTTTGAAGTGGTTTCTAGTGCTTTATGTGGTGCAGAAGCTCTTAGTGCAGGTCTTTCCTGTTCTGAGACCATGTGTTGATGTTTTATTCCTTTTATGGTTAGACTTAAGTATGTTTAGGTGCATAAACATGTCAGAAAAGAGAAAGAACATTTATTTTTTACTACCAAAGATTAAAAATACTTTTAGGTAACTATACATTTTGATGTTATGTTGTAGCTGTCTTGGCTTGTGCTTTAAGCTGTAAATTTGTCAAAAAAGGAAACAAAGTCTGTGCTTGTTTGTTTGTTTGTTTGTTTTTCTAGTCAGATGGTCTTCATGTCCATCTAAGAAAAGATTGAGAAACATCAAATATGTTGTCATACCAAAGGAAATGCTTTTGAAAGGGAAGTAAAATAGTAAAAGATAATGTTGTAGTCTTGAATTATTTATGGTGCCTGTAGCTTTGAAAAAAATCTCGTCACGTTAAGGCTGTCCCAAAATGAACTGGAACAGTACATTTCTGTAACTCTAGTTTCTTACTTTGTCTCTAAAGCAGATACAGCAAGCTTGGGACTTGTTTTAAGCTCACGTAATAAGAAGAGGGAGAAAACCCCTCAAATTTCATAGCTTAATAAAATAAGCAAAATATGTAGAAAAACAACTCTGTTGTAATTTGATGTCAGTTCTTCACTAAAGTCCTTTACCACAGTGCACCATTATAACAATAAGCTTCAGTCATCACTGTCTTTCAGCTTACCTTACTGTGATAAGCAGCACAGTATTTATTTCTGCCTTTATGTAAACATTATGCTGCAAGTGGTTCATGACAGCACTTCAGCAAGCTGTGTCATGTGAGGATACTTGAGAAATGCATCAAAGGAGCTGACATTCTTGCATTGAGGTTGAAAAAGGTTGCAGCCCTTTTCTTAAAGCCAAGAAGCTTCAAGGGGAAGATCAATCTGAATTTGTTACATTTTCTAAGTCTCTTTGTGCCTATTAAAAAGGACAAGATTCTGTAAAGCTAGTTGCATTTTCAGCTAAAAAAAAGCCAGAGTTAAATGGGGCAAACCAGCTAAACAAAAAAACCCTTTCAAAATATAGCATGAGATGTAGCTAAATTTGGAGTTCTTAACAGCAAGCAGCTGCTTAAGTAATTAAAGTATATAAGGTGCTACTGACCAAAGCAATTAGTATGTAATTTCATTAATGGTGTTAGGATTGCAGTAACAATATTTAAGTCTTTCTGTCCAAATCAAGATTGCAATTTGTGCCATGTCCAAGATGAGGTTAGGAGCAGTGCGATGTTAGGGTGTGTTACAGCACCACTGTCTGAGTGGATCTGTAACTGCGCAGAAGCGTCTTGTGCTGGCTGTGCCTTCTTAACCCTCCCAATTAACATACCTTGCTTCAGAATTTACATGTGCATGCACTTCTAAATTTTCATAAGCTAGGATGGTGATAAGTTTATATTTAAAACAAGGCTTCGTGGGGGCTGCTAATTTTTTTGTTTATCTTTGCAATTAATTTGCAAGCTTGCTGCTGTTCAAGGGCAAAAGGGAATTACTGTTTTTGTGTATGTTTTTGTGGTTTGTCCTTAAGTGGTTGAAAAATCTTGGAGAACTCAGGCATAGTAGAGTGTTCCAAGTCTCTCTAAAATCTGAAGTACTGCAGATGATGGGTTTCCAAGTTGCAAGGTCTGCAACTCAAAGACAATTGGGTGATGAGCCTAGTGACTACAGTTATGTAGCTTCTAGGCTCCAGGATAACCATAAATATTCCTCAGAAAGATGACAATGAGTATTAGAGCCTAGGCAGAAAAAATACGCATTAGAGGGAGAGTGTGGAAAATGCTGAAGTCCAAATACAGGTCACCTCTGAGGCTAGGGTGGCATCGCTGATGAGTCATTTGGTCAGGGAGCCGAAGCTGGGGAGGCTTGCTGCTGGGACACCCATGGGCATTACTCCCATGGTGGCTGACCTGGAGGTGCTGACTTTGTTAAAAAGCCACTGAGAGAAGTCCTTCAGAGCCTTCAGGCTTTACAGCAACACTTCTGGCCTACCTTGAGCTCTGTCCTGTTGACGCATTGCCTCTTTCTAGGTCTAAGTCTTTCTAGGTCTGTAAATACGTGGGCGTGCTTTGGCCGAGCAAACCAGTCTTCTCTGCTTTTCCGGGCTTTATTTCAGATGTGAAACAGAGCGAGGTGAGCAGGTTGTCTCACCTCTTGAGTACACTGGCCCTGTGTCCACAGGCTTTTGGGGTGTCTCTCCTAAGAGGAGTGGTGGGGTGAGTTAAAGCAATGCAGTGCAGAACATCGGCATCCTACAAGCTCGTTTGAGTGTACCGGTGACATCCCTGTCATGTGGGGTAAAAGAAGTGGAGACAGCCTCATAAGAAGCGATGGTCTGTTAACAGAGTACCCTTAAGGGAAAATGTCTTGTGTCCTGCTTCCAGCCTTGTTCTGTGGGTGTGCAAGGAGGTGAGTCCAGGCAGGGGATTGGCCTCCATGAATATTGACTAGATGGAGAAGAGCAGCAGGCCAGTTTCCCAAAATCACAGGGTACGCCCTGCATACCTGAACCGGGAATGCGCACAGCTTGTGAAATCAGGCATGTGGATCTCAGAAGGAAAATGGGCATAATGGACAAGTTTGTTTTGATTCACGCTGAGCTGTGAGAAGTTTTCTGCATAGCACACCTGCAGATTTCGCCTCTGGGTGAGCCTAATCTTGAGTGATTTTCACCAGTGCAGCTTACCTGTGGGATATAAATCACAAAGGACCAGGCTTTGCCTAGCTGAAAAGACAGGAAATTCAATTTGGTGAGTTCAGAAGAAACATTAGCACATTTCTGATTTTCTTAGGCCTAAATAAAGTTAGGCTGATACTGATTTTCAGTGAAGATTTGAATGGTAAATGTAGATTACTTGTTCTTTTGTACTGTGGCTGGTCTTGGGGTTGTTGGTGGCATATTCCTTGATTGGGGTTGGGGTTTTTTTGGTTGTTATTTTATGTTAAAAAATAACCAAAACAGGTTGACTAACAGGAGTTCCTGGAATCAGTGTAGTCACGGCAGAGGGAGGCATCACAGAGCTTTCATAAATGACTGTTTTCCTCCTGAGCGGAGTGGGGTGCAGACACCTTCAGCGGTGGCTCCACACCGCCATTTGGGATGAGACTGCAGCAATATGCTTTGCCATCTGGGGAGCCACGCGGCAGGACTGTGGCGTTCCCTTCTCGTGCAGTGGAGGTTCACGCTTTATTACAGCAGTAATTCCTCACAAATTATCCACCCTTTGCTGGCAAGGCCAGGGGAGGAGGTCTCCTTATTCCACACCCCAAAGGACTTTGTGCTTTTTCAGAAGCAGCCGCTCAGCTTGCCTGAAAGGAGAGCCTAAAATAGACAGTTGGTTCAGGGATAGTGTATCTGTGTGCAGATGAAATTAAATGTGTGCCCCAACACGCTGCTCCTTTAGTAGGGCAAAGAAATGTAGGGAAAGCTTGCATTGAGGCGCTGCCCAGGGAATAAGAGGACATCTGGATGGCAGCTGCCTTTGTCTCTGTAGTGAAGCCAAGGTAGTCAGGCTTGCTCATCATTATTTGTTGGGTACCGAGTTTAAAAGTCAAGTCAGAGGCAATTTCTAATGTTCTACAAGTAAATATATTTTAATCCCCAGCAGGCTCTTAAAAGAGGCTTTTTAAATGCAGTGTTGCAATTCCAAACAACTCTCCCCCAGTTTAGTATCTTGTAGATAACTTACCAAAATGACAATTGTAGTTAATACTAAACTATTAAAGCAACTGATAAAAAGAAACCAAAATTACCCTGGCATTTAAGCATTTTACTTTTTCATATTATTTCAGTTGTGTTAAGTTTGACAATAAGTACCTTAAATATGAAATATTCCAGTTGTCTGCTTTGTAAGTGCATTGGTCATAGCTAGGTAACTATTAAATGCTGAAAATGCAATATTTAATTAACTTGGAGGAATAGCTGATTCATTAATTGCTGTGTGCAACTTTTGGAACTTACGTTACATCCTCAAACATGCTTTCTAAGCCAGCAACAAACCTCTTCGAAGCAAAATTTAAAACTCGTGGTTTAACCTTAGTAGGAGTAAAGGTTAGCTTGGGTATCAGGTGATGAGGGATACACCTAATTTCATAATAATAATAATAATAACAATAATAATAATAATAATAATGCTTCAGCACCAGCTCTGCAGACCCATCACTTCCTGAAAAGAAATGCTAATGGACTTTCTGGATTAATCCAACCACTTTTTACTTGAAAACTTCATTGAAGTTGTTGTGGAGTGGCTTTGAAATGAAACCCCCAGTGCAAGAAGGCTGGTGTTTGCTGGCTGCCAGGCAGGGACATCCCCAAGCAGTCGGACGATGCTCTCTTGGAGCAGCCGCAGCGTTGCAGGCTTTGGCTGGAGCCACGGCAGCACGTTGTGCATGATGTTTCCCGGAGCAGGGATAAAGCTGGGGCTTTCTTGGCAGGATGGGAGGGACTAATCCATGCAGTGGTACTTATATTGATTTGTAAGGATTGTTCAACTGGGATTACTCAGCTGGGTGTTATGGTGTTTAATCAGGGAGGGAGAACACAGGTTCCCGAAAGGAAAGCAATAGATGCTTTGACTGTTTTTAACTTTGCCTTTAATAGCTTCAGATTTGCAAGACACGTGTAGCTCTTCTCATCTGTGTGAATTTTTAACTTCCTTTTGAACTGTGACTTCTGTGGTACTGTTATTTGTCTCTATTTGATTTGCACTCTTTTTTTCTTATTTTTCTCTGACGCGGGCAATAAGAATAAAATATCCAAGTAAACTTTAGGGAAGCATTATGAGTAAAAATCTGTATATGGGAAATGGTAGAATAAATTGGGAAAGTAATAACTTTTATTCATGTAAGCATAAGAAAAAGATTTAATTATTAGATATTTCAAGGCTTTTTATTCTGTTTCTGATGTAGGATTAGGTAATCTCAATAAAAATACAACTAAACCTGACCTTTTCTGTGTCAGATTGCAGCTCTCACTGATACTGGATATCTTCTTAAAACCATTGTCTCATAAATATAACCATTTAATATAATATGCAATCAAGCATTTGCTCAGTGGTCAGCTGACAGTATTTCAATTTACCTCTTCATTGCCACCCAATGTTGTTCTTCCTAAGCTCTGACTTGAAAGTTCCTTAATGGGTTTGCCTGTTGTCTGAAGAGTTCCAGTGGATTTTCTGTTTGTTTTGTATGGGCTGCACAGGACAGGAGCCCTTTGGCTGCCCAGCTGTTCCCCCACCCATGTCCTCTTGAAGGATAAGTGACAATCTTTCTATGATCATCATTTTGGGATACACTGACAGGGCTTGCTTTCTCAGTTTTGCTATTGAGGCAATGCATCAAGACTGAGGCATCCAGTTAACCACATCAGGAAGGTAAGACTGGAATGGAAAATCCCTGGGTCATTTGATCTGTCTATGTCTCATGTTCACTCTTTGTTATCTTTTCTGTCCTGAGGTAAGGGTGGGCCTCAATAAGGCTCCTCACAAAGTTATGACTTAAGCTTTAGCTTTCCTTCTGTTCCTATCTCCTTTTGGACCAGGAAGACCCACCTGGCCTGTGAACCCTGTGATGTGTCTCATCCTTCACCAGTGTAATTGCTCTGTCCTTGAGGGTTTTTTGAGGATTAGTCTACTCTGACCCCAGGTTTGGCTTCTGAAAGAATATCCCATTCTGCCTTCTATAGTGCTGCTTCTATCTGCGTAACTGAGGCTGGTTTGGGTTTTCCTTGTCTTGATAAAGCCAAACAAAGAAATGCTTTCCTTTTAAAGGTCTTTATCAGTTGTTTTCTTAAATTAATGAACTGAAAGCAGGTGACATGACAAAATGTTACAGGAAAACCACTGAACCTCATGTTCTTGGAATAAAACTGCAGATGTTACCAGTCACTTGAAAATTAATCTTTTCTGAATTTTGTAATCTGCTCAAGAATTATGGTTTCCCAGAGGTTTACTTAATCTGGTATTCTGCCTTTAGTGGTGTGTTAACTCAATATTTACTATACAGCAGTGGTTGTGCAGGCATTGGCTTTCAAAGAGGGTTTTGAAAGGTGACCAGCTGATTGCTGTCATCAGCGATAGCTGGACGAGGGTGTGCTCACCCAACAGGAGGTGGGCAGTCCCACTGTGCAGTAATGCAGGATCACCTGGTGTCCTGTTTGACTTTGGGTTCAAACTTTGACCTGATGCTTTTTTTTGGAAGGAAGGTATGCTTTCTTCCCTTTTTTTTTTTTTTCTTCTCCCCTCTGCCAGGTTGCAAATTTCCTGTGAAAAAGCAGGTATCAGGATTTCTGTTTTCTAAATGGTCTGTGTGAGTGTGGAAAAGGGACTGGCCATGACTTACATATTTTAGTCCTATCTCTTATAGTTGGAACACACGTAATTGGAATTCTAGCCAGTTTAGATGTTTTCCTTGGATTTCAAGCCCCTCTCTCATACTGATGCATTAGTGCTTGAAGATGTGTGTGCTGTAGAGTCAAGCAAAAGTGCAGCAGTGGTGGTGGTGATGCCCACCTTACAGCAATCGTCTGTCGAGGCAACCAGTATCCATCCACTCCACAAAAGGACCAACCTGACTCTATGCTCCTTGGGTTAGAAAAGGGAGCATGTGCAGTGGGAGGTGCTTCTGAATGTTGTCTGTGAATAATTGCAGCATCATCAAAGGGCAAAACCATTAAAATCTCCATCAGAGACATGCTTTGCCTTAGTTTGTCCCCATAATTAATCAAACAAACCCCCCTTGTCCACCTTCCCCCAAATGCGTAGCTTTCATCATCTTCACTGTTTAGCTGTTAGGTATGAACTGGACAAAAACTGAATTTTTCATTTTTAACCTTCCATGTTTTTCTATCAGAATTTCTAAAACTCACTTTATGCACTAATTCAAGTGCACAACTTTATTCCTTCCTGCTGTAGGGCACCTATAGCCGGTTGTTCCTGTTACTCCTTGGAGCTTTGCTTTCTTATGAGCACCTTTCATATGTAGCTTATTCCTATAGTGGTTACCTAGCAACATTAATTTTGTTCAATTTAGTTTGTCTTCTATTTCAAGAAATCTGTCAGGTGTGTTTTCAGAACATATCTGGAGTCCAACCACGAACCTTTAGAAACAAGATGTGAAATAACAGAGTTCTCTCCAGCCCCTGTAATTAATGTGTGTATACTTGGTGTTAGCCATCACAGCCTTACTGGAAGAAATGGGAATAGATGCATGTGGCATTTAAAAATTACCTGGAGAATACTGGAGCAGTACCAAGTCCACTGTTGATTTCTCTGCGTGGTGTTTCAGTGTGCTCAAAGAGCACAGATGCCTATCTTAATTTCATGCTCTTTTACCAACCAGCATCTCTGTTTCTTGCCCTTCTCTCCCCAGCATGGTCCATTTAGCATTTTGCAAGCTGCACATGCACTGATGTGACATTTTGTAGGCCAACAACCGTAGTTACAGTACAAAATAGAGGATTTCACTTAAGCTGAAGAACATTAGAATGCAATAAAGGAAAGGAGTGCAGAGACCCATAAGGAGACTTACAGGGCACATAAAGTTTTGGAGTTCAGGCTTGTAATTTTTAATTCAGACTGTGGCAACTCTGGAGATGGTGATGCCTCTAGGACACAAAGTGTCTTCTGCTTTCACTTGAAATGAACAAAAAAACCCTCAAAGCTTCTAATGTTCAACCGAGGCAGTCTCGATATTTTTATAATTCTGTCTGACAGCCTTCTCTGATCTGGAGAACAGTGTGAAAGCATAGGGTTTGCAAATGTTTTTTTATATTGTCTTTTTGTTTCTTGTGCAAAACTTCCCATCCATATGGAGCTTTCAAGAAATCAAGGGGGAAGAGATTGCACAGAACTGGAGCTGGTATTGGGAACGGAGGGTGTCATTCAGCTGTAGCATCACTGTAGAGGACACTGTGGGGTTTTAAAAAAATTGTAAGAGATCTGCTTATTATCATCCACCTTCTGTTGCATGTGTCTCTCAGAAGTGTAGAAGCTGCCAAGTACTAAATACATGCATCCGTAGGGGGCTGTGCATACCAATTGTACAAAAATTGCAGATCAACTGGTGTCTGTGGCGTTAGTGGAAGCTGAAATCAGAGTATGAAGGGATATGAGACATTTGTGTAAACACAGCAAGTGTAGTTAAATGCTCAGAAGGAGAAAGTAATATAGAAGTATGAGTGTTGCCTGGAATGGACTTCTTTCTGCATCATTACAGCTGTATGTGGTTAGTAATAGCACGCTTTCAAAAAGTTTTAGTGGTGGAGATTTCTGAAAAGTCTTTTCAAAATGGCATTTGGACACAGTACTGGAGGGACGTGCTGCAGTGCTCTTGTGCAAGGGATCCCCTTCATATGAGGGGTTGTCTTATAAAAGGAATTTGTTTACACGTCACTGTGGTAATTCTTACCTGCATTTTTGATTGTAAACCATGAGATTTTTCACAATGCCAAAATCCTTGCAAAACACAGTTGCATCACCAGTATGAATCAGAATAACTTACATGCGGTTTTAGAGGATTTGCAACAGGATGTTGAGGTAGATACCACAAGTGTTTTATATGTCTTTTTTTTCCCCTTCTCAAATTCTGGTACAGTTCTTCTGTTCATTTTACTATAAATGTGTTTTCCCTGTATCACCTATGATTTACATCACTTTGTCATCATTGCAGGATGGGAGGCTTTGTGCAACTGTGTGTTCCTTTTCTTTCACTGCTTACATCTGTCTCCTTGAGGATTAATTCATATGTGCTGGAAGGGCTGCTCGCAACTAGGATACCATCCCCTACTCAGCTAACTTCAGTGAAATCTTATATTAGCTACATCTTAGCTTTTTTGTTTTGTCAGGATGGCTCTTGAATGTGCTGCTCTGAAACTCATTTTGGGGAAGTGATTGCTGGTTGTCAAATAGGAATAGGTGATCAATCAACAGCTGCCTTACTGTATCAGACTTGTTTATGTATGTGCTGTTAGGCTTCATATAGTATCAGACCTAATTCCATGGCGCCAGAGAAGTACTATAGTCTTTTTATAAATCGCTCACTGAATTCCTTGTAGCTCTTGCATCAGTTATCTCTGGAAACTGAGATGAGGGATAATGCTGGGTGATTCAATTAAAAAATGTGCAAACAAGAAGGAAATTATTTATTTTTTCAAGTAAAATGTTTTTATGAGCCTCTTAAATCGCAACTAATTTTGGTCCTGTGATGTTTTTCAAAGTGTTCCCTATGGACTCTGGACCATATGTGAAAGGGAAGGATATTTGCTGAACTGTCATTTAGAGACATGAAGTGCATCCTGATCTTTAGTCCAAAGCTGAGATTGTTTCTGTGTTCATCTTTTTCTCAGTAAATAGAATTTCTGTGATGCAGTGAGCCCCTTGGCAGCTGTGAAAATACCTGCTTTCTTTGGGAGGCTGGCACAGCTGAAGATGAGCAGGGATCATATCAGCTTTATGTTGCTTCAGAATAAGTGGGATCCTGCTTAGTCTTGTTAGCTGAGCTTAACATGTCAAGGCCAACAACTACCAAAATAAGTAAATAAATGAGGATCTAGGGGATAGAGAAGGGCTAGAAGCAGAAGGGCAAGTGGGACATGGTTAAGTACAGATTAAAGTTTGCTCAGGCCTAATTTAGGGGTTATCATCCCTCCTATGTTAGCTTGAAAAAATTAAAAATATATTCAAGTTGCTTTGTTTTAGTGGAGCAAGAGTGCTTACCTCACTGGCTTAGTAGTTTTTGTAGCAAAGTTTTCCTATTTCCTTGAATTGAACTTATAAATCTTTTCTTGTAATTGAAATCATGATTTACTTTACCAAAAATATTACTTGCAACATCCAGTAGAGCTGGTTTCTGAACAAAGCTAAAGTTTAACAAGTTGTGGGCAAAGAAACAAAATGAAGTTCAGACAGCTGCCAGAGTGTGCACTTTGGTTCTAGTTTGGGAAAGAACATTGCTCACAGAAGAGTCTACAAAACTGCCAGTACCCTGTCCACCACCAGAAGTATGTCAGAACCAGGTTTTGCAAGTGTTCTCATTTAAAAATGACAGTCAAAAGCTAAGGGTTCTTTGCATGTTTGTGCATGGAAGTGATAAGTAGCCTCTGTGCTGTTCAGTTGAAATGAAACAATAGACCTTGAATAGCCACTTTTGTACTGCTTGATCTTATGACAGAATTCAATACAGATTAAGGAAAATATCATTTTGTGTCCCTGGAAGTGCATGTATGCAAGATATCTGGGGAGCTGGAGGCTCCTCAGCTATCTGCAACTCTGGCTGCTAGATTTTTTCAGGTCAGTCACAAAATCAGCGTGTGCATACTTAGAGGACCAGCATGGTGCTGTGCTGGCTCGAAGTGTAATTATTTGCAAATGTTGCTGTTAACTACCAAGCCTTCTCAAAGTCGATTTTGTCAAATTTTTTTTTTCTGCTTAGGGTTGTCTTGGTGGAGGTGGGATCTCACTGGTTGGTAGAGAAAGATACTTTAAAGAATTGCACCATATATGAAATACCCTTCTGAACTGTATACCTGCATATGGTTGAAACAGTTAGAAATCCTGTGGAGTGCTTATTTAATTTTTGTTTAGTTAAGCTCTGTGGAGAGCCATGACAGTAACATGCTGGATTACTTGGCAGGCTGAGACATCTGCTGGCACTTCGGAGGTGTAGGCTACAGCAGTGAGGTTTCCTATTGCATCATGCTGAAATCTCTCCAAAACATAATGGTATTTACTAGTAAATACCATTGTACAGAGATGAAACTGTATGAAATTCAAGATTGCAGGCTTTGTCTTCAAAAAGCTTAAGGATCTTAAGTATCTTCTGCTCCTGTGAAAGTTTTATAGCAAGACTGAGGGGTATTATTAACAGTGCTGCACCCACAGAGAAAAGGAGCTGACAGAGGAGTGAAACCAGATTCTGAGCTTCAGTGCAGCATTTTATTAGGAGAACTCTATATGCACCTTGTCAGTGCCTGTCCTGTTAGAAATTGAATTTAGGTGTGTAACTGATATACTTAAAAGCCTGCTAATGGTAATTCAATGCTTTAAACTATGTACTTGTTTTCTTAGTGTTTTGCATGAAGTGCCTTATTTTATGCATATTAGACTACATAGGACACCTTTGCAACTATTTGCTTATTCCGGGATAGCTTGAGATGACTCTTAATCATTCCTCCCATGTTACAATCATCTGAAAACCTAATGATCTTGTACGCTAATAGCTTTGTCTAAATTGTTAATAAATTAGCACCCTCAGGGACCAAGCCATATGGACTTCCACTGAATATATGCCTCAACTTTCTTCCCTTTCTGCTTTTCACCATGCTAAACAATTGCTGTTAGTTGCTGTAATTTCCTCCCTGACTCTGTGGTCAGGGTCTGTCTTTTATGTCTCCTCCATCCAACCCCTAAGCTTTTACTTGACAGCCATCTGACACCCTACAGCTCAGTCTTCTGGTACTTTAGATGAATGATAAAATTTAAAAGCCTTGTAATTCGGCCTCTCCCTCTTTATACTCCTACTTCTGTGGTTCCCTTGTGATTGCTCAAGAAGTGTTTTCGATATGTCCTCTCCAAATAGGATAAGAATCTGGAGGATGGAATGAAATTTAAATTGCAGCTCTGTCTCAAGATCACTAAAAATAGCAGGAAAATTATTGTAGACTTTGTCCAAGCAAAGCAAAGCTTAGATTGTTGAAAATGCATGAGCTAGCTGACATACAGAGAAGATGGTGTAACCTAGTGAAGGTGAGTCTTAGTAGTAGTGTAGTAGCTGTTAAATACAAAAATGGAAGGAAATTACCATAAAGAAATGAAAGGAAGAAACTTGCTTGTGGGGTGATGTGGTTTCTTTTTTCATTTCTTTTTTTTTTTTTTATTTTTTTTTATTTTGACGTGTTCAAACCTTGAAATCCTCTTGAGTGCATTCTGAGTGAAGGCTAAGTGGCTGTTACTTTATAGTAAAGAGCCTACTGACTTTCAGTGAGAAACGTGGTATTTCAGGTCACTAAGTAGAGCTCAGGTGTAGGGGCATGACCAGAAACCTGTTTAAATCTGAGCAGATCTTTTGTTCACCCAACACTGAGAATTGAGGTCATCAGCATCCCGATACAATTGCCATGTAAATGCCGTGTTCAGATCTCATTTTGTTTATCAAGGCATGTTGCTAGTGGACAGAAATTGAGTGATGCTCTTTTAGATTATATCCTCAAGAAATGTGATATTTGTACATAATCATTTATGGTATCTAAAAGAAAATGGTGCAGCTGGTTACAAGCTTCTGATGGTACATTTACCTAGAAAACATGGCAAAAGATTGGATATTGGAAAATACAGTGTGTGTAAGCTGCATGGCACTGTGTGTTTGCCAGCTTTATCACTTGTCTCTGCTTTCCATCCCTGTCATGAAGAGTTTTGTGAGACAAAGTTTGCAGGCAGCAATGGTATATTTTGCCAGGCCACTTGATGCAGCTGGAGAGTAAGGGCACATTTTTGGCTGCACAAAGCTCTGTTTGGTCAGGAGTAGCTGTTCAGGCAGTGGCTGTGCTGTAACCAGAAGCAGATATCGATGTGTGTGTTCGTCAGCCTGCTGAACTCCTGATAGGGAGTGATGTAACTTGTGGCTGGGGAGTAATTACAGTGCTCTGCAAGAGGAGTTCAGAGAGTGGTTAGTGCAAAGGGCTTGCAGAGTTCTCTTGTCTTGCAGAGTAATTATGATCGTTAAGGAGGAATGACTGAGCACAAGTTACTTATTTACAGTGAGGTAAGGTGGCATATATAGAAAGGTTGATGCCCTTTTTAGGGACTGATGTTCCTCCAGCCAGCCACACCACATCCTTTGTTGATTTACTTTGTACTCTTTAAGGCAGAGGTCTATCTGTCACACTGCAAGAGCAAGGATACAGATAGATCTTTTTGTGTGAAAGTCGTTGAACTGCCCTTCAAGAAACAGTATCACAAAAATATGGTAGGATTTTTAACAAGATATAATGATCACTTGTATAATGATGTCTTCCAGCACTGGAGCACTGTCTTAGGTTTTTTTCTTCTAAATTATTTGGTCTTGCAAACTATTTATTACAGTGTTGGACAATCTGAACTTGGCACATTGCCAAACTGGACTGAGGTATTTGTAAGTGATACGCTTTAGGACTGTATGGCAGTTTATCAGTAAATGAAGTGGTGCCTCACATTAGCATTGTCATTATTAAAAATCCCACCAAATTCTGGTTCAATACACACACACACACACATATGTATAGTAAATACTGTAATATTTATTCTCTGTCTATAGCTTTTCACCATGGAAGACAAAACAAATGTCCATTGCTGGCTCTTACTAGTTATGGCTTGCTGCTCTAAAATAAATTATTTCTGTAGTAATAATTTGCACTGTAAAAATGTAGTTAAATAATTACGTGGTAATTTTGCTGAAACTTAGTCTTTGCTCTTGCCACATTTCCTTTGCCTGGCACTTCCAGATGTGTTACGCCGCCTTTATTTTGTCTTCCAGATGACGATGTGGACCTGGAAGCTTTGGTAAATGACATGAATTCCTCATTTGAGAGTTTATACTCCACGTGCAGCATGCAGTCGGAAACCACTCCGCTCCTTCAGAACGGCCAGCTGAGCCGCAGCCAGCTGCCGTCCTCGGGGTCCGGCCCCCTGCAGCCCACGTCCCCCAGGCAGAGGGTGCAGCGCTCCCAGCCCGTGCGCATCATGGCAGTCAGGTAGGAGCCAGGTACTCGCCTCCTTTTCCCTAATTTGTCATGGACTGGCTTCAGAAGCGCTACATTTTAAAACAGGAGATCCACTTCGGTGAGGAACTTAGTGTTAGACTGGACTTCTGCATAGAAAAATGTACTAAGTAAGAGAAGGGCATAATACTTCCGCGTATTATCACCCTTCTTTAAGTCAAGGTTTGATTTATCTGCAGTAGCTGATTTGTAAAAGTGTATCATTGGTACCAACTGGCAGAAACTATATCCATATTTGGATTTTTTCCCAAACTGTTAAAACCACTGCTCTCAAGTGTGGTGTCTACTGACAGTGTATAGGTTTTATTAAACATAAGAGATCATGGTGATATATAAGGGTGTGCTCAGCTACTTTTGATATACAGAAAGTGCCTCTCTCTTTGTGGAGGTTTCCTGAATGGTTTAAGATCAACAAGCAGAAAAGGAGCACTTTTTAGTTATTTATCTGTTCCTCCCAGAGCACTTTCAACTCACTCACTTGAGTGCACTGTGTAAGCCTTTACCAAAAAAAAAAGGGGTTAAAGTTGTCCCCCTGTTGTAAGGCTGAGAACTGGAATTCAGGCTTCAAGTGGAAGACTCTTGATGGTGATGGAAGAGTATATAGGTGATGTACAGGTTCTTAAAATCTTTTTAGGCAGCAGGAGGAAAGGAGCTCCTGTCAACATGAGTAGGTAAATTAATTTCTTTCCTGCTAGTTAACAGTGTCTTCTCTAAAAGAAGTGAAAATTAATAATATAATGAAAGAAAAATCACAGATGTGGGAGGGGTGGCTTCTCATTCTTTACAGTGATGTATTACCTACAGGAATGGTATACTTCAGACAGTCAGCTTTTCTATTTGAATGGGTAGTATGCAGTGCAACTAAGTCAGCTGATGGTGCCATCAGTTCTACAGGTTAGACAGTTCTACATAGTTAACCTCAAATAGGGCTGTACTAGAAAATGTACTCTCTGGAGTACTACAGTTTTGTAAATATCTCAGTCAAAATACTTAAATTAATTTTGGTATTTAAAAACTTAGCAACTCTTATTTTGAGAGCACACTGCCTTTTTGAAATCTGTACCTCCATGCACACCTGTACATCCTGTGTTTATCATCGTCAAAGAAGGTAATGGTGAAACTTCTGTTCAGGGTTATCTGGACCCATCTTGTTTGCCACCAGAACAGAGTGATTGACTGTGGTCTCCTGGGACCACAGGCTTATGTGTGTATCAGTTATGAAGTAAATGATGCACTGGCACCACTACAGGTGCACCAGAGCACAGCACAGAGAATTCCCAGCTTCAGGAAACCACACTTTTCTAATTGTATTGAGTCTGTGGTTTCACTGCTTACAGTGGAGGTCAGTCAAAAACTTGCAGTACAGTGCACTGTTCCACAGATATGACATGTCTGCTGGTCTGAAGAAATCTTACACTTTCCTTTTACCCTGTGCTGTAGAGTACTGCATGCATGGGGAGTACAAAAAAATATTAAGCAGATCAAGTAGTTGTTGGCATAGCTCATAGTTATGGTTGGAACCTGCTATTTATTGCAACCCCTCCAGATCCTTAAGACTTATTCATGGAATGCCAAGGCAACTAAATTGCAGGACAAAGTTACCTGTGGAGCAGATTTCACAGCAGGTGAATTTTGTCATCCCCCAGGTTCTGGTACAGGCAGAGACAGTGAGAGAGTACCCAGAGTGAGACATGCTGCAGGAGGCAAACCCAGCAGTTGTCACCCGGACAGCTCTATTAAGGAGGCTCTGTTTGCTGAAGGCGTGCAGAAAAATGAGAGTAAACTGAGTTTTTAATGATTTGCCTTTCAAATCCGGGAGTTAGTTGATTTGGAAACTTTCTTGATTGCCACTAGATGGTGCCTTCTGCTTAGGCATTGAAGGGCAACCTGCTGCAGTCAGCTAGTGCCTCTTCAGTGGTGATGCCCTGGCAACAGGGAAGCCAAAATCCTTCTGTGTAGTCATGAATACGTCTTACAGCTTTTCTGGTAGGTTTTAGTTTTTCTTTTGTGGGTGTGGGCAGTGCAGGTGTACTATAAAGTGGAACTTGAAACTCCATTGTGTGTAGACTCGTGGGATGTACTTGGGTAGATGCAAACTTGTCTGAACAGCAACTGTACAACTGGAATGAGGTGGGAGGGTGTAATTCCAGTTTATTGCTTATTGCTAAAGCCATGTCTTTGCATTTTCATTTCTCCAGGAAATGTCAAGTTGCTTTGAGATAGAATCTGGTATTATAATGAGGTGATAATATTGTTTTAAGTCTCAGCTTAGAGAACTTTGCAGTGGGGTACATGTTTGTTTTTAAATCCACATGGAATTTGGCTCTGAGTGACTGCCATTGTTTTCTCCTCTTTCACATTGGTTTGGAAGAGCTTTACTGACTTTCTGGTACACACAGCTTAAGCTTGTAATCTAGTGCTTACAACAATGAGTACAGATAAATATTTCTGTTTATTTTATTTGCACAGTTACCTCAGTTACCCACCCAAGTAATCAAATTATGAGCAACAAAACAAGCATAGATGCCTGATTGGTCGTTTTTCACATGCAATTACCTACTTTGTGATAGCAGTTGCTGTAACTGTAGAGTAGTTACCAAGAAAAAGAATGGGTTTGATTCCTGGTCTTTCATCTCATTATCACAAACACTGGGGCAGGAGATCCAGGTCTAGTGATGCCAGTTTGCTCCTCTTAATGTGCAGTGCTTCTGTGTTTATAGGCGTCTTCAAGAAGAAGAACAGCAATTCAGAACATCATCTTTGCCGGCCATCCCAAATCCCTTCCCAGAACTTTGTAGCCCCGCAAGCTCTCCAGTGCTGGCCCCTGGATCTTTACCTCAGAGTCAACCTGCTAGTAAGCATGTGAGTATGGGATGAAGCTTTGGGTCATCCATTCTTGTGCAAACCAGCACTGGACCACTTCATTTTGAAGGCAGAAAGAAAGCTTCCAGATAAGTAAAAACACTTGTAGACTTTGTCTGGGAGTAGGGCAGCACTGGCCGAGAGAGTATCTTCAAATAGGCTTCAGACCTTTTTTAAAAGGTTTGTAAGAAAGGATTGTAAAAATGAAGTAAGCCTCTTTCAGATAAATGCATGTTGTGAATGAAGCAGTAATGCTGAATATCCTTCAGATTATGTTAGTCAACATAAAGAGTTACTAATTCCCAAGTCAAGTGAATTAGCTTATAGTTGGATGAGGATCTGTGCCTTTTATACTGCATATTCTAGGTGTCACAAAAACACTGAAAAGCTGAATTCTTTAAAGACATGGTGGTGCATTATTTGCTGTTGTTCATGAAGCTGCTTAAAAAACAAGGGTGTTCTTAGAGCTTGTAACTAGGCACAGCTCTTTGTAATGGGATTTAAGGGGAGGGTTGTCCCATGGAAAGCTGGTGGAGTCATTTTCTGGGTTCTTGGCAATTAAGATTGCACAGGGTTCTCATGTGGTCCAGAGTAGTGACCTCAGTGACACAGCAGTTTTTCTTCTCGGTCCTACTCCACTCTGTAAGAAACAATCATCTTGTTTTGTATCATTCCTCAAGCATACTTGAAGACTAAAGCTGGGCTCAAAAACCTTTATTTTATAAATTATGCTGGCTTGCATGGAAAGGAAAAGATGGGTTACTCTGACTATTGGCTTACAAGAATTCTCTTCTTGAGTATCCAAAAATATTGAGAAGTTCTGTATCACTGCTCAATTAGTTTGTAATTAGCTCCTACATCCTCTCTGCTTGCAAATTATAAACACAGATTAAAATTGGAGCTGGGAATGAGCCATTCTGATTACATGGGATATATGAGGTGCTAGTGAATTCTTTTGGTACTTCTTGAGCATTTACAGGTAAATAACCAAATAGCAGTTCCAGCCAGCAGTGCTGCAGCTCTGATTACACAGAGCATCACGGCACATGCATCGTGTGGAGGAAGTGTTGCCTTTGCTCAGCTCACGTTTGTGGCACTTGAGAGGGTCTCAGGTTAATGTAGCCTTTAGGGATTTCAGAAGGAAGTGGGTATTTTGTTTGCTGATCATGTGAAACAGTGGAGGGGTCACTGGCAAGCTGGAGAGTCTGATGACTTCATAAGAAAGGAAATGTTGTTAGTATTGTTCCTCCTGGAATGCCTCAGTGTTATGTAATAATTGTAAAATACAACTCTGCAATGATAAAGTCTAGTAGTGGTTATGCAAGAGGAATTTAAAGATCCAGTCTTGTTAAACAAAGGAGAGTGTTATGTCATATTGCCAAGCCTTAAGCATAAAGAAATGCCAGCTCTATTCAAGTTTTACTAAAAGTTTTACTTTTTCCTGGTATATTGTTCCCTCTAGGAAAAGAATGCGTCTGTGAATGGAAGAGTGAGTAAAGGAGCTTTCAGGTCAAAAAGCTTGAATTATATTTTTGGCTGAAAAAATGGGTATTATCTTTTCTCATATGCAAAATTTTATTCTGTAGCTAGAGCCTGAGATTCAAATTTCTTGTTGCTTCTGCGTCTCTTCCTTATTTTTTTCATGCAGTTGCCACTGCTTTTTTTGACAAGCAGTTCACAGCATTGCTTTATGCACTGCTCTTCATTTGTTTCATACTCGTGGCTTGGCAAAGAAAGGTAGAAACAGTAAAACAGTGAAAAATAACTGTTATAACCCTTCCTTACTTTTTTGTGGTAGGTTCTCTTTTCTGTCTTCCCATGGTGACAAAGTATTTTCTTTATTGTACTTTCAAAAGTGCAATAATTTCATTTTTTTTTTAAAATATTTGTACAAGATCTGTTGGGTAATGGTACTAATTTCACCACAGCAGAAAGCAGTATGCCACCTCTAACTCTGCGGCCAGTCAGGCACTGAATACTGCTTTTGAAGCTGATGTCTGCAGCAGTGTCTTGCAGCTGCTCCCCAGAAGACAGAGAGTAGTGGGAAATAACAGGTCTTCAGTACTAGCACAAAACTAAAAACAAGTGTAGGCAAATGGGACAGTCCTTTAATGGGAGAAGCAATCTGAGAGATGAAACTGGAGTGTTAGGCTTATTGAAATAGTTTCAAATTTGTTTGTTAGGGCTTTTTCTTTTTAACTCTGGGTAATCTTCTTTGCTTTAGAAAAAGAACTTAATCTTGTGGATAATTTTTTTCTGAGCACAGAAAGGTTGAGAAACTGGTACATAATTTAGTATTAAAAGACATGAAGAGAAATAACTGTGAACTTTTAGGTTACATTTCAAAGGCTATCCTGCACTGAACAACCTCCATAGTGGCAGCATCTGTTCTAATACAGTTGTGTGACCAAAGAAACCTGGTGATAAACATTCAGAAATTATATATTATTAGAGAGATACATGCCTCTTTGGAATTCAGCACTATGATCTTTTATTTACAGGTCTGCAGGTGGAAATGGCCCACTTTGGGCTTAGTTTTACAGTGAAAAATGTTAGATATCAAGTTGTTAATAGTGAACAACGCATGGGTCTGTAAAAATTGGTACAGCTGAAGTTTTAGTAATGTTGCCAGCCAGGTGGTGAGCACCTGGATGAAAAGTACCAACTAGGTATGCTGTTGAGTCAGTAGCTACTTCAGCTGCTGGTGTGGTGAGTGAGACAATGCAGATGTCTCATGCTTGGAGAAACCATGACCCTTCAAGTGGTAGCTGACAAAGAGCTTTTAAGTCCTTGACTTGGGAGCAGCATTGTCTGTGAGCTTGGACAGGAGGCTGACAGGAGAGGAGCTTCCTGATCAGTGCATGCCCAAGCATTCCCCTCTTCATCATGTGCCTGAGTGTCCTCTAAGTATCACTCAATGTGCCCATCACCACAGAGCCCAAAACTTCAGGAGACCTCAGAGAGCACTCCCACTTTCCATGCACAGGAAGGGCAAGAAAAGGCAGGAGCAGGAAGGACATGGTCTGGGTGACACCAGGGGCATTGCCAGACCACTTGAAATTCTTCTCTCCCTTTTCCCCACATCTTTGTATGTAAGGTTCATGCACACCTACAAACACAGGATCACCCCATGTCTGAGGGGGGACAGTAGTTGCAGGCCAGGAGAAGGGACAGCTGAAAGTTTTTAAAACGTTGTTTACTTAACAGGATAAGTATGTTTGTCTAAGAAAAATGGAAACCAGAAAATTACACCAAACCAAGACCAAACATTTGTCCAAAAGATTGCTAAAAACATCAGACAGCTACCTTACTGCCAAGAGAAGTCCATCTTTGTGTTGCTGGTATAAACGAAAAACTAGTTGGTAACTTAGGTTATAATTTCTGGTTGTGTACAAATATTTTGGAAAAAGCATGCAATAATTACATGTAGGTCACTGCAATGCCACAGGATATTAGGCTTAAGTATCTTGTGTGAGTCAATGAAGCTTTCAGCTGTAAAAATAGGGCAAATTTCTCACATCCCCCCTCTATACAGCCCAGGCAAACTTCCAAAAAGCAGTTTGATGTACCCAAATTATTTACTCTTTTCTAGCAAATTAAATTCACAAATGGGTATGAATTAATGTCATTCTTTTTTCCAGATTTAGTTACCCTTCAAGGGAACTTGTGTAAACAGACTTCTTAGTTTTTATTGTTCTAATTACACGTTATGATGCACATTTTTTTATTTTTCTTCCCATAAAACTTTTATATTGGCTCTTTTGAAGATGAGGATGTTGTTTCTCTAAAGAGAAGCTGTATAAAAATAAGAACTTCTGTATAATGCAGGCATTATGTACTAAGTTAGATTTTGCATGTCTGACAGCAAATTTTATACTTGATCCTTCAGTGGAACAATCTTTAGCACCAAGACATTTTGAAAATAAATACTGACATGTGAGTGAGTCAACAGGGCATTACTTTCTCTAAACAGGCCAAATCCATAGCTGGATATAATCTGGTTATTTCCTTAGGTCCAAGTCCAGGCGCTCCCTTTGGCCCAACTTTAAAACAAGGGTTTTCATGAACATCTGCCATGACACATCATGTTGTTTCTCTCAAGTCTTTCTTTGAAGCAGGTCTCTCACACTAAGTAAATAAATCGTACATAAATTGCTCTGCAGCAGGTTTAGCTCAGATGATTTTTTTTAAAGGGAATTGCAATTGTGTTTGGAAAAAACAGGGAAAAAGCAGGCCTTTGCTGCAAGGCTGTGATCTAACTGCATGAAAGCAGGCCTCTGGGTGCCTCTGTCTCCTTTGGTCAAATAAAACTTTCCTGAACTAAACGAGCTAAATTTGATGGGCAGTGTAGGAAAGCTGTTGCATTACTTGTCATCTTATTTCCTCTCTCATGAAAACATGTTGTCCTGATACTCCTGAAGAAATCAGAGTGGGGGTGAGTTCACATCGTTCTGAAAGTTACATTTACTCATTGCTGGAGAATAGAGTGATGAATGGCTGAGGACTAACGAGCCTTCTGGACTAAGCTAAAGACCAGCAGTCCTCGGTGCTGTTAGTGCTGGTCACCTGGTGGGTCTGCAGGCTCTCCAGCTGGAGCCCTGCACGTGGCCTGCTCAGGAATGGGATCAGCACAGAGGCAAAGCTGCTGTTTCTCCTTTCTCACGCCTGTTACAGCAAGAAGCTCCATGGGAGAAAGAAATGAGTCTCTTTTTTCTTGCTTTTGGAAAGTGCCGGAACAGTAGTTACAGTCCCAACATGAATTACTGGAAATATTAAGGGCATCTCACGCTCAAGCCCAAGACTATGTTATTTGTTGAGATTTTTTTGTTTCTAATGACACAAACCTGGCCCAGCTCCCAGGACTGTTTTGGCTCCCTACCTGGAAGTGATGCTCTGGCCACGGGGGTATGCTTTGAGCAGGGCTGCTTGGTCAGGACCAGCAGGGGAATGCACTGTCCATTCCATGGTGGTCTGGCACACAGGGCAGAATGGAGCCAACCTGGCCCAAACCTGCCTTGCTCCATGTGTGCTGGTACCCCCACTGGGTCTTCAACCACACAGTAATGTTTGCAGTTGTTTTAAAAAGCTGTTGCACAGTAATAATACTGTAGTATTTGCTGCAGGAACTGCATTAGGGTGTTCATACTACATTTTTGTGTGTGCATCTTAGTTATGTGTGCCCTTGCACATTTTGTTGCACATTACTCTTGCTATATTTTATTAATGGCAGAGTAAGAATGTTACTTAGCTGTTCAATGCTTTGATCAGGAAGTGACAGAACTGAGGAGCTATCAGGCTGAGAATGCAGTGAAGAATGGGAAAGCATAACATGAGAGGAATTCTAATTCTCGCTCTGCCTAGTGAGGCAGGCAGGAATGGGTTTGGGTGTAAACATAAGTGCAGTAGGGAATTAAAAAAACCCCAGAACTATATTGAGTGACTGTAATTGTACCATAATCAAATGGTTGAGATGAATCAGAGATGTCATAACTTTATGCTGATAGCCTTTAAGGAGTCATTCAACAAAGTAGGAATAGCCACACTGTGTCTGTGTAACATCTGTGCTGTCTGGACTCAAGGTGTGAGTTCAGGTCAACTTTAGACATTTGGGATAGAAGCGTTTTTGGACCTCTGCTACCCAGTGGGGCAGGTGAAAGAAAGCACCAACTCATAATTTAGAGCTTCTGCTGTGTATCCTGTGTGACCTCGTGGCACCAGGTTGTTGCCAGCAGCTGGTAGGTGAGCTGACCACGGGCTCCTTCCCGAGGGGACCTGTGGCAGCCCTTGCAGAGCTGTGCTGGCACCTGTGGCTGAGCTGCTGGTGATCCCAGTGGATGCTGTGGACGTATGGAGGGCAGGACTGGGAAGACACCCAAGTTTTGCTTGCTAGCTGGCATCTACTTCTAGGGGGGATGGAAGGCAAAGGCAGTGTTTGGTTTGTTCCTTTCCAACCCATCAGCACAGTCGTTGCTTAAGTGTGAGGAGTGATGTTGTTCATTCACAGCAGGTAAAAGGCTTCTTTGGACTTGTTTTAATTTCCTGGACAGTGTCCTGTGCCCATGACTGAAGTGAAAATCTGTTTGAAATGTCCATCTTCACTTAGGTAGTGTTTGTGTGTGGATGCATGGGGAAGAAGGAACTTGGAGTTAGTTCATTTGTTTTGTTAATGGGATGTTCTTGCATTGTGCCAGAGCTTGCAGATACAGTTTTGTTCCATTTCCTAAACGGGGGGAAATGTCAGTTGGAATTTAATAGCATTTTTGTATTAGAAGAATACCACTGAGTTAATTAAATCATCATGGGATGAATTTAAATTCTTGGTGCTCTTGATTTATAGCCTCCTATTGCTATCAAATTCTTATTATATTATTCTTCCTCCTAATAGGAGTGCAGAATTACTGTACTAAAAAGTGATTTTGTTTAATTAATCTAAGTACCTTCAATCTTTGCTTCAGCCTGGCTGTAATCTGAACATCATTTACAAAATTTACATAAAAGCGAGTTTAATCTGGACTTGCTAAAGGACAAGCCATCAGTGGTTCACAGAAGCTCCATCTCATGTTTCTGCGTTGGCATTAGGATTGCTTGTTCCCTCCAACAGCAGACCTTGCTGCTGCCGGGGTTACTGGAGCTGGTTCCTCCTGCTGCATTTCAGGAAGCAACAGAATTGGAAATACTGTTGTTGTGCTTCATGCCTGGAGTGTTGGGGCTTTCTGGTGTTGCTGAAGGAGAAACGAATAGTGCTCTGAAACAAAATTGATTGACTATCAGCTGGAAGTTTGGATCCAAGATCCCATGTTGAGCATGGGATGTTTCTGGGCAAAGTGAATAAAGCAGCCTTGTCACAGCAGACTTACTTCCAGTGAGATTTCATTAACAGTAAAGAAAACACTGTTCTGTAAGTTTTTATGGGAGAAGGAAGTCAAAGTGGGAGAGACCTTTAAAAGCTGCTTGTGTCTGACCACACAGGTGCCACTTCATAGCACCCAGATCTTTTCAGCCACTCCTTTCATCTGCCTACATCTCTTACCTGGCCAGACTGAGGAACTGCTCTTTTTTGGGGGGTTATTTAGAGATGGACTGTGAGGACACTGCTTCACCCTGCACACACACAAAGTTTACGGTGTGCACTGTCCATCCAGGCATTTCCCAGGAGCATTACCTCGGCTCTGTGCCTCATGCCTGCCAGATGTCCCACACTGTTGCAGGAGGCTTTGGGCTCACTGAATCATTCTCAGGAGCTGCAGAGGAAGCAGCTCCTGAGTGCTGGGACTGATGTCTGTGCCCAACAGTCACCAGGGAAGGTTGGCTGCCTCACTGTGTGCTGACCTTGCTCGTGTCCCTCCTCTTGCCTTTTATGTTCATTTAAAGAACTTTATTTCCCTACTATTCTTGCCAGAATAGGTAATGAGAATAAGCCGTTCGTAAGGAACAAACACTGCTTAAAAAAAAAAACAAACTTCTGAAAAAAAAAGGAGGTGCAAAACATTAATGAAAAGAGTGTTCTAAGCTAAGTAACAGTGTCCCCATAGTAAAACACCTGCATTTAATTTTGCAGACAAGTCGCCCCCAGGCTTCTGTGAGTCATTTGTGAAAGTGTCCTTGCCTGCAAACTTTAAGACCAGCTAATTAGTCTGAAGTAGCTTGGTTGTCACATTGTTGCCGGTTACACTTATTTTCCGTATTGCTTTCTAAAATACACTGAAAGCAAGACAACCACGGTTTTTCTACAGCTTGTAAATAGCTTTACAGATGTTTTCAACAATTCCCATTCACCAAGTACTCGGTACTCTGCTGAGCAAGCTATAGATGGGATCTTTGATAAGCATCAGGTATCAGGTACACAGTTTTAGCATTGAAAAATAGCTGTTGTGCTTCAGTTTATGAATGCTTTTTCCTAAATTGTCATAAACTTCAGAGTAGTGTTATGTTTAAATGTTTGAAGTATTTACATATATACACACACACATATATATATGATTGTGTATGTGAAAAAATCAAAAGATTCTTGCAGTACTGTCACACACCTTATAATGGATTTATGGAACAGCTTGAAAAGAAATAGACATTAAATATGTAAAGATCATCCTCCTCTTTATGAGGCAAAGAAAAGAAAGCTAATGTTGCAGGAATAACAGCATCTAGTCATGCAGGTAAAACCTTGTATTTGATATTCTCCATGTGTTTTTCAGTGTTACATGCTAGTTTGTTCTGTGTATTTTTTTCCGTGGTTGACCCTTGAACTTTTTTCTTTAACAAACTAGCTTGTTAAAGCTTTGTAAAGCTCATCCAAGTGAGGCTGAGCCTTCCCTCTTGTGTTACAGCCTTGTCAAATGAGCATGCTCTAAAAGGCAGACTCAAATAATGTTTTGCTGAAAAATGCTCTTGCTTGCACTAATGTCCTTCCATTTCTAGCATTTAAAAGGTCCTAAATATATTTGAGAACCTCTTGTGTTGTCGTCATGAGCAGTGCTGAGACTGGGTTTTACTTCTGAATGTGGATCCAGTCAGTGTTTTAGGTGAAAGTTTTGGTTTATGCTTCTTGTTTTTCTTTGAGCATACTTACCCACCATGATTTGCATCCTAATCTGTTGGGGGTTTTGGTTGTTTTTTTGGCATTGAGTGATTGGAGGTTTTTTTTGTCTGCACAGATGGAAAAGGTAATCTAAATCCTGAGTCTTTCATCTTCTCCAGAGAGAGGCTGTCATTCCAAGGGGAGTGAAGTGCTTGTCAGCTGGGGGGCCATGGGAGCACCACAATCAGTCCCAGGGATAAAGATTGTCAATTTCTAACTGTTTGTGCAATGTAACACATTATTTAGTATTTCTAGGATATTAATAAGACGGGGAAAATCAGGAGGCTGCCAGCTATATTTGTGCAAATGTACCTTCAGTGCAATTTCCCTTTGCTCCCAGTGAACATTCAGTTCTGCGTTACGCTGCGTGCAAGTTACAAATGAGCATTTACTTACAGCCTAATTAAGCATAGCTTAGAGCAGTACTTAATTGCAACACTTCAACTAATGCAGAGGAACTTCAAGCCAATCTGGCTTACAAGAAATTAACTTTGTGCTCTGCCCAAGGTTGCCCTCGCTGCTGTGTCTGTAAGGTTTCATTGTATCTTGCCTTCTGTGTCCATGGAATAGCACTTGGGCACTCTTCAGAGATCACAGAGAAACCGTTTAGGATTTCAGGTGCAGCAAGAAATCCTGCAAGTGAGGCAGAGCATGATGCAGTCTTTCAGTGAGAAGAGAAAGTGCCTGTGCAGCAGATGCTGGCAGTGGGTGTCTCCAGCATCCATTGATGTCCGAATGGCTCTGAGGTGAAAGACTGCTATAATGGCATATAATCACTGAAATGAACGAGCTGAATGAACTTCATGGGAAGCTTTCTGTATGTTCCTTCTATTCCTTAAATAAATAAATAAATAACTTAGTAACTCTGAGGATGGTGAAATAAATTCTACAGCACTGTAAACATGCCCACATCAGTTTCTCCACTTTTCGTCTTTCCCAAGCTTTCTCCAACGTGTAGCTGTAAAAGCTGTGATGTTTGACTTGTCTGTCAAAATGCTCAAGGATGATGTGCATGCAAAGGCCTTGTTTTATCCCTATGCCGGAGGCTTGAAAGTGCTAATAGCCCTACATTCAAATACTAGCCATTAAGAAAAGGGAGACTCTAATAAAATTCCTGAAAAAATAATATAAAAAATGTGTACAGTGTCAGACATGATTCATAATGACTGCATTCTTTGAGTGTGCAGCAGTCTCTGCTTTCTGCATAACTGGGTTCATCTCTACTACAGCTATGTATTTTCTGAACATATTAGGTGCAACTTAGTGGCAATATCTAGGTATGAGGACTGATGGATTGTAGGGCATTTAGTTGATTATCTGAATTTCTTTATTTTAAAGTACCTTAATGTAGGAAAGGAGAAAGTAAATTTTTTTCCTCTTAAATTATGTCACAGTTATTTATATAAAATTTCAAATCAGTAAGGTCTCACTGAGTTCAAGAAATACATTAGAAATATTTGAAGAGAAGGTATTTAAAGTCTGACTGGATAGTAGCTCAGATTGCTTGGCTTAGACTTGCAGTCAATGCAGAACTCTGACCCTGATATGGAAGTACTTGTTCCATGATTTTTTGTACAAACCAAATTGTCTTGGTGCAACACTTTTGCAAGGCCAATTTTCCTACAGTGACTTAACAGATCTTTTGAGAGGTTGCTAAAGAGTATTTCTTTATGCTGGGCAATTCTGGTTTTGCAGAATTGGTTGCATTGCAACCATAATGAAGTATTTTTGAAGGACATCTTTGACTTTGCATAACATGATTGCAAATCAGTTTGTATGCTGTAGCTGAATTACCAGTATCTGGAATTAAATACCCGTTTTGATTATTGACTGCATATTGAATTATAAAATGTGTGTATTAATGTAAGACAAACTTGGAGATCTTTACCTACAACAGACAAGTAGTAGGAATGGCCGTGCTTTTCATATTATTTGCTGTGCAGTGGCATTTTTTTTGCTGCTGGAAGGTGGCGTGTAGACTAATGAACATATCCAGAATAGTTGTTTTGCCCACCTACAGGAAGCCCTTTTTTGAATCTCAGCTTGGAAGTGGAGATAAAAAACTTTAACTTCAAAGGATGATACTGTGATTTCTTGGTGAACATAATCTTCACTTATTTGTGTCCAGCTTTGTAGCATGAGTGGTCGAATCGGCAGTTGGCTCAAACTCAGTGCATAAGTCTCACAGAAGCTTTGTCAGAGATTTGGGTTTAATCACCCTTAGGTGGTCAGATTCCTGCTGTCAATGCAGACGTGGTAGTCCCAGCCTTTTACTGTCCTTCTGTTCACAGACCTCTTCAGGTAGAAGCTTGCTTCCTGTCAAAAACAGCAGCAAGTGCTATTTTGGGAAAGTGTTGCATTCCATATTTTGCTTGATGAGCCTTATGGTCTGACCAAGGGACCTTGGTGTGTGCTCTGTTCCTCCTCACTTCGTATTTGGGTTGATTGTCTCCAGTTAATGGTGAGATAGGGGAGTGCATTTCAAGTGCTTTCATGCTGTCTTAGAGTAGCAAAGCCATAGAAGATGATAAATCGCACAAGTGCCTCTTCCTCTTTCCCTTGAACACAGTGGTAAACTGAATGACTGGTGAAGACAGGATGTGCTTTGCCTGAGGTGGCTGGTGGCAGCTGAAATGACTGCCACCTCTGTGTAGTTCTGGTGGAATGCAAACCAGGTAGAGATCTGTGATCATGAAGACTCTTTCCTTCCTCTGGGTTACCAAGCTGTTTCATTGGGACCAAACAGGGCCTTGTTTCTAAGTGGGAAATTTTTGTTGACCATGTGCCTGAATGGCCAATGTCCTCCCCAGTTACTCCTGGAAGAAACAGCAGAGTTTGTTTATCGAGTACTGCTGTCAGCTCCAGGGCTGATTTTTTTCCATCATTTCTTAAAGGCTTGTGAAAAATCATGAGTTTCATATCACAGTCTTGTGCAAATGCAAGTCAGTGCTCTTCCACATGTCTAGAGGTTTCACTTCAGTGTGCAGTGTTCAGACATTGATGTAGCCTTTTCAATAGAGGAGCATAGATAAAATTTAAGGAGGGAATACAGACTTTCATGGGCAGATAGTTTTAGCCATTGGTACTTGATACCCAATAGTGATGCCAATTTTTGAGGAAAAAAAACTTCAGTAACAAATAGGAATCTGGGCTGGGGGAATATCTCTTCTTCAAGAGCCAGTAAGCCCACAGGGGAGAGCAATACCAGGAGTTTCTAAGGGAGAGGGTTGAGGAACTGGACTGCCATTTCAGAAAGTAACTTTCCTCTGTTTTGCTTTCTGATTTTGTACTAGGGAAAGCTACCCTTAGCTTCTGTTTTGTGTAGAAAACCAAATGCAAGAAACTCAAGCTGGTTTGAGAAGAGGGAAGGAGGTTTAATTTCCGCAACTGATCATCTTTGTAATGGACAATCAAAGTCATTGAGATCTCTTTCTGATGTTTTAGCTAACTAAAAACTCTGGAAACAAATCCACAAAACTACTTATTTCTTACAAGTTACACTTTGGGTCTGATTAGTGTCTGTTGTGTTGAAGACTGTATAAGCAACAGGTGAGCCAAAAATAGTTTCAGTACTGAGTATTTTTTGTTAATACCCTGCAGGTAGCCAAAAGTTTTTACTTTTGCCATGTGTAATCTTGTGCATGAAGATGGAGGAGTTGTGGAAGAAGCAAGTCTTTGTCATTACACTATTCTACACTGTAGAAAAGGCAAAGTAGATTTTTCTCCAGTAAGAAGCCTTACTGTCAGCAACCATCCAAGGCCACCAACCTTCTGAAGCTTGAAAAAGCAATAAAGTTTTTCTTATGTGTAGAATTGTCTCTACATGAAGGAATTGAGAGTGATAACTAGTGAGATTTGCTGAAGTCAGCATATTTGGTTTGACACAGTTGGAAATGAAGTAATAATTAATAGTTAATATTATTGCCAGTTATTAATACAATATGTTTTTAAAGGACACTTCAAAACTTTCCTCATGTCCAACCATGTATATAACCTGTGAAATTCTACATGGCAATTGAATGGAAGAATTAGATACTGAAATTTGAAATGTATAGGAGATATTTAAATGTGTGTTACTAGTTTACATAAATACAAGACTGCAATAAGCATAGAGACTAAGGAAGCAGATCTTAGTATTCAGATTCATATCAAACCCAAGCTACTGTTTGGGGCACGAAGGGAAAAATACTGTTTACATTGAAATATATTTGATCCAAGTTTTGTCTAGAAGGGACTATTAAATTATTATCTTGCCCAGGACCCTAAGATGCTGAGATGTTTGCATGTCTTCTGTTATATTTATATTTTGATCTAAATTGTACTTTTGCCTTTTGAGCCTAGCTTTCTTAAACTTATGTAGCTGGGTCTGTGAGCCAAGTGCAGAGCATTTTAAAAAACGTTTTATTTTGAAAGGGAATGGAATTATGCACTCATGGAAATAGAAACTTCAGAATAAGAAAGATGGCCAAAGGTTGATCTACCTTCTGCCAGTCCATCTGGGGGGAAAAATGAGCTTGAGAAGAGGCATTTTCCTTTAATAAATCTGACACCAGTGCCTTTATAGTCTCTTTTATTTTCTCTGTGGTTCAGTTCAAGAAGGTTTCAATGACCCAGATTTTTCTCAGCATAATCCTAAAGAAGATCCATTATATAAATACAGAGCCATCAAAATCCTTTGAGAAAAAAATTATCATTCGTGCCAGGACAGAGATAAAGTTGCTGGTATCTTTGCATGGTGGATTTCTTTAACGTCTTGACAATAATTTAGGGAGGGGAGAAAAGGGGCAGAAGGAAGCATGCTTATTGGTAATGATTTTTATGTGTTATCTATAGCAGATAAAAATACAGAGTCAGCTCCCTTGTCATCGCCTTTCTGTCTCTTGGAAATGCTTGGTTTCTCTATGATCAGCTACAGTAGAAAGGCCACTGTTAAAAGGTTTCCCATTTAATATCATGCAGGATTGGTTTCTAGGGAGTGTCTCTTGTCTTAAAAGATTCACCCAACGTTTGCTCTTTTCCTCTGGGGATCTTTTTCATACCCATTTACCTACACTAAACAAAGAAACTAGGCATGTGAGCTGTTTGAATATAATTGTCTTTTTAATACAGGTAATTATTTTAAATGTTTAATGGGATCCTCATGAAAATTGTTGTATAAACTTTTCAATTAGAGAGAAGGCTCTTTGATTGCATTTGTGTAAGACATTTAATTGGGTGGACAGCATAGAATAAATATGTTTGGAAATTATCTCAGATAACCTGCTTCTAGGGGGATGCCTATGGGAGGAGAAAGCTTTGCTTCCAATCAGCTTCAAAGATAAGATAGCTTAATTGGAAGCTGACTGTGCCTTGACAGCTTCAGAGCAGCAGTGACTTCCATGTAAAATAATCTGAAGCAGATGCTGAATGAAGAAGTAGCATTTTCTTTCATGCAGGCTCTGGCATCAGATCCCTAGCATTATGTTATCTAGTTCTATATGAGGAAGCATTTTTTTTATCGTGACATTGATTTCAGAACACTACTTCATATTTATACCTACACTGTTAAGTTCATCAGCCTTTGACAAACTGACCGTAACACTAACTTAAAGGGAACTTTGAACCACTTTGGTTTACGAAAAGACCCTTTTAGGGTTCCTGAACTATGATCAAACTGGAGCTTTTATGCTTTTAGTTAATGTCGTGGTGGTTATGTAACTTTTCACTATCTGTATAAGAGATTAGAGGCTAGAGAAATGGGCTGCAAGAAAACCCATGAAGTTTAACAAGGGCAAGTGTAAAGTCCTGCACGTTCGGAGGAGCAGCGTCAAGCACCAGTACACCCAGCTGGAGTCACCCAGCTGGAAAACAGCCTGGCAGAAAAAGACCTGGGGGTCCTAATGGACTCCAAGTTGAATGTGAACCAGCAATATGCCCTTGCTGCAAGAAGGCTGATGACATCCTGGGCTGCTGCAGGCAAAGCATTACCAGTGGATTAAGGGAGGTTAATTCAGCACTGGTGAGGCCACATGTGGAGTAGTGGGTCCAGTTCTGGGCTCCCCAGCACAAGAAAGACATGGACATACTGGAGAACATCCAACAAAGGCCTAGAGAGATGATTATGGGACCAGAGCATCTGTGCTTTGAGGAAAGGCAAAGACAGCTGGGACTGTTCAACCTAGAGAAGAGAAAGCTCGGGAGCATCTTGTGAATGTGGGTAATTACCTTGAAGGAGGGTGCAAAGAGGACAGACCCAGGCTCTTTCCACTGGTGCCCAGTGGTAAGACCAGAGGTAACAGGCAGAAGTGGAAGCACAGGATGTTCCCTCTGAATGTGAGGCAACACTTTTAACTCTGAGGCTGACTGACTGCTCTCAGTCACAGCCCAGAGAGGTTGTGAATCTCTGTCCTTGGAGATACTCCAAGGCACCTGGATGCTGTCCCAGAAACAGGTCTCTAGGTGACCCTGCTTGAGTTACGGGCTGGATCAGATGACCTCCAGAGATCCCTTCCATCCCTCAACCCTATGTGAGCCTTTGATTGTTCTTAAACTTTTATAATGAAAGAAAACCCAAACCAAAAACACAGTTAAAGGTGTGTTGATCTTGAAACATTTCATCTCTTTCTCGTGTCTTTATTATTAAAGTTTGGAGTTATGAGGGTAAAGCTCCCTGTTAATTCATTTGTAACTACTGAGTTTGTAAGAGTAATATTTTTGCTTGCCTGGCATGTGTCAGCATTACTAACATAATCCGCATGAATATCTTGTAAGAATTCTATTGAAATTTACTTTTGGGAAGGGATTTCTATGTTGAATGTTTGGATCCTATTTGATTATGAACTGTACTGAAATCGAGCAATGGCTATCAAAGTACACCTAAATATGTGTTCTATGTCATATATCAGTAAAAATAGAGGAGCCAGTTGTCTGATTTATAAATGATGAGAACCTGGGCCAGAGCACTTAGAAGATGATCTTTTCTCGTGGGAAATCCTTAGCCTTAGAGGCACTAAAAATAACATCACTCAAATGTTATTCAACTAGTTACAAGGGATAGAATGAAAGATTACCAGTTGGCAAAAAAGATGATGGAAAACATTTAAGGGCTGTGAAAAGAGGTTTATGTGATTCAGTGCAGCTTTGCACTGAAATCTGTTTGATAAGCAGCAGTGGAATACTGATAAAGATGTACCTGCAAAGGAGAAAGACGCGTGTAGTATGATGGGAAGGACTGGGTGGGGAGGGTGCATTGATGTCAGGGTAAGAGGAGCTGCTCTGGAATAGGTGTTGGTACAAAGCAACATTCACATCTCTGCACTGTGACCTGCAGCAGGAGATGCAGAGAGCAGACATGTTAATCTTCAGGAACAGGCTGAAGAGAGGAGCTGCAAGAGAGGAAGGATGGAGCAGTTTGTGATACTTCAAATCAGGCCTCTGAGAACTGGGGAGAGCATGAGATAAGAGAGGCTATTACTGTTCATCCACTATGTGGCCACAGGTCCTTTAAAGCAACTTGTGTGTGTGCCTGCTGAATGTCTTACTTATTGTCGCTTTAGCAAAGTAACCTTCTTTTTAAAAGTTGGCATAAATGCTGCAGACTTCAATCCATATAATACAATCTATAATGAGCTAACTACTTCACTTTTGAGCCACTGCTGCTCCAGGAATTAATGCCTGGAAACCTCAGTACATGTAGATGATAGGGGAGAGCTGGAGGACATTGTTGTGAGTAAGATTGTATAGAGGACCATTTAGTTGCCTTTGTTTCTCAGCTTTTGGTTGAAACTGGTTGATTCCTTTCAGTTCATAATAGGCTGAATACCAAGCTGTTTCTATAATGTCATGGATTGCTTGTTCGGCATCTTTTTAATTAGTGACATTTTATTTAGTCCAAATTAAATATGCCAGATGTAGCTGATTTAGTGGCTAACAATGATGAGTGAGGGGAGGGAGAGCTAACATATAGCCGTCTGTTCTCAGGGAAGTTTTTTTTTTATTTTTTATTTTTTTTTATTTCTAGTTCCACAGGAGAAGTTGGAGTGGTAACCATGGCAGCAGGGAATTTGTCCCTGTAAGCTAAGCAAAGGGTTGGGTTGTGTTGGGTTTTTTTGTGTTTGTTTTTTTGTTTGTGGTGCCCCTACTCGGAGGAAGGAGTGTGCAAAGTGGTCTCAAGCAAGCCCTGGAGAGGGAACTTGGAAATGGATAAGTTAGAGATGCTTGCTGTGGACTTAAACTTGAGAGTTGATCTTCCTGTAGTGTGCATAGATGGATGGGTGCAGCAGTGAAGCAGAGCAGTGAGAGATATGAAAAATTTCTTGGTATCTTGGATCTCTACATTAGGTATTTTAGGGTGGGGTAGTTAGACACTAATAATGCGCTAATAAATCTCTTGTATTGTTGTTTCTGGATTTATGCCAATATTTTTCTCAGTTTTTTCCACTGAAAATGAATAATTCTTAGCAAGTTGAAAGAGAGTGAGATTTGCATGGGGCTAGCTGCATTCAGGAGAGAATACCCAGTTAATCGTGGTGCCATAGCCCTAGATCTTACATCAGCTCTGGAAACTTTTGCTCTATCACTCCATTATTTTCCTCTGATACTTAAATCTACCAAAAATTAAACAGCAGAGCAGTTTCACAGAACAGTTTTCTTCCCATTAAAGAAATCACTGAAAATGAGAATTACACATGCCTTGGGGAGAGGATAACATCAGCTCTCTTCTTCCACTGACATAATTTTCCTGGGTAAAGATCTGCAGGGGGTTAATTCTGGCCACACAATCGATGCTTACACAGTTGCGAAGAACCCCCCCCCCC
>VZTZ01020158.1:53020-166289 GCA_013400955.1 Drymodes brunneopygia | reverse complement strand
CCCCCCCCGCCGCCCAATGTGAACAGCTCTCTTAAAAGCATTTATTATGTGCATGTGACAAACTGACCCATAAAACATCCTGAACGTTGCAGGCAGCAACAATTAGCTGATACTCGCTGCTTGGAATCGCCGGCTTCCAGAGCCGGTAGCTTGGGAGACAGGAAGTTGAGCAATATTGCTGAATACTGTACGGGCATTAGGGATGCTCTGCCATGCTGCTGTGGTTAAGCCTGTCACCCTCTCCTTATAAAGCACCCTGCTGCTACTGTCAGAGCAGGATGAACTCAGCCTGACTGGAAGAACTGATTGTGCGTTGTGCCCGGTGCTGTTGGAGTGCGGGAAATTTGTATTTCCGAGATGGGCTTGAGCTTTTGGGATTGTCAGCGCACAGAAGCCATTGTGCTGTAAAATTCATAGGGTGTTTATACTTCAAATGGTCATCATTCCTTGAGTGCCCATAGGCTACAGCCAGCTTTCATGAGGAGTCTTTCTCCATGTTTTGCCTTTTTTTCCCAGTAGCTTCCATTATCTTTTTCACTGCCCTACGTTGTTCTCATCTTCATATTTTCACACTTAGCTTAGTTGTAGCCCTTGTGTTTTTTCTCCATGGGACTTATACTTGATTCTTTTCTGATCAAGCTACGCATGTTGAATTCATATAAGTTTTTCTTAAAAAGTTTCTTTTGTTTTGCTTTCTAGCTTCCCCCTCTCCCCTGGCATCTTTGCTGTAGCTTCCTGCTCTGGGATGTCATTGCTTCATCAGGATGTGTGTGTGTGTGTGAGGAATAAAGGAACTCTTGTAAAGATAGATAATTGATTTTTTTTTTTTTTTTTTAATCTAGTGCACCACTGTATCCGTTTCCGAAAACTCTTTTCATGCTGCTGTAGTCAGTTCCAGCAGGTCTGGGAGCTGGGGCTTCAGCTAAGAACTTGTTTTCATTCATTTTTTAAATTCATTTTAGCCTTCAGGGATGCAGAGGAAACCTTAGGAACTCTGCACTTGAAAGCACTGGGGAACAGATTCACAAGTCCTTAAATCCTTGGGTTTTTCACTCCTTGTGACTACTTTTTTGGGAGGATGGAGGAAGACACAGAAGTGGGAAGAGGGTCTATCTTTGTCTTACCCTCTATTGCATTCTAAGTTTAATTTCTGTCCAGCCCTACATCTTAGTGCTTGCTTGGATTCCTCTGCTACCAGACTAGGTAAATTGGATTGCATTTGTTCAAGACAAATTTCATAACTACTTGTTCTTAAAATAAAGTGTTTGTTTTGTTGTGTCTGGACATTCCAAATATAGTTTATTTGGCATTGTCCCCTATTGTTGGGCTGCTGGTTTTGTTCTATTTTATTTCTGTTACTACATCAACCACAATCAAAATCCCAAGGTCCCATATTATCACATAAGAAACAGTCACCACTCCAAAGGTTTTCCCATGCTTTAAAAATGCATATATTTTCAAATACTAATCCTCAGTCTCCCAAGACATCTTTGAAAGCAGTCTCTGGTCCCTTTCCTAATAATATGTGGCTGGACCTGTAGATGCAAATAGAGTGCTGGAGCCAGGTCTAGGTGTGTGTGCAGCCCTTAAAGGTGTCCCTGTTGTCTGCTCTGCAACCTCTCTGCTCCTCTCTCCTCAGGAAAGCATGCAAGGGAAGGGGGAGTTTGTGCACTACCCATGCAGAAGTTCCACTTGGATAATTGTAAATCAAAGTGAGAAGCCAATTGCATCTTGCTGAGCCCTGTGCTGAAATGGCTTTTTGGCTCATAGGGTGGCCTGGGCCCTAGATGACAAGGGCCTCAGTGCTGTTGTCACAGTGTTCTGCTGGGAAAGAAGGAGCCATCCAAGTCTTGGGGACCTGTACCATTTTCCTAAATCCTATGGGAAGCTGCTCCCTGGAGCCTTGTTGCACCCTCTGCCAAGCTTCAAATTGATGTGGTTCTTGTGGTTGGAAGCCTGTGCAGCAAGGAAGATGTGGTAATAATTCTTTTCCTACAGACTAATTTATAATGGCAAAGCAATTTAAAATACTCAGTAACTAGCTTGGTTACTTAAGGATTTAATCAAGAAAATTATTATGGTTTTTCTTTGTATTACCCTTTCTAGGGTTGTTAGTGATTTAAATTGTGTTTGCGAGAACTTTTGTACTAAACCTTTCTCTTGGAGCAAATTCAGACAATAAATAATGCATTCTGTAAGCACAGCTGAGGAGAATTGCAAACTATCTAGGGATAAATTGCACAATAAAATATATGAAAGATAAAGGTTAATGCCAGCAAAATCATTTAATGCCTTTCATTACATAATCAAATAAGTGTAACAGTGTCTGTAACTGTCTTTTTTAGTTTATGTAAAGGATCTTGAAACCAGAAAGGATTTTTTCATAAAAAGCAATTGCTGGTAGGAGGAGCTGTGTGGAGAGAAAGGAGCACATTTACAGACTTACAGTCAAAACTAACAGAAAATGCTGGAACAGTCTGGACCCCCAGATCCAGGACTGAGTGAGCTGGCTGTTGCTGCACTCCCTTCCTGCTGTTGTGGACTGTCAAAGCCTATACAAACTGCTTCCCAAGCTTTCTCTCTTCCAGCATTCTGCAAATACCCTGAAACTTCAGCAAAATTCATAAAGGCCTATTGTTACTCTTAGAAGGACTGAAAAAGTCTTTCTCCTTTCTTTTACCTAAAAATGAGAGGCAAATGAGGAATTGAGTGGGAAGATGTGAAAATGTCAAACAGGTCAAATGATCTATCTGAACATCTGAACATTAAACCAAAGTAGGAGAGAGTTGAAACAGCTTTTGGGAATACTGTCACAAAATTGATGTGTTGTCTGTATGTAGGTATGTATCACTTAAAACTGCATTCTGCTATTTATTTTTAAAATATGGAAATTACAGGGTAGCAACTTACAGTTTCCAAACCTTCAGCCTCTAAGTATGTGCACACACGTTGAAATAAATTCTTTGTTCATGGAGGCAGTAGTTATGTCTTGAAAATACGCTCTGCACAGTTGTATATAAATAGCTGAGATTTTTGAAGATGCTTTGATGCAATTGCTATACAATGCTAAACCTATACAGAGAGCAATACTTTGAGGTTTAAGAAATGCTTTAAGTTTTGAGAAGATAGAAGCAGATAATTCAGTGCCTGCATAGCAAATAACCATTTTCATATGCAGTTTTGAATTACAGGAGGAACAGCTTTGGCTTGTTATTACAATATTTCTATTTTAAACTTTAATAGTACCCCAAATGTCCTCATTGTGTATGTTCCTTTAAATGTGCTTTGTATACATGCAATGTAACACACTTTGCTTATTTCTTTAAGCTCAAATGTCAACAATTGCAGTGTGTGATTGTGCTGGTTTTGACTGGGTAGAGTTAATTTTCTTCTTAGTAACTGGTATGGAGCCATGTTTTGGATTTGTGATGAAAGCAGTGTTGATAATTCCAGAGATGTTTTAGTCTCTGCTCAGCAGTGCTTATACAGAGGCAAGGTCTTTTCTGGTCCTCACCCCACCCCTCCAGCCAAGGAGGAGAGGGTAACACAAGAAGCTCAAGGGGACACAGTCGGGACAGCTGACCCCAACTAACCCAAGGGAAATCCTGCACCATTTGGTGTCATACTTGGTATATGAAACTGAGGGAAGAAGAAGGATGGGGGCAAGGGGAGGAATGTTTGAAGTGATGGTTTTTGTCTTCCCAAGCCAACATTACTCATGATGGGCTTTGCTGGGGATGGCTGAACACCTGCCTGCCCATGGAAAGTGGGGAATGAATTTCATGTTTTGCTTTGCTGATATGCCTGGATTTTGCTTTCCTGATTAAACTGTCTCAACCCATCAGTTTTCTAACTTTATTCCCTCCAATTCTCTCCCCCATCCCGCTGGGAGCAGTGAGTGAGTGGTTGTGTGGGGCTGAGCTGCTGACTGGCGTTAAACCATGATGTAAATAGTGCAGAGAGACGTTTGCTTGATTAATCACCACAGTGCCCTGAATTCAGCCAACATAGCTTATGGCATCCATCTTAAGTCCAGAGTCAGGAGCCTTTGTCATGTGCTTTAGATGTTAAGTTGCTCCATCTGTCTCCCATACTTTCAGAAGGAATGTAACTCTCCAGAATTACTGGATGCATGTGTGGCTGGGTGTTCATATATGATGGCTTCAAAAGAGCAAATGCTCCAAATACCAATGCTGACTTGAACCCAGCACTAATCCTGCCCTGCCCTTCTCTGTGATTCCCAAAACCTCTCTTGTTGGTACAGCCCTTTGGAGTTTATGACTTTGGTATTGGTTTTGATGAACACTGAACATAAGATGATAGCATGATTCCTCTTCAGGTCAGGTTATTCCTCTGATCCTTGGAAATGGATTTAAAATTCAATGGCCCAGTGAAGGGGGACAGAATGAGGGTTTTGACTCATGGCCAATGAAAGCAGGGTTTATGGGAGTTTTTTTTGAGGTTGTTGTTCTGAATATGAAAGTCATAGACTAAGATCTTGATCGTACAGCAGTTGTTCTCCTTTGTTGTTCATAGGCTTTTAAATGTGTACCTAAATATAGTATATGCCAGAGGAGAGAGTTAATGTTGCTATGAGAACCTTAACCTCAGCATTTCCAAGGGTTTCATGTGTATATGTAGGGGGGGAAAAAGCAGTGATCAAATAACTCACAGGTTTTTTTCTTCTATAAGGAAGTACTATCTGATGCCTTGTGTATGAGTGATCTCATCCACGATGTGTTGCTGTTACCACTGCTGTTGGTCTGAAGGGCTATTTTCCTGCATGAGCAGTGCAACAGAGAAGGCAAAAAGCCATAGGGTTGACCTATATATTTACTTCATTGCAGCAGTTGAAATTTCCATGTCTTATACAGCTGCCTTAATGCTGCTGGGCAAGTAAAGGGGGCTGGCTGGTGCTCCAGCATGTCGATGTGGTTGACTGAGTTGCTTGCCTGTCAGGTGTGCACAGAGCATGCTTAGAGGCCTTTCTTTTTCAAAGATTTGTAACTTTAGGAAGCAAAACCTTCCTTTATTTATTGCTTTTTCAACTAGGCAAATAGCGATTCAAGGGTAGCCTGCAGGCTGAGCTTGAGTCTTCAGCAGCTTTGAGTTGACCAATCCTAATTGAAAGCTTCCCCATTTCTCCAGTGACTCTGACTCTGTTCTTGTGAGCTGATAAGCTTTGATTATAAAAAGCTTTTGGAAAAAAGATCTCATCAAAACAGGGTTCCAGTGAAAACAGCAAGTACCTGCCTGGTTCATAGGTGCCTTTTGCAATAAATAGCTGCTTCTCCTTGCACAAGGTACATGCATATATTTCAGTTTCATTTTCCTTCTCTTTACCTCACTGATTGTATGATTCTCATGTCTGAACAGTCTTGATGAGTGAAATTGGGGGATGGAAGTCAAACCTTGCTGGACTGATTTTCTGTTTGTGCAGCTCTTAGTAATGGCTCTTCAGTGTATTTTAATGGATTTCAGTGAAGACTCTGATCTACATCTCTTAAAAAGAGAAACTCTTGAAGAACTAATGTACTGAAACCTTTTATCTATTATCTATTTAGTATTTCAGTCAGAGGGCCTTCTGATAACCAGTGCTCCCTTCTTATGTTTGGAGTTATAACCCAGGGTAACAGAGGTTGGTCTGCACTGATACAAATTACGCTGTTTAATTTCAGATTGTAGAATGCAAATGTAGATCTGTTTGCCACTGAAGATTTTTAGCATAACATCATTTAAAAGAGTGAATTTCTGTGATCACTGTGTATAGTCATAGGTTTTGTTTTGAAGAAAAAGGAAAGAAATAGCATAAAAAATGGAGAAGAAATTATGTGACCATCACATGACTGTTTGGGTTTTCTGGTTTTTGTTGTTTATTTTTTTCCCTTCACATTCCTAAAATATTTGCATTACTTGATACACACAAAATATTGCAGTGAGGTTGAGGAACTGAGGCTGGAAGATGAAACAGCCATGAAGATACTCAAGATATGCGACCCATTATATGAAACCACTAAAGTGATGAATATTAATGTTCTTTTAAATTTTTAATTTTTTAAGTCTTTTTGTCTTTCAAAAAAAGAAAAGAAAAGAAAAGCTTGGGGGAAGACTTCTTCCCAGAACAATGGTGCAGTCTGTTATCTGCTCCTTTGCACTGTAAAGCACTGAATGTTCAGCCAATATAGTGCTCTGGTTGGCTTAGCATTCTTAACCTTAATTTTGAATAGAAGGTGCCTTGTGCTGCTGACGTAATTAGGGCCTTTTGTAAATCACTGTTGCAGGCAGTCTGCTGTTGCATTTCACTGCATTTCTCGGAGGGATGCAGGGCAAAAGTGTCAGACTAACTTTTTGAACCTCTCATCAGGCTGTTTTCATTATTGGAGTATTTTATTCAAATGAATCCTGCTTCATTTTCCTTTGTAGATAATAAGCCCCAAATCAATTTTGGAAGTGAAACAGTGTTTGTGCTAGAAGAAGTTTGAATAGGAAGCCCTTAACATCTTAAAGTGGGAGGTGCTTCCTTTTAAAAAAAAAAAGGAAAAGTGAGAGAGTTGGATTTGACCACTTGACTTTAAATTCAGTCCCCTCTGTGATACAGGAATACAGTTGTCTGCATCTTTTGTCACAGAAATTGTCAGAAAGTTGGAGGTGAAGCTTTGTCGTCAAGCTGGTTTGGTATTTGTGGTTATACATCATAACTCCGCAGCGTTTTGTGGGGGCATAAAATCCCCTTACCTTCCATCTAAGCCTCTTAGGGGCTGTTGCACTTTTGCCTCTGCAGAGACACAGGGTTTCATCTCACTTCTGCCTCTCTCCCGTCCCCTGGGGCAGGGTTCAGCTCAGGCCATTACATCCCCTCCTGATGCAGGGTTTTGTATCTGTGATGTCAGTGGTGATACATGGCCTTGCCCTGTCCTTGATGGCAAACACGGCACTATTAATAGTCAGGGAAGTGAACTTGCTCGTCGCTGCCTTCCCGCTGCCCACCCACTGCACGCCAGTCCCTGGGCTCTAAAGGTACTGTTAACACCCCAAGGGCTGAGCGGTCCCATGAATGAACAGATCCATGTTTGTAACCCAACTCCCACAGTGGCTGTGGTGTGAGGATAGCGGGTGCTGCCTCCAGGGCCTGGCTCTCCAGAGAAGGGAGCGTGGCATTACAGTGGTTGCACATTGGGTATGCAGTAATTTGAGATGCTGTGGTACTTGGGGGGCTGGCATCGGCATCAGCTCAGGCTCTGGGCAAGGACGGGGGGAGGGTGGGACACGTACCCATGACCCCTTTACTTCATACCGAGAGAGCATGGCATGAATGAGCATAAAAGACAGCTGCAGCTTTCTTCCGGTGGCCACACGGCATTAAGGCTTTCCATGCTTGGGAGCAAAGTGTGGTGGTTGTCTCACAGCCCTCTCTTTTCCATCTGCACGGGCACCCTCAGCAGAACAGCTTTGCCTCTCTTTTGGGACTTGGCACTGGCGATGATCAGGTGCAGTTTGTCCTGTATCACTGCCTTGTTGCCAGCAGGAAAGCCCAAGAAAGAGGTTTGTCCTCCAGGTGTTGCAAAAGTGACGATTGCTGTGGCGTATTCCTGATTCGGGCTCCCCTGTGAAAGCTGAGGCAGAGAGCAGAGGGCTGTGCTTCTCGTGACTAATGAATGAATGATGTCACCAGGTTGGTTCTCAAGGCAGGAAATCCATCCAAAATAGTTTAGTTTCAATACAGAAATGCAGTTATGTGCACAGAGTAAGCTGAAAGTAGAAAGGAATTCTTTCACCACCAACTTTTCGGTACAATCTATGGCTATACTATAAAAAGTAGAAGAAAAAAAAGATATCAAGCGAGTGTTAGCCCTTCCCATTGCCCACTAAAACAAACGAAACAGCTACTTTCTGTCTTGTTGCATGCTGGCTTTTCGGTGTGCTTGCCCATGCTGGGAGGGAACACGAGAGCTGCGCTCCCCGCTCGCACGCTGCGGTGCGATGCCTGCGGGGTGTCTCGGGCATCCATCCACTCGTGTCCCCCCTCGTGTCTTGGGCATCCCCCCCGTCGTGTCCCGCGGCGGAGCGGGCCGGGACCGCTGCGGGTGTGATGCGGGGCTGTGCTGCGACACGGCGCTAGTGACACAACAGAGACTTGCCCGCAGGACAGAAAACGGGGGCCACCCCCACGCCCAAGAAATTCCTGCGTGTGTGAGGATGCCTCTGGCTCGGCTAAGCGTTGGCAGGAGTGCAGCCGTAACATTGCACAGCACGCATGCCTTCCCCAGAGCAACCGGGATTCCCCCTCCTCTCCTCTCCAGAGCCCACTTCTGAAAGAGCTGGCTCATCCCTGCTGTCAGATGAAGCCGTTTCCTGAACGCGCGGGTTTGAGTCACTTGGGCTGGATGAGGCTTTAANGGCTAGGATTGGTCTGCACAGTGTGGTTTGATTCACTACCGCAAAGATTGCGTGTAACCCTTTGAGTGGAGCTCTGGCAGAGTTGTTTCCCTCCCCAGAAACAGTCCCCATAGCAGGGGCTACGTGACAGGTAGGGTACGGCCGCCCCTGACGCCGCCGGCACCCCGGGCGCCCAGCCGCAGGCTGCAGAGGGTCGGCGGAGGCAGAGAACTAACTCTCAAGAGGCAATCCCCATTTAAAATGCCATCTTGTTCTTCCGACTGCTGCCTTTTACGTGCCGTTGAGGTAAGATTTTCCATATCGAATTACCCTCCAGGTTTTTGTTAGACTCTCCTTCTCTCGCTAGGATGCGGAGCGTTTTAAACAGAGAGTTGATTTAAATCTGGGACCTGCACATTTGCCTGGAGAAATAATTTTGCGGCAAGTGTCTCTCGCTTGAGCAGAACAATGCAAAGAGGAAAGCATCTGTATAATTCAGGAGGTGGAGAGAAGGTTCCTGACTTGTTCTCTCATCCCCATTGATATTTAGGATGTGCAGCGTATGCACATTTGGTTTCAAACTACTTTTAAGCTAGGATCAAAAGAGAAGTCAGGGCAGGGAGAGAAATGTGTGGACTGTGCTAGGTAATTGATTTGCCGGCAAACTGCAAGTGGGACTTCCCCACACGAAACAATCAAAAGTTAGTGGGGAACAACAGAGCCATTTTTAATCTTTGGGGTCTTGGCCTGTGAATGTTCAGAGGCCTCCAATGGGATCGCAACGAAAATTGTGTGTGTTTGACTGGATGTGATTTCTCTCGCCCACTGTTGCCAAAGTACTCTCTCGACATTGTTTCACGTTTGCTTACCTTACACAGCTTTATACAGAACCTGGTCTCTCACTTTTCCTGTGTTCGTGGTCATATTAACCCTGCTGAATCTTTGTTTAGTGCAGGGAGGTGTTGGGGAGGGGGGAGGGGAAATAGGTTTAGGGGGCATCGAGAGAAAGTGTTATAAAGTGAATCATCCATTTCATTTGTCCTGGCTGCCAAGGTGTTTGGAACCCTCACACCAAGAGGATGATGCTTTTCTACAGTAGCTGTGTGGTTTGCCTATGTTCAGAGCTGTTGATCTGTAAGTGTACCCTTTATGTTGCAGGATGTAAAAGTCTTTAGTGAAGATGGAACAAGCAAAGTGGTCGAGATTCTAGCAGACATGACAGCCAGGGACCTCTGTCAGCTGCTCGTTTACAAAAGTCATTGTGTGGATGATAACAGCTGGACTCTAGTGGAGCATCACCCTCACCTAGGATTAGGTAGGGAATGGTCAAAGGGGTGGCATGGTTACCTGGGAACATAAAATATGTGTAATTCATATAAATGTGCTTCCAGATGGAACGTTTTCTTTTCCAGTGCTTTTATTTGTACAATTAGCTGAAGTCAAATTCGTGCTTTCTGTGTATTACAGTTTGATGTGTTAAGCGTTTAATCCATTTAAAGTCCTTCCCTTATTTCCCATCCTCTGGTTCTTTTTATTATTAAAAAAAAAGAAGAATTGTCTAATCTTCATGCTAGCACTCTGTTGCTACCTTACTGTGTCTGAAGCTATTGCAAATAAACAGCTTAGGCAAATTAAGCTTGATCCTTAGAGTACGGTCCTATGAAACAGCTCAGCTCATCACCAGCTGGGAGACCTGGGTGAACAGACCCAGCCTTACATACCTACAGTAATGCTTATGAAAGCTAGACATGCTGAGGTGGGGGAGGGGGTTGGCTAAACTTGACTCCAGGCAGGAAAAAAATGGTGGCACCACCTGCAAATCCATGGGTAATTTCTGGACCAGTGGTGGTATCTGCTCTCCAGGCAGCAGCTCCTCCACCTGACTGAAATTAAGGTGTCATGGTTACAGTTTCGAGAAGGCAGCAAGAGGAAGAACCGTGGGGAATTAAATAACACTGTGAATTGGTTTAATTACAGTACCTGAAAGGATCTCATGTTATTCAGTCTTGCTTTTCCTGTTATTTTGTGGCACTGATTAGTTACAGGGTTCTGCTGTGCAGCTTGCAACAGCGTATCGCTCAGATAATGCTATCTATAATTCTCCGTAGCATACAATAGCGCTTTAAAAAGTGTAGCATTTGGAGTATTAGTCGATATACTTCACGGGAAATGTTTTTTCTAGAAAACAGAGGAAGACAAATCATAAGCTGCAATCGCCAGCACTGGAATTGTGCATGCTATCTGTAGCTAACAGAGGGGGTTTTATGTCTAAAAATGTAATTTAGAACCCTTACGGATAAAAAAAGGAAATGATTTGCTGGAAATGTGATGCCCTAAACCAATACTGTTAAACATTAATAAATTCACTGGTCTGCAGACTAACAAAAAAAAAACCAAACAAAACCACATACAATATCCTGATTATTTAGTGGTTTTATTATCTCTCCTAATGTAGAAATATATAAAAAACTTCAGCTTAAACACTCATTGGCCTATGTCTGTGATATAACTTCCAGTTTTGAGGACATAGGATGAGGTGAAGAATTAAGGTATAAATTACAGAATCTTTATCTCCATAGCTTAATACACCACATGTGCTTCTAAAAACCTTTACAAATTTTCAGTTTTATCAATGCTCATTAAATTACCAGCCTCTCTTTTTCTATATTCTCTTTCCCATCATTGCTGATTACCAAGGTATTGTGTAAACAGAAGCCTTCTCCTTTGTAACCAACATCCTTCTCCTGCCAGATTCATTCAATGATGCCACAATTCAGTGTTTGTGACATCACAATAGCTTCCATGGTGACTAATTGTGCTGTCAAACTCTGGTGTGTGACATCTCTGAATGAATCGGGCAGGAGGCTGATTAGGAAATCAAAAGCTTCTGTTTACACACAAATAACTTGGTAATTAACAATGATGGGAAAAGAGCAAGATACTTATCGGGCTGCATTTATATACATGGGGACCTGCCTGCCTTGGACCTCTGTTTCACACTGAAGCACAAAGCGGGCCCCCAGAGAAGTGGGGTGTGCAGGTTGGGCCTTCAGCAGCCACCAAACTTTGTTCCATAGGGACTGCTCTAGGGCTGTCCCCTATAGTCCATGCAGTAGATCTGTGTGAGAAGTAATGCAACCTTTGGGCATGTAAAGCCAACAGACAAAGAAAAAATATTTAAAGAATCCAAACAAATGCAATTTTACAGATTTCAGATATTTGAAAGGATGAGGACAGAAAAGGGAATAAATGAGTTCATTTGACAGCAGAAAACATCATCCAGTCTCTTGAATTTGGGGTCTATAGTATACATATTCAATAAACTTTAAATACCAACTTTCATGCTTCTACCAGTTTTTGTTGCAGTTTGAAATTTTTATTATTTGACTGCTTATTTCTAGTTTCTCTGTAGCTTAAATGCTTTCCTCTATTTCCTATGGAGACTGTTAGATCAAGGTAGTAATCTGTCTGCAACCTGGATGAAGTTATCATCAGGCATCTGATGGTCCATATTTGTTCTTCTAGATATAAGATTGCTAGTATAAATATGAAACAATGGTGAATAAATACTTAGTGTGAAAAGAAATATGGTTAAAGAGCAGTCAGAGTTCTGTGTTTCTAGGAGACTTTATTTCTTATACAGTACATCCTTGCTGACTTAATGCTCTAGCTGGTAGTCTCAAAGGCCACCAACAGAGAGGAGTTCCTTCATTTAGTTCACTTTTTTTTCCTCCTCGTATTTTGCCTAATAATACCTTCTAAAAGAGCTCGGTTTGCAGAACCAATTCATTGTTTTACTATTGGACAGACTCAGGACAAGATCACATTTTTGAAGTCAGCTGCATATTTATCATTGCATTGGTCTTCGAGATCCCACTTTGTAAGGAGTCCTTACCTCACTGTTCACACACAGAGCCAAGTATATTGCAAATAAAATGTGTGCTTGCTCATAACTTTAAACAACTATTTGACTGCACAAAATATTTGTGTTCTCACTGGAGGCAGTGGTGTGACAATTTGCCATCAGACTTTCTGGATTTGGCATTTGAAAGTGGTTCCTGATGTGCTGTACTGCTAATATCTAAAGCATGTTGTAGTCAATTATTTATGCAGTCTATGAAATTTGAATTGGTCCCATTTTTTAATTTGCTACCCTAAGTATACCTAACCTGTTTATAAAATGTGGTATTCTCCCTGTGTTCTATTCCACGCTTAACTACCATCAATTTAGGACGGGGACAGAGATCTATGTATTGCACATTAGCAAAAATAATACTGGTGAGGCCATTGCAATGATAGTATGTGTCTGGACACTGAAATAATCCCTCCCTACCTAAAAACTTAATTTTTCCAGTTCCAGAACTGACTGTACACCTTACTAAATACAGTTGAAGCAGGAAAGAACAGAGTAGGGCTTTGAAATATGTGAGGGTTAGAAGAAAGCATTGCTGCAGTTTTGTACCTAGATTTTCTTGTTTACATGCATTGATATCCCTTAATATGAGTGAACTAAAAGTGGAACAGTTAAACACAGCAAAATCAGGGCAGGCTATTTCATACAGGAGTCCACCTGTCATTTGTAGTGATTCTCTGGTTGGGAATTTTGGGTCATGCCTGTGAGTTCTTCATGATGGAATCCAGCTCCTTTTCCCACCTTTTATCGCTGCTACAGTTCAGAAGAAGTTCTGATAATAATACAGATTAATTTGGGCGGAGTGGGGGGAAAGTCTGTTTCAGGAAGTGTGTGGAGGAGACTGAGTGGGGCCTATCAGATAAACTGGAAGGACACATTTCTGGTCCCTTCCACAGCAATGCCACTTGAAGGCAGACTGACCTCTTGAACTGAACTTAACAGGCTGACATCTGTGCTTCTAGTTTTGTAGCAGGAAGCTCAAAGCAGGGCTGAGGCTGAGTTGCTCGTATGTCAAGTTCATCCCATTTGTACCATCTGAGTGCAAATTACCAAGCACTTCCCAAGTGTATAACTTCTATGAAGTAATTTAGCAAACTGACCAGAACTAGCTTCCTTTTTTTACATGCACGTGCTATGAAATGCTGCACCTTTTCTCCAAGATGGCTTTGACCATCAAAATGAAAATATAAACATTAAATCAGTGGGAGTACCACCACAGAATCTCAAAAGGGTTTAGATGTAGTAACAGAATACATCTAGGTCAGTTGTCTAAAGCATCTAAGAAACAGGCACTGAGTATATTTACACAAACTAAATACTGAAATACGAAACCAATTGACAAATGTTCATCTATACTTCATTTCCTCAGAAAAGAATAAACAGTTTGTCCCTGACAGGCAATTTTTAGTGTATTAGGAAAGCAAAGACCACAACTTTGGGTGGTGGCAGAAGACTGTAACAGGACATGTGGTCTTTCGGGGTTCATGCTGTGATGAAGCTTCATACCAAGGCAATTAATGTTTTTTGGAGGAAGCATAATTTAAAAAATAGGCCCTTCACCCTCCTAGGCCCACAGTCCTCATCACAATGTGGAGGAGATTTGACTTTACCAGTTGCTTAAAAAACATGATAGTAGCACCAGATCAGCAATACCTGAAACTTTATCTGCAAAGCCCCTAGATAATGTGTAGGTTTAGGTGATGAATGCTGAGGTAGTGCAAAACTGTCCTTTATTAACCACCACCCACAGCAGTGTTGTTGCAAAATATAGTCAAAGAACTACCCCTTCGCAGTGGTGTTATGCCTGATGCACTAAGAAACAGCTCTTTATTTGAGAGCAGCCCACTATGGAAGGTTTTCAATGTTAACCCTTTAGAAAACACAATCTATAGCAGCGCTGGACATTGCAAATGCACAGTAAATGCTGAAGTCATCAGTGAGCTGGTGAAGACCGATAACCTAAGTGCAGGGGAAAAAGATGATGGGATCATTCAGCCATAGGTTAAATTTTCCGTCAAAGAACACCACGTCATCTGCTGAGTTCAGTAATTCAAATGATATTCCAGAGTTTGCACCTTTTGAGATGCCAATGACTGCTTGCTTTCTATCCTGAAAACATCCCAAGAGAACTTGGGTGGCACCCTGGTATTTCTTACTGTAGGAATACAAGGATTGCAGGAACACAAAGTGGGGAAGGGACTCTACAAACTTCTTTGGTCAGCAAGTCACAGGCATTTTGTTTAAAGCTTTGCAAAAGTTATGTTTTGTTTGACCTTATTGTTAAATTTTGTATTATGTAAGGCATGAAAGCACTGACCAGTTAAGTCTTGAAAAATACCTGAGTATTTTCTCAGAAAGTTCTGAAGACTTGTCAAGATAATGAGTTCATTAAGTAGTGCACACTTAGCCAGTTGCCTTCTTTTGAGTTACTGCTTTCAGTGAATTGGGTTTGTTAAGCTATCTGTTCATGCTTTGATGTGCCATTCTTTTGACCAGAGAAGTGGTGGTTATGGGGAGTTACCTTGTAACCAAATCTAGAGCAGAAAATTGCCCTGTCATGTGTACAAAACATTTGTCTCTGTCAGTATTCCTGTAAAGTAGATCCTGTGACCTCTTTCATAATAAACCCCATTGTCTAGCATCTACAATAAAGGCCTGAAGTTCACCTTGAAATGAACTGGTTTTATAGAGTGTGATCAAATACAACACTGTATTCCTGTGGTAGTTCAAGACCTAACAGTGGCCTTTCTGTAACTTTTTTCCCCCCTTAAATCTGTCCACCTTGCCAGTTCCACAGCACACAACCAGTGCCAAAAGAAGAGGTTTGTCTGTATTACTGTAGCGACTGCACCCACAAAAAAATCTATTCCTTTCTTAGAAGTCTTTGCTTATGAAGCCCTGATATAGGAATTCCTTGAAGAACACTGCCATATAATGTTAAACTTTGTAATATATTACAAAGTTAAAAGTATTGCTTCATGGCAATATGGTTTGAAAGCTAGGATGTGTTTTGCTAATTTCTTAAAAGGTAATAGATTTAGACTGGGTTGTTTTAACTTCTGTTCTTAGTTGGTCTTGCTCCTTCTGCTGATTGGCTGTGTGTTAACATCGTGTTCTTTTTCCACAGAGAGGTGCTTGGAAGATCATGAGCTCATAGTTCAAGTTGAATCCACAATGGGAAGTGAAAGTAAATTTTTGTTCAGGAAGAATTACGCAAAATATGAATTTTTCAAAAATCCCATGGTGAGTCTCATTACTTAAATGTTTACACCACAGAGGGTGGATTGCAATAACATTGCTGGGCACTGTTATGTCTTAAATATCTATCATAAAAAAAATAGGCAACCAGCTAACAGAATTCTTTCCAAAGAAATTTTAGCCAATGTTTAAATTCCTTGTACTTTCCTCCCAGCCTAAAAACCTCAAGTGTTTTCAAGTTACCAAATATACTTGTTTCAAGATGTCTATAGTTATGTTGGAGAGTGACCAAGACAGGGAGGTCTTCATTAGTTTAAGAAAAACAATCAGAAGTGCAATTTCCTCATTATCTTCAAAGTTACTTGATTCAAAGCAAATAAATCACGTAACAAGCAGTATCCAAACCTTTTCATTTCTGACAGTAATAATTAATAAAACACCAAACCCATCTGGGTAACCCCTAAAGCGCTTACTCCATGCAAGGAATTTCCAGTTTCTCGTTACATATATTGAACATTGTTTGTGTATATATGTGTGTGTGTATATATATATATATATACACGTGTATCAAAAATTACGGCTGTGCTTTACTAGTGTGCTCTGCCTTCTTTACTGATCATAGTAGCTTGCCCTCTCTATGTCCTGAGCATACCCATGTTTGAAAAGTACTGTATGCCACAGCTATACCTATTCCTGCATTTGTAAGATCCTTCGAATGTTGTAATTTTTAGCTGGTTACTGTGTAACTGCTTATCTGAGGACGACTTTTTCACATTTTTTCTAAACAATTACACTGGAGCAGACTGTTGGCATGAACCAATGTCAGCTGGTGTGACCCATCGAGATAGCTGAGGAAGGGTAATGCAGAGGTGGTTAGGTAAGAACAGATTTTGGGTCAGTCAGGTATCTGTGGTGCAAGAAAAAAAAAAGATACAAGGTCCTGTTTAAACTCACTGCTGAAGTAACTGCAAGTGATAAATTCATTCCTCTCCTCATAGATGCAAGTGCACAGTTGCTGCATCCTTACATGTGTGCTTGTATGTACATTTGTCATCTGCTGGTGCTTGTTTCAGAGTCTGTGCCTTGACTTTGTGAAACGTTTCTGTACATGGAATGTTCCTAGTTTTTCACGTCTGTTCATCTCACCATCTGATAACCTATGAACATCTGAGTGTTGTACAGAAGTTTTGGTATCATGGGAGCTAGCGCATTGGTTTCATGTGGTATATTTTAATTAATAACAGAGCATGGGAGTAAAACCCAGAATGCTTGGCATTCAGGCTCCTGCAGTCACAGAATAAATCATTCTTCTGGTGTAAGAATGCGAAGGCTCCCTATCTATTGCATTAGCTGTTGCCATATGGCACTGTTTCTACTCAAGAGAGGCTTGTAAATGTTAGCTTTCATAAGTCATTGTGCAACTTACCTGGCAGCAGAAGGGTGATTCCTCTTCAGCCCTTTTCTTTATGCCCTGAAGACTGAAATTTATATTGCCTGAAGAGTGACAAATGTTCTAAACTGGAAATGTTTTTGTTGTGATTCATCTTGTTATAATCACTCATTGTTTTATTTCAGGCATTTCTGTATGTCTCTATGCTTCAAATAATGTTTAAAAACGTACAATGATTTCATGTCATTGCTCTGTATAGTAAATTCAGTGTACCAAATTATACAGGAATTTTAAAACAGCAGATGAAAGGGGAACTAGAGGAATAAACCTGAAGTCAAGTCATTGATGAAATAAGCAAGGAGTCACTGCATACTCAATTTGCAGGACCATTCATCCTTTCCTTCCCAAGAAAGTAGAGATTGTTAGAAACCCCCAAAAGCCCTCAGCAGAAGAGGAAGTGAGAGGAAAATGCACTTACGAAATGCTGCATATCAGATATTTTAAAAACCCACAATCTGTCTGCATGGGCATCTGGTGAGCAGAAGGAAGGGAAGAACTGCACTTGAAGAGCCCTAGTATTACTTTCTGTGTCAGGGATCTCCAAAGTGATTTGCTTCATTTTTAACATGATTTAATAGTGATAGTTCAAAAACATTAATGACAGGAAGAAAATGTTACTAGTTCTCTGTAAGTATTCAAATATAATGTGACTTCCAGTTGTCTTCTTTCTGTGTCTAGAATTTCTTCCCAGAACAAATGGTTGCCTGGTGCCAGCAAACGAATGGCAGTATCCCACAGTCACAACTTTTGCAGGTACTGTAAATTATCTGTATGGACAATGAAAGTTTTGGAGGTGGAGGGGAGGGGTTGAGAGGAAGGAGGAAGGAAGGGAGTTCAGACGTCTGGAAAATAGTCAGTCAGAGAAAGACCAGTATAGTGAATTAGCATATGGGGTTAATGTTGAAAATACCTGACTAAGATCTTAGCCAGTCGCATTGAGGTGTAAATTGTAAACACAAAGTATTCATAGCTATGGCCATACATATTTGTTCCATTAATATTCAACTTACTCTGTGGGTATCTGGTTTAGCCACCTAACGTTACTCCCAAACAGTCTTGGCAGATATATTTCTAGAAAAACAAACATACCTTTTATAAAAGGCAGAACAGAAATGCTCTTCTGTACTCCACATCATAGCACAGGAGAAAGTGTAAAAATGCAAGTGGATATTAGAAGATGAGTTTGAGATGATGAGAGGTTTTGCTTTTGCTTTTTTTGTCCCATGTTTGTGCCTGGGAAGAATTAACAATAGGACCAACTTTCCCATGGTTCAGCCAACTAGCTGCTTTTTGTATATAAAAATAATGCCCTAAGAAGTAAGTGCAAGTAGAAATTTGTACACAGTATTTGCAAAGTTATCCCATTTAAAGCTCCCCAGGTTAAATTGCAGGGGTGTGTTCCTTATGCATATGTGTTGGTAGAGTTGTGCAGTCTGCATGGTGGTGGTGTGTGCGCTGCATTTTGCTGAAGTTTTGGTGTCACTGTACAGTTTCTTGCTTGCTCATAATGGAAGGTGGTGGTGGCACAGTTGGTTTGCCTTCAGGGATGGTGCTGAAGGGTAGGCTACCTCTCTGACCAGTAACTGATTCACTTCAATCTCTCAATTTTAGCACTCCAATCTAAGCCCCATAGTCTAAATCCTTTCCACTTCACTTGTTTTCTCAACCTGTGGACATGCAACTCCAGAGCCAAATTAAAACATGGTTTATTAAAGTAATACTGTACTAAGAACATAAGACCATGATGCCTGGAAGACAGTATCATGATTAACAGGCAAATTATAAAGTAGAAGCACAAGTATATGAAGAATATAAATATAAAAATAACTGATTTTAGCTTGATTTCTGTCATTTTGCATGTTTGCAAATATGCACTGACTCTCTGTTTAAAGATGACAAATTTCCATTGACTTTTAAAGCAGTGCTCTCATTTTGTCCCATAACCATATAAAAGTCCACTAAATTCTGGTTCCACATTCACTGAGAAGAATTTAAAACTTTGCATTCACTTTCATCTGGGAAACAAGCAAACAAAAAATCAAGCCAATTTCTGGAATTATAAATGAAAGTCACGTGCAATGAGGTTGTAATCAAGTACCAAAACTGGCATGGACTGGCATTGCCACAGACTGGTAGGAAGAGAGGTCTTCACACTTTGGACCCTTTTTCCCGTAGTTTTAGTGGAGAATTGAATTTGCTTGTTAATACAAGCAACAGGACTCCCCAAAACAGCAAGATGTTATTGGAGATGGAAAAGTTTTGACGGTAACTCAAGTGATAGCAAAAGGAAAACGTTACAACCTCGTGAGGTACGAGAGCTTGCTTCTGGGAAGGCTCAGAAAGGTACAGTCCTGGAGAAGCCTAAGTCATGGGGGTTAACAACACAAGAGGGTGGGGGAAAGAGGGTGAGTATATTCCCTCTAGTTCAATGTTTAACCATAAAAACTATCTTTGTTAAAATATTTATTTTCGTTTAAAAAACACACAACCATTTTTCAGAATTTCAATGGCAGTTGTAATTTATTGAAGGTAAACCTCCTGCAGTCTAGTAGTCATTAAGCATGTTGCAAATGAGGCCACCTTAAACACTGAGCAATTCTGCTGGTTTTAATTACACACATAACAGGGAAGAATATTAAATATCATCTCATGATATCATATACTGCATTAAGAGCTAGTATTTTTAGTCATAACAATAGCATTAAAACCAGTGATATCTGTTTTCCCTAGTCTCAGCCTGGCTCAGACATGCAAAAAAGTTTGCCATCTTAGTTTACTTTTGTTTTAGCTGACTGGACAAAAAGAATCTATTCTCCTTTTGGTCTTTCTCTTTCAGAGAAGTAGATTCATAGTACAAATAGCAAGAAAATTGATCATTCTTTCCCATTCTGTTAGATGAGATGAGAAGGAGGACTGGAAAACAAATAGGGTTTAATGCAAGTAAGAATACTGACACAGGGCACTGTTTTTGATTTTGTTTCCTGTGGACATTGTCCACCAAATAACACCAAAACACAGCTTTGAAGAATTGCAGAGACATCTAGGCCAACCAGGTTTATGCATTTTTCTTCATACTGGTTGAATTTATTAATTTGGCATTTAACTTACTGATCAAGCCCTCTGTCATTTAAAAATCTAGCCTGTTGTAATAAGGGAGCAATCCATCAGTTCTCCTACCATAATTAATTCTTCCTTCCTGTGATATATCACAAATCAAATTATTCTGTATGTGGTCCCTCTGCTTATGTCAAGAACTTAAATGCTTCTCAGTCTTGAAGTCTGATATAATTGCTGGCACTTACTTGACTCCTCTACATTTCATTTGCAGTTAAATACTCTTGTCTGTTATACGTCTTGTCTTGGGACAACTTGAAATCCTGAAATAGGCTCTTCCCTTTCAAAAACTTTGGGATAAAGATGGAGATTTTTGCCAATGTTTCCAAGTTAGACAATTTGCCAAAATTGCTGTGACAAGGTATTATTTTAGGAATTAATAAGCTTGCTTTCTCTCTGTTCAGGCCAAGTGCAAGATGAATGGGATACAGAAAAACAATAGGTTTTTCTGGTATTTAAGTCTTGATGCAGAGAACAGGAAGGTGTCAGTTGCAGGAGGAGATGGCCAGGTAGGCACAAGGGGAGGAGCAGGAATATCCATTTTGTCGTAAATCAGATTAAACATCTAGGGCAGTTTAAACCTAAGGTGAAATTGTGCCTCAAGTAAGCAAAGTGATTTGCCATTTTCTTCTCTCTTCTGCAAATACAGTGACAATTTTATAATTCATCCATAGGATACAATGTTCATCTACATTTTCCTCTCCAACAGAATTTTTTAAACTCCAGTAGCTGCCCTGAAATTCAAGGTTTCTTGCATGTGAAAGAGCTGGGTAGGAAATCATGGAAGAAACTGTTCATGTGTTTGAGAAGATCAGGACTTTATTGTTCTACAAAAGGAACTTCGAAGGTAAGATTAAAAAAGAAGTTGCACAGTACTAGCATGCAAAAGCATTTTCTGCTTTTACAAGTGGGTATTTTTTGCTGTTTTTAAAAAATCTCCACACAGTGTTCCCTTTTTTTGTTCCATAGAAAAAGATAAGTAAGGCATGATCAAATGACAGTCAAGCCCTGGGCTCTCAATGCATGAACACAGCCATACAGTTTCATTATGAAATAAAAACAAACCAGCTAGGCAACATCATTGTGGCCACTAAAGTTGTGCTAACCTTCAGATTTCTCTGGAGCATGTAATAGACCAGGCCATTTTTAATGCGATGTGTTTGCATAAGTGTTTTGTGAGCTTCCTGTACCGAGCACTTTCTGCTGGTAGGCTGATGTTTAAGGCGTGTGTGGCATGGCCACCTGAGGCTGCCCGGGAGAGGAGCAGTGTTCGTGCACTGCCCTCTGTTGGAGGCTGGGCTTGAGAGACTGCAGAGCTTGCACAACATCTTCTAACACCTTTCACTTACCTGTGCTAAATCACATTACTTCCCCAGGAGCCAAGACATTTGCAATTGTTGGCTGACCTAGAAGACAGCAATATCTTCTCGTTGATAGCAGGCAAGAAGTTGTACAATGCCCCTGCAGAGTATGGATTTTGTATAAAGGTAAATCTTCTCACTGAGTTCTTCTCACTGACTTCTTCCGAAGTTCCAGACGGTCTTGGTAGCTCAGAGTCACCCCAACCCCCAGCTAAATGGGATTTGTATGTAAAACACTGCAAGCCTTTTCTGTCACGAGGATTTGATCTTTAACATCTTTCATTTGGCAGGCATGTCCTGTGAATCTTGTCATCATTTCATGTGACACTTTTAACACTTTATCTGGTGCTACTTTGGTTTGGGAAATTTTCGTGCAAGAGCAGCTCAGTGCTGAAGCATGGTGTGCTTGTGAGGAGGCCTTGGTTCACCTCACAGATGAAAGCTTTTCCAGGTTCTCTAATGGAATAGAAAAGTTTCTGTGGACAGAAAGCACTAAAACCATGTAGCAGCAAAGGATCAAGCTCTGATGGGGTGCAATTTTACCATTATTGTTGGCCAGAGGTTTGCCTTTAAATAAAGAGGAAGACTTGTCTTGGAAAATGAATATTATAACCAGTTGCCTTTAAGGATTTTTAAAACTGTTGTGCTGAAAGATTCATTTGGAAAGTATTTCAAAGGTTTGAAAAGTGTAATTTTCTGAGAAGAAAATAAGGCTGGGAGCTGGTTTTATGACAGTAGTGAAGTAGTCTCCTTCCTAGCAGCCATTCCAGAGCTAGACAACAAGAGTTTGCATCAAAAAGACTGGCTGCAGGACAGATCCTGAACTGATGGAAGCAAACTTTCAGTTACCCTCAGTTATGGAAACTTTTCGTCCTTCATTTCAAAATGACTGTTTATAAAACTTCTCACAGATTTGAAAAAAAAAAAAAAAACCAAAAAAACCCACCAAAAGACCCCACCAAAAATCCCTCCAGCTACCAAAACCAACAAAACTAAGTGCCCAGTTCTGGTTCTAGCATGGCCTGAGTACCCTGTTCCTATAAACTGCTAGGACCGTGGGTTATTTCAAATCGTGGAATCATAGAATATCCTGAGTTGGAGGGGACTTACAAGGATCAATGACCCCAGCTTCTGAAAGTCAAGAGGCACCAACATTTTATCTTGTTGGACCCAGCTGAGAAAGTAGTTTCTTTCAAAGCATGCTCAGCCTCCGCTTTAAATTCAGTGTGGTGAGAGCCCTTTCTGACTAGTTCTTTAGACTAATACTGGACCTGCCTTTACCCTGCTTGCAGTGATTCTAAGCTTACAGTGTTGTTGGTTTTCTAATGAATGTATCTGACTTCCCTCTAATACTTTAAAGCCAAACAGAGTGAGAAATGAAACCAAGGAACTGCGGTTGTTGTGTGCTGAAGACGAGCAAAGCAGGACGTGCTGGATGACTGCCTTTCGACTCCTCAAGGTATCTAATCCCTTCTACTTTTGCAGAGCTACACCTGGAGTTAAGTGGCATTTGTTACTTTGTTCATGAGAAATTACCTGTATGTTCTTAAATATCATCTGCTCCAAAACAATATGGATAAGAGCAAAATGCCAAGCAGGCCTGTGCCACCTAAGAATTTGGGCATATGACTGAGATCTATTCCTTCCACATATGAATCAAGTACAGTTTTAGTTTTGGATCCAAATTTGAAATAATGTATATGAATTTAAAAATCTGCTTAACAAGGTATTTTCAAGTTTTTATAATTATGAAAACTGAGTTTGAATGTCTTGTGCAGAATTTTTTTAAGTTCTAGAGGGTAAAAAGAAGGGAATTAATATGTGTATTCTGACCTCAACTGAAAGCTTGTATTCTACAGGGCAAAAATGGTGGTAGCCGAGAGTGGCAGAAATTACCTGTGTATATCACTCAAGCTTGTATTTTTTTTAAACAAAACTTCTTGGGCGTATTTACTCATCAATTGCCACCTGCCAATCACTATTACTCAATGTAAATGTCTTTGGGACAGCTTCTGATCAGGAAAATAAACTGGTGGCACCTTGCTCCACCTTAAGTGGTATTATGAAATCACTACAGTTTTTTCCCTTGGGCATATATTTGAATAATAATGTCCTTGTGTTTCTGTTGGCAGTATGGAATGCTACTGTATCAGAATTATAGAATTCCCCAGCAGCGAAAAGCCATGCTTCCACACTTTTCCACTCCAGTAGTAAGTAACGAACTTTACCTCACTGATGTACGATGTTGGAAAAGATACATTTGCTTCTGCATTTTAAAAGTGGAACATCTTACGCTAAGAAACGTAAATTCAGCATTGTGTAGCAAATCAATGTAAAGTTCATGTTTTGCATGAGTACAGTTTCCGTGGTTGGCTCTCCATTATCTTAGGCTTACATGATGCACATGATTGAAAAATCTTGGCTACGTCATGCTCTTTGAGATGTACGGTACAGAGACATCTGGCTGTCTCTGCAGAAGCCAGCTTAGGTCTGGCAAAACTAACACGTAAATTTCCTGAAATATGTTGGGCCAAGAGCTGACTGTTAACTACCTAAAAGGGAAGATCCTATATTTGGATCCCAACTGGCCCTGAAAATGACTGGAATATAGTAATAGGGCAACTTGAGCAAACAGATTTTATTCTGAGCCTTTGAATCGTCTCCCTCCCCTACGGTCAAAAAAGAAAAACCATCTATTTTTGTGTCTGTGAATCTTTAAAAGAGGAAAAAAAACAAGATGTATTTTCTGTGCTGTTGAAGGAGGACTTTAGATAGTCTTCTGAAACCAAAACATTTTGAAATGAAACTCTCAAGCTCGTTTTTTCTTTCCCTGTTTTTTGAAACAAGTGAAAATTCCTTTTCAGAGAAGTGTATCTGAAAACTCACTAGTAGCAATGGATTTTTCGGGGCAAATAGGAAGAGTTATTGAAAATCCTGCTGAAGCACAGAGTGCTGCCTTGGAAGAAGGACATGCTTGGAGGGTAGCTATCTTCTCTTCTTTTCTATTTTTGCAATCAGTAAGTGTCTGTTGAGAGCCAAAACACAGAGTGTGCTATGATGTTAGTGCAGTGCTGGTCACAGTGTAGCTTAGCTCCGACCTGAAGCAATCACACTGCAAGCATGCAGATCTGAAAGTCAATATCCATCTTTAGCAAAACTGTCACATTCACAACAACCTTCTACCACTGCTTCTCTGTCCCCCTAGTGTCCAGAGGAAAGTTGAGGGGGAAAGCAGACTCACCAGAACTTTACTGCCAGTTTGCAAAACCAGTCTCTGAGGAGGAATATGTCAAATTAAATGCTTCCCCACATGGAAGAGGCTGGGGCTCTGACTAATGGCTTGCTCCCAGTAAGTCTAATTGCAGAATATACAAGAGGCAGGACCTCTTGCAATGAAAACTGATGTAACTTGTTTATAGTGTCTTGTGGACAGACAGATGCAGTACAAGTTTTCCCACATGCTCCTCTTCTAGGGAAAAGGAGTCATTATTGAAGCATTAGCTGGTGCTTTATGTATGGGAGGGAAATACTGCTTGATTTACTGAGTGCCTGGTGTTTTGCCTGAGCAGAAACATATCAGTCTTTTCTTTTTTTCTGTCTTTTTTTTTTCCTTTTTTTTTTTTTAAGATACTGAGCTTTCATCATTAACATCTGGCTTGTGTTTTAAGCCAACTGAAATGAGCTGCTGCTTGTAGATTAGCCCCCTTCAAAGTTGTGTTTCTTTTTCTCATCCTTGCATTAAATCTGCCCAGCCCCCAGTTTCCTGTAAATTAAATCTATATTGCATGTGCACTAATTCTCTTCTCCTGAGGCGTTAGTGTGGATTTAACGGTAATTCATTTTCTCTATAGAAACGTAGCACAAGAATGAACATCTTGGGTAGCCAAAGTCCACTCCATCCTTCCACACTGAGTACAGGTAAATTCTGATGGTTTGTAACTATAGTATCAGAGGCCTCTGTGGGTAAAGAAAAGGTACATTTCCTACAGACACAGAGTGCAGCCATGTAGTACAAATATCTTGATGTCAAATTTCAATCCTTATCAGTAGCTTCTGTGTCATTGACATGCTTACCCATACAGACACCGTAGAAGGAACTTGTTTTCCATTGATGGCCCACTGAAGCTTTTCTTCAGGACTAGTCTTTTGAAACTCAGAGTTTGTAAAAACAGACACTCCATAAATGTTTCCATTGAAAAGAATCCAGCAGTTAATTTGCCATTTTGGAAAAAGGAAAGTCAATGAGTGATCTTTTAATCTTTAAAGTGTAGAAATGAGAGCTTGCAAAACAGAATTAGTTCCGTAATAACTGAAAAATGTAAAATATGCCAGTCCTCAACATTTCTTTGGGACTGTAAGTTTATTAAAACAATAGGAAATTTCATATTAATATCCTAGACTTCTTGGAGGAAACACAGCTATTTTCTCTTGCTATTCTGTTAACAGAATTCAAAAATACCATTTGAAAAACAAAACAATAAAGATAAAAATATTTGGGAGTAACTTGACTCTTAAAAGCACTGTCTAAAGTGCGTTTCGTTACTTGAGATTTAGAGGGACTTATTTCTAACTCATTAGCTTATACATTGAGTTCTAAGAATCGTTAGTCCTAATATTTTCAAGAAGCTACGAGAAAGCAGTATTATAAGAGACTTCTCTTGTTTACCTAATTGTATATCTGCAACTCAGAAAATATTATGGAGATAATGCCGCTCTACTTGGTATAATAAGTAGATGCATTTTTTGATATTGATTCTTTTTTTTATATAGTTTGATGGAAGATAATTTATATTCTGTAAGAGAACTATACCCACTTTTAAAATGTTTAAATAATGAGTATGTGGAAAAAATGATTGTGTGTGTAACTTTTTTTAACCACCCTCTCCCTCCTTTTCCTCTCTCCTCCAGTTATTCATAGGACACAGCACTGGTTTCACGGCAGAATCTCTAGAGAAGAATCTCACAGAATTATTAAGCAACAAGGGCTTGTAGATGGGTAGGTATTGTTTTTGCGCAGTATTTATGATCTGACAGTAAGCTTTATAGACAAGAGCACAACTTCTGCTGTAATGGTTTACAAGTTTCTGAGCACTTCTGAGTAACCTGATTGCTGAGCAGTCCCGTTATAACTTGCCTGGATTCCAAAAAGTCAGAGTGTGTGTTTGTAGGAGTGGATCCTAACTTTTAATTTGAAAAGTAAAATCTTAGGAATACACTTAGGTGTCTTTCTTTTTTTCCAACAGAGGCAATCTAAATCAAGTTTTAGACAATGTTAGAATTTGCAAATAGTTAATTCTTGTAATCTGAATTGAGGATATATTTTTCAGGCAAAGCTGTAGCTAACCGTTTCCCAACAAGTTTATAATCCGTCATCCATGCTCTTTTGCATGAATCAGAGCAGCTAATGGTGCTTGCTCACTATTCCTGTTCTAGAGCAAAGAAATGGAAAGCTATTCCAGCGCTCTCTAAAATGTCTGTGCTTGAGATTTAAGTATCTTCTGAGCATCTCTGTTTTCCTTATTTATATGGAGGTATGGTTATTGAAGGGAAGTTCTCTGAACTACATTCAGCATTGTTTATTTGTAGGATGGAAAAGGCATGGTTGCCTTTGGTTCCCTGTCTTCATTGCTCTCAGGGTTAAGGTAGAAACATCCTTGTTGGCTTCACAGGAGAAAGTGAAGTTCAAACCTTCAGCATTTTCTGATTCAGAAGCAATTCAGCAATCTTTCTGAAGACTAAAATACATTACGGAAGTAGAAATTGGTAGCACATATGTGTGTGTGTGTGTGTATATATATATTCATCAAGCACCGTTTGCTTATTTTTGGGAGGTTTTGTCTAGGCTAAGGCTAGACAGGGGTTTTAGCTAAGCAGGTCCAACAGAGAAGAGAAGCTGCAAAAGCAAAGGAGCGCTGCTGACTTTCTGGTTTTTTGGTTTTCTCACATTATCACCTCAGGCTCATTTTTCTTGTTGCCTTAGGAATCTGGTGGCCCATCCTTCTTGAGGTCTTCATAAATGTGTTCATGTGTTTGAGGCTGTGTTAAATTTGTGCCTAATAAGCTTACTCACTCTGAAAGGTGAAAGTTGGTTCGTTTGGCCATAGTAAGATTCACCAGCAGTGACAAAAGAACCATGTTACTTATGTGCTCTGAGATCTAAGATTCATGATTTTCAGGGTGGAAAACTCCCGCCTATGTTTGCCTGCTCTGTGTGTTCTTGAACAAAAGAAGGTAGAAAGTTAACAGTCTCTTGATGGTTCATGGAAGAGGCTTAGCACTGTATACAAGCAACTGATGCTGCTATCTTTGATACCTCTGGAAGATCTTGTTGAGGATGCATCTCTCTTGGTAGTCATTGTTTGTGTGGAAGCTGGTTGCTTGGCAGAGGTTGAGTAAACAGTTGTAGCATCGGTTGTGCAGACCTTTGCTTTGTGCCACCAGATTACAATACCACGTGTTATCTGAAACAGCTAGGTGAGAGATAACCTGCCTTTCTCCCTCACATGGATCCTAATTCATAAAGGCTTTTGACCCTTTTCCACACATCTAGTCTTCCTAGAATTTCAAAGGAATGTTCCAATACCATGCATGGTTTCTGAGAGTGGCAAGACATGCCTGTCCCTGACTACTCAACTGATTCTGGTTATGATGGTGCATTTTTGTGGTACTGACATTTCTCAATCAGTTCTGAGGAGCTGGCGCAAATTCTTTTGGGTTCTTGAGACTACAAGCAGTTCTTGCAACTGCACCTTGGAAAAGTGTGTTCCTGGCTTCGTGATCAGCAATTAAGAGGCCTGCCCTAGTCCTGTGCTCGGCCATCTCCCAAATCACTGGTGATTAGTGCCATGAGCCTTGTGCCAAGGGTGTATTCTTGTTTCCTGTGGCATGGAGAGGATCTGTTTCCTTAGTTCATAAATGTCAAGGGGAGGAAACATGGGATTTCTTGTCTAGCTTTTTTTCTCCACTTCCCAGTATGGATGTTGAATAAAGCCCATCTGGGGTAGAACTTCAGTTTTGTGGGTTAACTTAAAAGTGGCAGCTACACAGTGTATGGTGTTGGTAGCTGTATGCCTAAAGCACATTTTTTTCCAACAATGCTGAGGGAAGAATACTGTGACTGTTCTAGAGGAAAAATCAGTGTGTGTTTTCCCCATCTTGATAATGTGGAAGTTACTTAACTGGTAAATAATTTTAAGAAAGTATTGAGCTGTTTCTGTGCAATTGTAGCCCTTTAACCTACACATAATTTTGCTGACACTGGATTTCTGTGAACTGATGCAAGATATCATAGAGTGGGAGCAGATTTCCATATATTACTTTCCCATCTACAGAAATTCAGATTTTCTCTAGAATTAAATTATAACATTTTCTTCATGAGAGTACATATCATTAATGGAAAGCTGAGTTAGAGGGAACCTTAAAAAAAGCATCATAGAAAGCCTCATAGGTACATTCTTAGGGGAAGAACCACCATCATGTATCTTGCACTTCTTGTTTCTTTATCTGTTAATGTTGCATAGCCATGGTATAATAATTGAAAGCAAATTGCCAGTTACAGAATCACCTCTTAATGCCACTAAAGAAGAGTTCAGCAGTGGCACAAAATTACTTAGTAGGTCTTGCTATTTAAGAACAAACAGATGGGGGCATTCAATTTGTTCTTAAAAATGTTCTCTCCTAGATTATTTCTTCTCCGGGACAGCCAAAGCAATCCAAAGGCATTTGTACTTACGTTATGCCATCATCAAAAAATAAAGCATTTTCAAATCTTGCCGGTAAGTAGATTATTTTTGATACTGGTAACAAAACCCAGAATTTTAAACCACAAACCTTTTGCCAACATCTGAGGAGACCTGTTATTACTTACTGATGTAACTAACAAGGATGTTTCCAGTAGCAAGTATATAATCGGGTATTCTTTAGAATTGTCAAATGTCTGATTAAAATTACTAATATTGCTGGAAAACTAGTGTAAGTCACTACATTACACAAGCCTGTGTAATGCACAGAACTTGTTCTTGTGACTGGCAGTGATAACAGCAGCTGTTGTCTCCCTTCTCACTTAAGCAAACATATAATAACTTTGGGAAACCTTAAAAAGTTTTATTCTGGAGGTTATCCAATAATGCTGAGCTTCAAATAATGTTACACTGAGATTTTGGAAAACAATTTGATTTTTATCTTGGTCCAAAAAAGCATGAAAAATTTAAGATTATGTTGACCTTTTTATTGTTCCAAACCCTCTTCCATTGTTTAGCCTGCCAATTTTACAAACAGCTAACAAATCCTTTTGGGATATTTTTCTTTTATCTAATGAATGTCAGTGCTGTCTGTACAACTTCCAATTACTCTGCCCACAAGTTTTCATAAACAAAATGTCACAATTTGGGTTAAGGTATGTTTTTTCTAGTGCTGTGCATGGTTTCATGAAGAACTGCAGGCACTGGGTTCTTTGGGCAACCAAGTGCCAACCAAGTGCCCATCACTTTTTCCATGCTTGTATCTCTTCATGTGCAACCTAACTTGAAAAGGATGTTCTGTTTTCCTAGTGTGAAGATGATGGACAGATATTTTTCAGTCTGGATGATGGGAACACCAAATTCAGTGATCTAATCCAGCTTGTTGAATTCTATCAACTAAACAAAGGAGTCTTGCCCTGTAAACTCAAACACCACTGCATCCGAGTGGCCTTATGACCTCAAATCTGACTCTCACTGAAGACTGGATTTGATAGAAGAGTAATTGTAAGAGAACGTTGACACTGGGGAATTGGCAGATTTGTAAGTTGGTTAAAAAAAATAAATATTATGCACCTTGGGACTCTGAAAGGGATGGATTCGACAGGTGCCAACAGACCAAGATTGCTGGTTTGTCTAACACCTAGGAGTGATTGCTGCTGAGTGTCCCAGCATCCCAAAAATGGGGGGAGGGTCTGTAAAACAATGAGTAAATTTGAAATAAAACTGGAAGCTATCTTGGCTGGGCCACTTAACAGGAACAAGTGTGAAGAGAAATATTTGAAAAGAACTCTTGCCCTGGAATAATCTTGACAATTAAGACTAGTGTGTTTACTTTTTGTATTGATCACTTTTTTTGCACTCCTACTTTGTTTCGGATATTGTATGCAGCCTATATTAGGAGCTGATGTGGCTTTTAAAATTCATGCAGGAGTTGGGTATTAATCTGCACCCTAAAATGTATGGAATGCTTCAGCCTAAAAGGATCTAGAAGAAAACAAGAAGTGTGTGTGTGTGTGTGTGTGCGCATATGTCTCAGTACTTCTCTGGAGACCTGAGGTTCAATGATCTGCAGATGTCTTTGAAGAAGCAATGAGGATACAATTCTAAAAGAACATACCACCAATATACATACTCCTAAAACTGTTGACTTGTAGCATTATGGCTGTAGTATGTTGATGGCATATTAGTGGCATCCAGTCATGCAGAGACTGTATTAGATTCTATGCACAAATTTTTATTATTGGAGTTGTGGTTTGTTTTTTACAGCCTTTTGACTGTTTTCCTGAGGAAACTTACTGTTACTAAATAGAGTAGGACTGAATGACTACACTTGTATTTGAAACCACCATTTTTTGTGAGAAGATTCTTCTGCAGGTAGTCTTAGTATGACAAAATAAAAAAAAAATCTAAAAAAACAGTGTTTTTAGCTTTATAGCTCCTTGAATTTTCAGACTGTTTCAAAGAGCTCTTTCGGTATAGTAAAGCTGCAGTGACACAAAGCTCTCCTGGGGATGGGGCATAAAAACTGTACCCCTTCTGCTTTTTGTAGGGCCATGAAAGTTTACATGGTGAGAAGGAACATGCTGGGAATAGAAACAGATTTGATTGTGAAGTAGCTGCTGGCATTATCATCCATCGAGGTAACTGGCAATCCTTGTGTCATGTGTGCTACTGCATGCCAGTACCTGTGGCAGACAAGCATGGATCTTGCTCTGCTGCTGGTTTGTCATCAGAACTACTTTATTGTTAATGTTTAAATGAATTATTTAATGTTTACACAACAACTCTTTCTGATGATAAATCGGTATTAAAGTCAGACGAGTCCCACCTTGATCCTGCAGTTGCAACCAACCATTCCTTCAGCAACTGTCTGAACTGAAGTAACTTCCCAGTGCTTGGTGCCATGAGCCACAGTGAGAAGTATTCCACCCTGGGATCTTGCAGAGTGTAGTGCAGAACAGAGCATTCATCAAACGGTAAATGATTTACACAGGCTAGTTAATCCTTAATATTTGCCACTGGGTTTGAAATCCTAGCCATCTGAAAGGGTAAAGAAGGAAAACCAATCCTACACTTTTAGGTCTTCATGTAGTGTTAAGAATAGTTTAAGACAAACCATAACCTGCCTGAGTCGTCCATATCAGCTTAAACTATGTCAATGGTATAGAAACACTGTATTTTAGTTTACAGAACACATTTAGTATTTTTTTTCCATTTAATGTCTAGATACTAAAAATGAAGAAACTTGATTTTCTTTTTAGTAGAAGCCTTTTTTGTTTTGTTTTGTTTTGCTTTTTTTAAATTGTACATAGTTGAAATGAGTGTTCCTGCTTTCTAGACAATGTATTTTAAAACCTTGAAATTAAGCTAACTTAAGTCTGACTTCACTTTGCATGCTTCTATTTGGCCCCTATTAGGAGACAAAAGATACTTGTATTGACTACATTACCAGTTTAATAAGACCATTTATGCTGTAGTTTTAAGTTTTTCTGTTTACATAGCTTAGTGACAACCATGCATTTTTCCCAGTAGGCGGATAGTATTTGCAGTGTTTCATATTTATAAAAAAAAAACCTTGCATCTTATTTAAATTGAGAATAAAAGTTTGACTATGAACCATGATTTTTGTATGTAGATGGTTGACTTAGTATTTTGTACTCTTCCCAGCTAAAGTGAGCTGTTTTGAGAAAGTGACCACCTTCAAAGTGGCAACAATCTTAATTAAGCAGATCACTGCTTTGTCTTCTTTCTGCTGGAAAACAGTCAATGCCACCTTAGTTTTCCAACAGATTCAGCTGGCTGCCAGCTCAGAATACCAAGGACTGAAGGACATTTGACTCTTATTTTTGTATTTAAATGACATGAATGTAAAGGGGATGCTCAGGGTTGTTTTGGAGCCTGTTGAATTTTTATCTTTTTGCCTGTGATTTTATTTTCTAAATAAATACTTCATGTAGCAATCTTGAATATGTTGAGAAGGAAAATGCCAAACCATTTTGGTAATGAGGTTACTAGTTAAGTTATGTTACGATAGGTGTTAAAGTACAAAAAACTTTTTTTTTGTTAATTAATCTTGAAGAAACACGTGCCTCAGTTTAGATGTTTTGTCTTATCTTTTCTGCACTAAATACCTGACAGTTTGACCAATCAATGCACCTTTCCAGTGGCAAGACTTGCTTATCGTAAATTATATTGTCACAATGCAAGATTTAGTGACTGTAAAATGGAATAAAGTTTAAAGTTTCAGGGAATGCAAAAGGTATTAACTTAAGAGACAAAACCTTTATTCAATATGCTTTGCTTCATACTGTAAATAGCTTTTTGGCTTGTGAACCTAATTGTAATCTTTCAGGTATTTTTGTACAAATAAGGGACTGATATTCTGTTTCTTGTAATTAGAAATAAACGTTAATACAATGCTATTCATTTTATATTGGCATGAATGTCATCCTTTGGATATATCAGTATACTGTGTTTCTCTTGCCTTAATACAGGTTAACTGGGTGGGTCATGTTAAACAGCTTTTAAGAAGAGTGAAGGGGAAAACACAATCTCCAAGATACCTTTATTCTGGCTGTTCTGTCTTTAAGATTCCTATTAGGATAGACTCCATTTTATTTAGAAAAGAACTTCTTCACTGCTTTCCTTTGAGAAAAATTACTGGGGATAATCTGCTATAATATTTACAGTATTCATTTGGGAAGGCTGCTGGAATCATATCAGAACAACGCACCATGACCATCTTTCAGGTTTTAATGTTGTAACTCATTGAAAATGCATATTCTGCATAAAACACTTTATTGGCCTGATAGCTGTTGGATCAGAAAACTTTTCAATAGTACTTCCAGAAAGCAATTATTTACCCTTGTAGTCCTTGTATTTGAGTGGTCTGTTGGCATTTGGGTGGAAAATCACCTGTTGCCATCCGCTTTTGGCCACCCACCCGGATTCCAGGCAAGCACAAGCTGACGCGATCCAGAGTGCCCCTGACCCTTTAGCGGGGAGAGGCTCTCTGGAGGGTTCAAATATGACCCTGCCAGTGGGCTGCTCGAACAGCTGGTGTGTAGCTGCGAGCTGGGGTAGGTTCGGCGAACCGCTGAAGAGGAAAAGAGCGGGACTCTTGGTATAAGTATTCTGTGAAGGTTTATTGCTCCTAATGCAGAGGGAGCTCAGGGACCAAGAGCCCCAAGTACCCCCTGACGTGGGCTTATAAGGTAGAACATGAACCAATCAACTGAGGGTCCATGGGCAGAGTTAGGGACGGTTCAGGGTAAACAGTACAATAGGGGAAGAGAGGGGGAGGAGTCAGGGGGAAACAGCAAATCACAAACCGAGTAACAGAGAACTTTCCAGAACAGAAGGCATAACAGGCAAACCAGTTAACCAATAGGAAACTCATGGGCGGTCCCACCAAACCACGGGCTAAACCACCGTCTCCTCCATCCCCGGGGGGAGCTCTCTGGTCCCCGGGACTCTCCACCAGGATCCCTTACCACCTTTGGGATCTTCCGAGGCCTTAGGGCCTTCAATGTTGTGGTTCACTACCGCAACAATCACCATCTGCACAAAATACGTCTTTACTTAAAAATCCAGGGTGGTGGAGGAGTGGGGTGGAGGTATTGGTGATTCTTTTGGCAGATAGAAAAAGAGAAGGTTGGGAATATTTCACTTTTATTTTTTTGGACACAATCATTTCCTGTTTCCTCGTTACTCCATAGAAGCCATCAAATGCATTCCAATTCAAACCTCTCTTACACTTTGGCTTCTGCATGCTATGTCTCCATGTGACGTCTCCATACTGCACTATAGCATGAGTTAATTAATATGTTAGCATGATGAAATTCATTCATCAGCACAGAGGCAGAGTACTTCCTTTGGATTTTGATATTCCTTAAGTTTTTTTCTATCCGGACATGCATGTTAAAAGTGCTTAGAATTCACTATCCTGCATGCCGTAACTTACTTTTTTCACTAAGTTAACAAAGGAGACTGTTTGCTTACAAAAGGTTTGAGGATGCCTATTTCCTGCTTGGCTAGAGGAGGCCATACTAACATTGAAACTGTCATCCTCTTTGATCGTTGAAAGTCACGGACAATAATTCCATACAAACCTGTAAAAAAAACCAATAAAAATCAACACCAAAACCCCACCTTGCTTTATTGTATATACTGCATTTGGAACAGACAAGAAGATGGCATTAAAAAACAGCAAGATGGTAAGAAGCATCTCCATAGGCTTGCCCAGTGGCAGGGTAGTGCTGTCTGTATGCTTGTCCAAACTGCCCACCTCTGTGGCAGATGTAAAATGCTACCAGTGAAATCTGGCCCCTTGGCATTAGCAGTGGGTACTTGGGCTGTCTGAATGCCACCAGTACAAAATCAGTCTGGGCCAGAAGTGGGTCTGTGGTACAGATTTGAATTTCTTGCCTCACAGGTTCATGCTTCTTTTACATTAGTTGCAGAACAACAGACATGATCAGACATCTGATTCCACATAAAGCATTCTAGAACTTCACCTGGCAAAACAGCTTAAATGTGTTTGGGCCTATAAGTAAATTCCTATCAGACCCGTGTTTTTACAGCATGCGGCTGCAGCATTTTCATCCTGATACAAAGAACCCTTAAATTAGGATTACTTTAAATTGTTGCTTCAGCCTGTACCTGCAAAACCAGATAAGAAAAACATCATCAGATGAGCCATTTCCCTTCAAGTTTAACTTTAGATGACTTTTGGTCTTTGTTATTGCTAATTTAGTAACGCTTTAATCTGGTTTGTCAATGTCCAGTCTGTAGATTGCTTTGTGTCTAGGACATTGTTCGTCTAACATCTTGGAAACTTCAGTAACAATGTCAGCAGATGGAGAACAGAGATACCTTCCTCTGAAATATCCATGCTGCCTTCATTTGGGTTGCTTCTGCATCCTAAATCTTAAGTCTTCCTTCCTTAACTTGAAGCACAATTTAATTAGCATTTGAAAGCCCAACATAACCACAACTATGTCCAAGACCTATATGATTTTCATTAGATATTGCAGTTAATCCCATCTGAGACTTGAAAATGAATTGGTTTGTGTAACACACATATTGCAAACCCTTAGCCCAAAGACAATTCTGCTCTAATTGCTCGTCATCTTACACAGACACTAGCAGATGTTTTAGCAAGAAACACAGGTTCACGCAAGGCACTAAGCTGTGATTAACAGGGTCTTGCAACACTTGTTAGTTGCCCTGGTTTGTATGCTTTGCTATAATCAGGTGTTTTCCATCCCTTGGCTGCAAGATTCTGGTGCCACAATTGGGGAATAGGAAGGTGAGATGACAAACAGCTGCCAGCCCTCAGCCAAAATACAGCCTGGGTTTATGGGCCCTGAAGCTCAGCTCAGCTGTGCTCAGAGGTACAAGTCCTTAGAGCTCACAAGAGAGACAGGGAGGGAAGTGGAAGGGAGAAAAGAATTACTCATGGGCAGTACTGTCCAAGGGATGCATTGGGTGTGACTAGGAACACAGTGAAGACAGTGCTGTGATGCCCTGAGTGCTGCTCACCACTCCCTAAGTCAGTTTCCCCTTCCCTTCCCTTCCCTTCCCGAAACCTTCCCCTTGTGAAAACACTTCTACATAAAGATTCTCATTTCATTTGCCCTTTGAAACACATTCTCCAGAGGTGCGAGGACTGGCATCGTGTGTTACCAAGGAGAGAAACAGCAGTGGAACTGGTGTTCTCTGACAACCTGCCCATTCTTCAAAGCAGCCTGTCCATTTGCCATTAGAAGAAAAGGAAGGTGAAAGTATGGTAGTATGGTGCTGCCAAGAGCAATGATGGTTAAATCAAATGACTAAGTACAGTCCTGAAAGTGTAAAATATCATTGCTCCACAAAGAATCCTAGGCACATCCTATTCTTAAATAGTTTCATTATTTAGACCATTTCATTGTTCGCTGGCCTCCATAATAATTCTCTTTGCTGCTGAATTTGTGCATAATAATAATAATGTACTCTGTGTGACTCTTACCGATTCCTAGTTTCAAGGTTGCTGTAGCACTCTCAGAATCAAAAACAAAACAGAAACGAGACAAGCTATAAGAATTAGAGCTTCCTGAAAAGTAACTCCACAACACATCTAGTCATGGAAGAATGTAAATTGATAATTATAGAACTGGTGGATAGAAGATTTTATTTTGGAGGTTTTTCACTAGAAGTAAGGTTTGTGAAAACAGCTGACTAAACAAGGGTGAAAGTCGCTGAAGGCTCACAAAGTTTGCCTCAAAATACTTACAAGCAATTGCTGGAACAAGCATTTGACCTGCTCTAGAAAACAGAGTGCTTCAGAGAAGAGCATGTTCCTGGGAAGGAATTGAATCCCCTCTCCTTAAAAGTATGAGAGCAGGAACTCCAATGACAGCAGATAAGGAGAGTTAGGATGTGGTAGAAATGGAAGAGCAAACATGAGGGTCAGATGAACAATGAAATATACAATAAAACAGTTCAGTGAGGTAGTATAAGAGATCTATAGATAAACATAGACAGCTGAGCAGAAACAAAACACTTAATTATGAGATTTTTTCATACAGAAGTCACCTGAAGTATGCAGAGGACCAGTTCAGGAAAACCGGAAGTATTTCTTAATAAACTGCTTATATAACCTCTTGCATTGTCCACCACAAAATGTAGCACGTGACAAAAGTTCACATGGTTTCACAAAGGGCTTCTATCATATCATGATAGACAAAACTCAGCTGATGGATAATGACTACAAAAATACAATCTTTTTCTCTGGAAGTTCATTGGTCACATGTCACCAAGTGCCAGGAGCAGTCTTCAGGGGAAGAATCCTTACTTGACAGCCCATATATAAGTACATCTTCCCTGCACATCCACTACTAAGACAAGGGCTAGAGATACTTTTTATCTGATCCAGTAATATGCTCACATGAGGGCTGGCTCACACAGAAGCAATGAAAGGTAGGTAGCACTTAAGACCTGAGGAACGACCAAGAAAACCTGCTCTACAGTGAGCTGGAGGCTTCCTTTGACTGAATTAAGGCTGCCCTTAGTGAAAAAAGCCATGTAAGTATTGAATTTGCTCCCTATCACCCCACTCCACGTAGTGATGCCTTCGGGGTCTGCAACAGCTGTCCTGTCCTTGTGTGCCATTCCCTGTTCCAGCCTGGCCCTGGGAGGGTTTGCTGCAGGTGTGGGGCTGCCACAGCAGAGCTGAGTCCATCAGGGCTCTGAAGTTGTTCAAGAGTAGTGTCTGGCTTATTCAGCCTCAAAACTGCATCATAATTGACAGGAACTGAGCCAAGCTTTTGAGGCGTCCTCTAAAATGAGCTCTAAACAGATAATAGGTGCTACTTCCTCTTAAGTCAGAAATGGGTATCCTCTAAGTTGTGTATATATGGGTATCTCTGGGCATTTTTGTACAGTGGTGCACGGGGATGTGTTGTCAAGGATTCTCCTGGGTAAAACACAGCTTTTCCTTACACCATTGACATCTGAAGAACAGAAAGGGATGTGCACCTGCTGAAGGTGGGTGATTTTTCTTGCTGAAAGCTATGGTGCAGCTGGAGGGAGAGCGCTCTGCTGAGGTGGGCAGGCCAGGTGAGGGGGACACATGGGGAGCTGTCGAGGCTCTCCTCAGCCACCCACTGCTGCTCAGGCGGGGAGAGAATGGGAAGAGCAAATCACAGAATTTTTAGGGTTTGAAGGGATCTTTGGAGATCATCCAGGCCATCATCCATCCCTCTTGCCACAGCACAGTCACCTAGAGAATTTACACAGGAATGCCCAGTTAGGTTTTGAATGTCTCCAGACAGGGAGACCCCACGACCTCTCTGGGCAGCCTTTTCCACCCTCAATGCAAAGAAGTTCCTTTTCATGTTGAGGTGGAAGTTGTGTTTTAGTTTATAGCCATTGCTCCTCATCCTGTCTCTGGACACCACTGAAAAGCCTGGCACCATCCTCTCGACACCCACCTTTGAGACATTTATGTGCACTGATGAGATCAAACGCCGGTACCCAGCCCGGTTCCATCACGCCCAGGAAGATCCTGCTGCCGGATGGGCTCCCAGCAGCAGGCGTCGGAGGGCGGCTGGGCTCTGTCCTTCCCCAGAGAGGTGCTCACCCCGGCTGGCCCCGGGCAGCTGCTGCCCTGTCACGGCCCGGAGGCGCTGCGGACCGCCTCTGACAAAGAGCAGCTGGTGACAATGGAACCCCATTTTGCTGCTTTCTAGTCTCCGATTCTGACAAGTCTAAATCCTGGAGTAAGTGGCATCAGCGGGGGCCAGCTGACACAAAGGCCGGGCTGTGTCCGGTCCCACAGCTGGAAGAGGCCAGGCTGGTGAGGCCGGAGGACCGCGGGCATGGCGGGCTCCCGTGCCCTGCCCCAGGCCGGCAGAGGGCACGGCGCTCGGGCCTGCCCTACACGACGGTGCGGGGCTTTCCCTTGGCTGGAGTTCCTTTGTTTTATGGCGGCACTCTCGTCTCCTGTGATACTGCTGTAAAACAGCTCTAAGCGCAGGCAGGGTGACCCCAGCGGGGTGACTGCTGCAAATGGCACCCGCCCCGTCCCCGCCGAGGGGAGCACGTCCCGGTTTGTGGGCATGAGGGTTTTCCTCCTCCCGGCAGTGCCCCTGAGGCACCGGCAGGCCGGAGCCGCCGGGAAGCCGCTACCTCGGAGCTCTGGCCCTGGGGTTTCCCAAATTATCCCACTCGCTTCCTCGTGTGACCCGCCAGACATCCCGGTGGCGCGGACATCCTCGTCAGCGTAACCCCGGCAGGGCCGGGATCTGCCGGGGCTGCCGCCTCCCTCCGTCCCACGTCTCGATAGATTTTTTTCCTAAGGCTTTGTGAACTAGTGAGAAATCTCACGTCCCTCCCGTCCCAATGGCTGCGAATTGCGGCTCAATGAGCCCACAGGTTTTCTGTTTTCCCCGTGTTGGGAAAGAGCAGCTGATAAAGCTGACATAAGGGCCACTCCTGGTTAATGGTTAACGAAGGAGTGCAGGGCAAGCACAGTACCAGTAAAGCTCCGATAGTTGCTGGAAAAGCCTTAGAAATTTCTTGAGATTAAAATTCCTTAGCCTCTTCTGGTGACCTCTTCACAGGGTGACTGTGAGCTACAGGGAACTGTAGGGAACTAAAGACAATACCTGTTTCCAAGACTCCTGGAAAAGGAGTGAAATCCCCAAAAAGGTAAGGATAAATTCGGTAATGTCTGAGAGTGAAGTTACCTCTGCAGTTTCACTAAATAATCTGATCCAACAAATCCACATAATTTTTTAGGTATTAAACTAGTCAGTGTTTAGAAATGGAGCATAATATGCTAAATGTAAATATTTTAATTGACATGTACTTCAGCCAGTTTTGGTGAAAGAGTCGGGAGTTCATGAGGTATTTTGAAATCAAATCTTTGCAATTCATAACATTTTTAAGAGAACCTCTTCTTAATTGCTTCTAAAAATTGAGTTGAGGGCACTGCTGCTAAAGGGAGGCAGTCTGGAGGGATGGCAGTACCTGTAAATGATGGTGTACTGGGCAGCTTTAGAGATGGATCCCAGCTGACAAGGTAATTTTATTAAACTTTTCAAATTTGGTCAGAAAAAAAATGTTCTTATTTGTTTTAAAATTTTGTGCTCCTAGTCCTTGAGTTTGGTTTCATTGTAAAACTGTCACATGAGGCGTATCCTCTTGTAGAGATCCTGTTCATGGTTCAGGGACTGGAGTGATCCTCATATATTGACACTACAATTTTATGTACGGCTAAATGTGAAACACCAAAAATTAGTACAGCACTGCTAGGATTCAAAGAGCAATAAGATGCTGAAATTGGAAAAGGAGAGGTGAAATGAAATTACAATCACCATTTACATTATAGAAATTTACTGCTTATGTCAATGGCAAATAAAAGGGAAAAAGAAGATACTCTAATGAAATTTCAATGAAAAACAGGTTTGCAGTATAACTGTGCTATATGCTGAAAGGTTTCCTTGGGTGAGTGACACCTCAAGGAAGAGCATCCTGGAATTCTGATATTCAAAATGTGCATCCCCCACCAGCAACACAAAGTGAGGAAACTAGAATTTCTTGCTAAAATTGCTAAAGGTTGTTTAAAGCTGTGAGTTTCTTTGCCTGGTCAATTGGTACACATCCATGGGAAATTTTTGTGTTGCTTTAATGTATGTTTCTTTCTCTGTTCCCTTCCATTGTGCTGTGTCGAGTCCTGGGCCCCTCAATTTAGGAAGGGCGTTGAGATGCTTGAATGCATCCAGAGGAGGGCAACAAGGTTGGTGAAGGGTCCGGAACACAAGCCCTGTGAGGCGTGCCTGAGTCAGCTGGGGTTGTTTAACCTGGAGAAAAGGAGACTCAGAGGTGACCTTATCACTCTCTACAACTGCCTGAAAAGAGTTTGTAGCCAGGTGGGGGTCAGTCTCTTCTCCCAGGCAACCAGTGACAGAACGAGACGATACAGTCTTAAACTGCACCAGGGGAAGTTCAGGTTAGACATTAGGAAAAAAATTCTTCACTGAAAGAGTGTTTGGGCACTGGAATTGCCTGCCCAGGGAGGTGGTGGAGTCGCCATCCCTGGATGTGTTAAAGAAAAGTCTGATCGTGGTACTCAGTGCTGTGGTAGAGTTGATGAGGAGTTGTTAGGTCATAGGTTGGACTTGATGATCTCAAAGGTCTTTTCCAACCTACTTCACTCTGTGATTCTGTGAAGAACTGTTCACCTTATTCTTCTGAGGCACAAAAAAGGTATATTTTTCCAATCACAGGTTATTATTATTAATATATTGTGTAATCAGAAAAATACATGTCCAACTATTTCATTATTGCTAAATGAAAAAAAAAAAGTCCAACATATACAACAAACTCAATTTACTTCCAGCATATCTTAATCCCAATCCTGTTACTCATCTCGACCAAGTCTGTTGCCTCTGCATGTCCACAATCCTCCAGTGTTCCTCTGCTGAGTGTCTCCCCATTAAGCCAGTTCATGCTGATAATAATTTTTTCTCCTAGCAATGATATAATTCCTGTAGAAAATGTCTGGAATGAAGCAACTGTTTCATTGTACATTTTTCACCTTCTTTCTTGATCCTGTGTGGATTGTATCGCTATCTATTCAAAACCAAATGAATAAACAGGAGAAGAAATATTATGATAAATAGTAATTTATTGGGAAGTAAATTGGGATTTTAGTGTTAGGCTCTTTGTCAGAGAGCTGGCAAGAGCATTGTATGCTTAAAAGGCTGCTCTGACAGTTTACTGTTAAATAATACTATATCATTCCCCTTCTTCCCTCCACTCCCAACTTGTTTTGAAAGGAATATTTGGTTTGAAAATTCAGGGAAAGTTTGCTAAGCTTTGTGAAGGTGTAAATAGAAATTAGTTTTACCGGTTGTATGTTTTTAGAGGAATTGGGTAGTTTACTTGGATTCAAATGTAGTTTAATTTTATTACTCTTGTATTATGTCAGACATATTACTTTATTCCTGAATTTATTTTTTATAACTTCAAAGGCAGACAGAGATATTCTGTTCCTAAGAAGTTGGTGACTGATGCAGGATTAATGGCAGCACATGATTTTTTTTCCCATTTATTCTCCCTCAGTGAAGTGCCATGCTGTGAGTCTCAGTGTAGGAACATGGGATGACTTGAAGGCAAAGATGTGACTCCAATACTGTGTCACCCATCAAAATAGCCTCTATAGAGGATGTGTCTCCCCATCTGTTAGGTACAGCCTATCTTTGCAAGACTGGATATGAAGCAGAGAGGTTAGGAAAGTTTTGAAGTGTTTTGAACACAGAAAAGGTTGAAAGGTTTCAGTCACTGAAAGGAGTATAAGGAGGGAGGGCATGGAACTCATCTGATCTTAACAGTGGAGGCAATTGAAGTCATAGTAGCAGCAACTGTGCATTCCAGTAGAAGCTGGAATATGTATAACCCTAAGTCAGGATTATTATTAGCATTTCAGAGTTTCAAGCCAGTCGTGCCAAACTTGGGTTTGTGACATCCCTTATGCTTCAGAATTTTTTTTTTTATATATACCAAGTACCATCTACTGTCTGATTGCTAGGGCAACGTCAAGCACTAGTGTCAGCAATACTGGCATATAATTTGGAGTTCACTTTACAAAAAGGAAGGGAATAATCTCTTCCTGCTCGGTAGACAGAATATAAGTAACAGACTAAAATTGGTGGAAAAAGAGGTCCTAGAAAAAAAAATGCACTGGGGTGTATTGTTTAGGAAGGCCAAAAATCCAACATCAGAGTAATGCTGCTGCTAAGTCAGTTATAACACCTCCCTATGTTTTGACCTCACTTGCACTCAGTTATGCTGTTGACATGTTGTATTCATTTACATGAATAAACCTCAGTTTTTAGATTTTCTTTTCTTTGATACATGATAGTGCAGGTACAGTTAACGTGACATAACAAGAGGGAAGCATCATTACTGTGACTACTTAGTCATGCAAAAAAGTGAGATGGGAAATTACAGATATACTGCATATGGTGCTTTCTGCTTTTAAAAACAATCTGAGCTCAGAGAACTAGAAAGGAACTGGCTAATCGTAGAACCAGCTCTATGAATTTCAAGGCAAATATGCATTTCCAGACACATGGGAGAAGCTGAAGACTGCTGAAATGCCAGCATGCTGGGAGAATGGCTGGCTGACACCTTTTCATCTCGGACAATACCCTAAAGGAAATGGCCTTTCAGTGTGGCAGATATTGTCCCTTTCTGTGCTGCTTCTTTAAAGGGAGGGAGAGAGAATGAATGCAGAGGATTTCAGAGGAGGTGTCATTTCTTTAACGGCATCCTGTGGGTGCATTATCTTGCAGAGACCTTTTTCTTTGTCTCTCAGTCTGATTAGCACATGTCTTTGTGCAGTTTTAAAATGCTTGGACAGTTTTCCCTGAAGAAATACGTGTGCCTTCCAGCAGTTTTAAATTGCTCTTGATATGTTTGATATCCTTATACATCTGCAAACCCATCAGAATCTTGCTGAGTTCTTGACTGTAATTCTTCCTGTGGTAATTATATTTTCTGCGGTTTTAACCACATATGATAAGAAAAAGTGTTTCCTTCTGTCTGTTTTTAATGTGCTATCTTTAATTTCCCAGAGTTGTCCCTCTTGGGCTTTTAGAATTTGAAAAACATAAAGTTTTTTGTCTTCTCCCTGTACGGTTTCGTTCACATATCCTTTCCTTGGTTTCCCTCATGTTGTTCTGTTTTCAAAGCTAACAAGGCCCACTCATTTGAATCTTCCCCAGAGGACTGCATAAGTGCCTTTGAAGAGAAATCTTCTCTTATACTCCAGGAGGGCAGTGAAGTCTTTATGAAAGTGAAAATCTGAGAGAATATTGAATATTCCAGAAAGGTTCCAACAGGTGATCAAAAGTCACTAGAATATTTTTTCCTGTAATTCTCCAACTTGTTCTTAATGGATCCAGGCTTCTTGCTATTCTTGATCATGCTACTTAATAAACAGGTTTTCATCCAATAGTGCCACCAAGATTGGTTAGACTAAGTTTGACCCTTAAGACTTCTTAACCCTCTCTGTATCCTGCGTCACTTCAGATTATTTGTACTGAGCTTCCTGCGACTCTGTACTGACTATTCAAAATGTGACATTCCTAGCTCTCCTCCCCAGTTCCTATGGCTGCATCTTTAATAGGAAAAAAGAAGGGGGAGGGTGAATGATGGGATGGTGGAATGATACTCTTTAACTGCAAGTTCTTGTATTTCACAAATATAAAAGTCCCCAGGTATTGCATCTTCCATATCTTTTAGGCAGCTGAAGTTGAGGACTTTGAGACCTCCAACTGTGGTTACGATGGGACATAGAAAGAATGGACCAGGAGGTGATTACTCATCTATTGATTACTCATCATCTCCCATCAGATCTGAGATGGGAAATGATTAGTAAGCCTGTACTCTGATAAACTAATATCTAGGAGAATTTTTGGGAGAGAAAGAGAAGGTGTGTATCTCTCTTATGAGGGCAGGCTGAGGGAACTGGGCCTGTTCAGTCTCCAGAAGAGACAAGTGAGAGGGGACCTCATTAATATGTATAAATATCTGAAAGGAGACTGTCAAGATGATTGGATCCATGTTCTTCTCAGTGGTGCCCAGCAATAGGACAAGAGACAATGGACAGAAACTGATGCACAGGATGTTTACCTGAATATGAGGAAGAACTTCTTTCCTATGCAGGTGACTGAGCACTGGAATGGGTCACCCAGAGAAGTTGTGGAATCTCCCTCACTGGAGATATTCACAAACCATCTGGACACAATCCTGTGCCAGTGGCTCTGCGATGACTCTGCTTGAGCAGGACCAGCTGACCACTGTGGTTCCTTCCAACCTGACCCATTCTGTGATTCTGTGGTCTCTTACCCATGGTTATTGATACATACTGAAGATGTTCCATAGGATGATCATATTTTCTGCCCAAGTGTAAAAGACCAGCCTGTTTTACGGATTTTGCATTGCAAGTGGAAACACCCAGGGAACAAAAGAATTGGTTTTGGAAAGAAATAAATTATGGCTAGATAATATTTCTTTGAAACATCTCTCATGAAAAGTAGAAACTAGGAAGGTGTTACAGACATCTACATATTAAATAGTAAAAGTTCAATATTTAAAAGCAACTTAGTGATGGTCTTAATCTATGAGGAAAATCCCTTCATATCAATAAGTTTCCAAAATAATATGTAAATAAAATTTTATATCCCAATGTATAATCAGAGGAAATACTTGATTATGAGAGCTTCAAAACCTCTGCATAACTGCTTAACACTATTATTATTATTATTATTATTATTATTATTATTGTTGTTGTTATTAAGGACCAATGATAAACTGACATACGAAGTCACTTCATAACAAATGCAGATACAGAACTATAATTGCCCAGAAACAGAAGTCTTGAGAACAAATACATTTTTTGGTATTCATTCACCTTAATTAACTAATTCAACTGATTAATTCAAACTAACCTATTAAGCGATAGAAAGCATTTGTGAAGCTTTGTAAACAATAACAGCATAAGCCTAGCTTTGAGGAATGTGCACACTCAAACAGAAAGCATTTTGCACCCCAGCTAGAGCGCCGGAATGGGCGTCCCCAGGCAGTCACCAGCCAGCAGCAGGGCCCTGGTCTGAGCCAGCAGGAAAAACCAGCAACCTCTGACTGGATGCACATATTGTGCGTACTGCCGTGGTTTTCCTTTTTAAATTATTTTTTAGCATTTTAATGTTTTTTTTCTTATGGCATAATCTTCTGTTTCTTCACTATTCTTTCCCCTACAAGGGAATTTATATTTACTGTTGGCATCTGTCCCTAGAATCCTTCTTTTTATCATCACACTAGAATTTATTTGATTATTTAGTCATACATTCCTTGTTTGTTGAGGCTAATGACATACAGCCTTTAAGGTGGGTATGGAAGTACATGCTTATGTATGTTAAGCTTCTCTTACAAGATCTTTTCAGACTCACAGAAGTCCTTTATTTGCTGGTTGCTAACATGACAGGTGCCTCACGCACTTTCTCTCCTGTTTTCTTTTGCCTTGCACAAGCCAGGATTTTTCTTTTGGCACTGCTCACGGAGGTGACGACTCGACTCCTCGTTTGCCTGCCCTGCCAGCTCTTAAATGGGCCCATATTGTGCCATTCTCCTTGGGTACCTGGAGACCAGGTACAAAGGTGTTGTTTCCTGATCAAGTATTGCAGGACCACACCTGCCAGGATAGGGGCCTATTGTTGTGCTAGGCTGCTGGAAATTACATTTCTTATCATGAAAAGTTTAAATTCAAAAAGTAAAACCCAGAGCCTTGAAAATGTGTTCTGTGCTAATGAAAGATAAGGCACAAAAAATAGAATGCATTATTATGATTGTGTGTAAGTGTGAGGATTCTCTGTAGCTGCATCAGCAGCTCAGCTAGTTATAAGGCTGATCTCAAGAATATCTGCCCACGGCACACAACTGTTGTGTGAATTCATGCCCTGGGTTGTTCCTACGCCTACCTCTGCCGCCTCCTTTTCAGGGTTATTGATACATATTTCTATTGTACATCCTAATGAGTGTGTTCCTGCCTTCAGGTGATTTCCATTCTAGCTCTATCCAAAAATCTGAGATGCAAACATAATTTTTGTCTGTTTAATTTTCCTTTTTCTAAAAAAAAAATAAAAAATTTTATCATAGCAGTAATTTGTTACCATGTTGACTGCTGTTCTGTTCAGCCCAGTAATTACTTAATTGCATACTAGTCCTTAAATGACTTTAAGATTGAGTGGTGAACTACTCATTTGCTACTACTGTGACTTTCTCACATACTTCCTTTCAAGCTTAAAAAGAAAGAAAGACAAAAAATGTCAGCCTTCTTTGCTACAGCTTTTGCTTTATTCTGAAGGTTCCTTAGGACAATGTTTTTTTAATTTTTCAAGACCAGATTCTGTATGCTTTTGAATATATATTTCTTAAAAATACCTTTTTGTACACTTTTGGAGCAACAACTTTTGATGTAATACATCTTTATGAATAGTCATTTTAAAGACACATAAATTTGGGCAAAATTTCACAGCTGGCAGAAGGAGTAAGATATTAAAGGTAGTATAGGGAAGCCAGTGTTATTAATCTTACAAAATAAAAAACATTCTTACAGATCAGTAAGTACTGTATCTTAGTGCCTTCTTTCTCACCTGTTCTTATTTATCCTGCTCTTGATAATGGCTGTTAAAAAACCACTTTTTGGTTGCAATTTTATTTAGAAAATCATCCCTAATTTGAATGTTTCATTGATTCTGGAACTTAAAATGATCTTGATGTTCTGCAGGTTCTTTCACGGACCTATAGGCTTGTTTGTGCTGTTTTACTAGGAAAGGCATATTGACATGTCTGTAATTTATCTTGCTTGTTTTGAGAATCAAGTTCCATCACAAGGACGAGGCTATTTGCTGCAAATTGCTTTTAAGTATTTGTTTTTAGTGTACGTATGTTTGGTACATATATTGCAAAAAAAAGTTGTGTGAAGAAAGGTGCTTGCTATTCTGAAGTTTTGAATGTTATTACATCATGTTGTTACAATATAATTACAGTACAAAGATTATGACATCTAGTACAGCTGACCTGGCTGCCAGGTTCTGATTTATCATCTTTTTGTGGTTTCTACTGCTCAGCACAACTCCATGTTAGAAGTGAATCCAGTACTTGTTTCCAGGAGAGGATTAGGTTTTTTGAAAAAAATAGAGTTCCTACAGACAACTAGTAGTTACTTTAGCAACAGAAGCCTCTGATAAGTAGTGGTGGTGTTTTGAAATTGCTAAGATGATGAATCCAAATTTATTGTATCCAAAGCAGGCTAAAACATTCTTTTGCTCAAGAAAAGTACCTATTAAAAGAAACTGGGAGGAAAACAGAACATAGACATAGAAGCACCATTCATTTATTTGAAAAACAGCAGGAAAGTTATCTTTTCAACCAAACCAGTGTTATGAACGTGAACAACTTATTCAGTAGATGTTTAGCAGGACAAACATAAAGAACTATGAAATAGGTAGTGCTAGATGATGGAGTGTAACTGAGCTGTGAGTACAGGAAGTTGTGTCCCCTGCTGTAATTTGGACATCATTCCCTTCTTCACTGCACAGTGCCTCTGCATTCCCATTTCGATCCCAGGCACAATAATTCAGCCCATTTTTCACGGAAGAAAAAAACTGATTTTAGGTGCCTGATGAGGATGTGAAGAGCTTCGCTGTAAGAAAACCCACAGCTCCACCTATCTCTACTTCAGATTCAACAGGCAGAACCATAGCAAATGTTTTGAGTCTTAACACAGGTTCTGGATCCCTTATTCCCCAGTCTTCCTCCACATGCTAGTTGAGGATGCTTCTGGTCACCTTGTCATCACAGTTTTACAACTTGTCTTCCTGGATAGCAGCAGTAGCAGCCAGCAGAGCTGAAAGCTGCAGAGCTGAAGAGAACTGTATTGTCTTGAGCATCCAGAAATACTGACAGGCTTTTTGTGGCAGCTTGCTATTCTAGGATTGGTAGAAACCAACTCTTCTTTGTAAGTATCCATTGAATATAGTGTAACACTATTTTTCATGGGGTTTTTTTTCAGTGAATGGGAAGTAAGGAGATCATGTAATTCACCCTTTGTTTAACATCACTTTGAGTTATTTCCTTTATCTTAGCAATGTTGCAGGATTGAAATGTGGTTGATATGCATTGTACTCACAGCTGAAGAATCTTGAGTTAGGGTTTATTTTCTTTATATAGTAAATTAATTTCCACAATTACTCTTCTTGATAACTACAATCACATAAAATGTAGACCTGGGTTGTATGAATTTATCATTGTGTAAGATAAAGTAAATCATAATTTTGATGAAAGATTAGTGTAATACATATTAAGAAAGAAAAGAGCATACATATTAAGAAAGAAAATTAGCTACCAATGAAAATATTAACTGCTTTTAAATCACAAGTCAGAGAATGTAGATACATAGCAGTTCTCTTACTTTTTGCTTCAATGAGCAGCAGTAGTAGGTTTAGACTGGTGTGCTGTTGAAAGACAGAACCTAAAATTATCCCCTAAAATTCAGCAGAAGCTATGGGCAGGTACATTATCTTGCTTCATTGTATTTTGCAGTGTTTGTGGCATAAAATGTAGTGATGATTCTCCTTCCTTCAGCATAATTTCACACCATTCTCTGTTCTCTGAGCACTGAAAAACAGTGAAAAATGACATTTCTTAACTTCTTCCTTCTGACAAAAGTTAGCCTGGTGGTAGAGGTGGAAGAGATGTCTCTTAAGACTACACAGAGCAAGATCACTCCTAAATAAGAGAGTGCTTTTTTAAGAGTTGGCAGGAAGGAAGAAAACAGAAATCTCAAAATTTCCAAAACTTTCCTAGACTGTCTTTCAGAGAACTATGCAGAATATCAGACTGCTGTAAAGCAGTTTGCTTCTAGACCAGCACCATCTGACCTCTGCACAAAGAGGTTCAAAATTTGTGCCTCTGACCAGAGACAAACACTGCCCAAGTTCTGACAGAGGGTGCTGCCACTTTAAACCTGGCCTAGATTTAGGCTGTTTGGATTCCAAATTCAGCCGGAGCCAAACTTGGTAGCACAGAAAAATAAGCTGGAAGAGAACAACCCTTTCTAGCAAAATATTTTATGGAAAATTCCTCTGAGAACTTACCCAGAATTTCACAGCATATGGTAAAGACTTGCATCTGTACTTGAAAGCAAGAGCTTGAACTAAGGCCTCTGAGTACAAATTTAATGAATACATTGGCCTGCACTTCTTATTCAAGTGCCTGTCTCTGCCACTAAATCCTGGCTAAATGAGAATCTGTCTCTCCTAATGATAATGTGGAAGCTGTGATTATCTGAGGTGTGGAAGTGAACGAGATCATAAGGAGAACAGATGGCAAGCAGTTCTGAGTGGGGAGATGGCTGGCTGCACTGTGGTGAAGCTACCTGCAGCAGCTTAAGCTGTTATCTTTTCTGGCTCACTGTTTTACCTCCTAGCTGGAGATGATTGCCCCTCTTATAGAGTTGGCAGGATGGAGCGTGTGAACACTTGGTGGCTCTGTCACCTAATATCACAGGGACAGGCAGATTCTTTTAGGGATTCTTGGCAGAATGAGTATTTGCCACAGGCCTTTAGGTACAATTAGACCTTTATTACTACAATTAAACACTTAATTTTCAGCATATTTTATTGTTACCTACAGTTTTTAGGATTTAATGTCATTTATTGTTGAACAGTTTTTATGAATTATACTTTCAGTTAAACAAAATTTCTAGTAATGCTTGTAGCTTTCTTACCATCTAGAGTCTTTAATTACCTACACTTTTAGTTACTTGGACCCTCTGCAGATTGTGTCTAATTCTTAGTAATCATGCATGATGCAATAATCACAACCTGGACTCAGACTTTACCCAGGAGAACATGATTCACTCAGTCTTCAGAGGAAGAAGACAGCAGTGGCTGTATCCCAGACCACTGGGGGACCATGGGTTTAGCTGTCCAGCATCAGGACTTGCATCTGTTTGATTTTATAGGCAGTATCTCATGCACTGTTACATTTTTGTGCTCCATAACAGGTGTCATCACATCCTGGTAACAATCCTGCATGGGCAAATAGTTTTTTCACAATGCTGACAGGGGATCTGGCTGTTCTGTAATGGGTGTCATCACATCTTGGTGACAACTACAGTGTTGAAAAGTGGAAAAGAGAAGGAAGGAATGTGTGACCAGCACAGTTACATGTTATGACTATTTGTCTTAGGAAGTGGCACTGGTTATGCTGATCGTATTGGCAGGAGTCAGGAGCAGGGTCACATGGCTGCAATAGATTCATCTTAGTGTAACTGCATCTTCCTGCACCCAAGCAGGTGGGCTGTGTGCATATATCACTCCCAGCTCTGAGGCAAAGACAACAACCCAGAGCAGAAGGGAGTGAACATTACCTCACTCATTGCTTCATCTTTGCGTGTGTGTCCATCACCTGGGAGACCTGTGCATGTGAAAGATCCCACTCAGTTCTCCGGAGCTCTCATTTTGGGATATGTGTGTAGTGAGTTGACCCTGACTGGATGACCCACCAAAGCCTCTCTGTCACTCCCCTCCGTAGCTGGACAGGGTAGAGAAGATGTAGCCAAGAATTCCTGGGTTGAGGACTGGGAGAGTTCACTCATCAAATATCATCATGGGCAAAATAGGCTCGAATTTGGGATATTAACTGAATTCATTACTAACAAAATCAGAGCAGGATAATGAGAAGTAAAATAAATCTTTAAAACACCTTTGCCCCACCCCTCCCTCCTTCCCAGACTCTACCTCCTCCTTCCCTAGCGGTGATGGGAGACAGGGAATTGGGCCTCTGGTGAGTTCATCACAGGTTGTTTGTCCCACTGCTCAGGGAGAGGAGTCCTTCCACTGCTGCAGCGTGGGGTCCCTCCCACAGGAGACAATCCTCCATGAACTTCTCCAGTGTGCTCTAAGGTGCATGTGTTAGCACAGACTGAAGGGGAGCCAAAGATGCCCTTTGCAGAAAAGCTGACAGGGAGGAAGGGCAAGAAACACTGGTGTGATCCCTTGCCATAGTACTTTCTGTAATCTCAGACAACTGGGCATCAACGTGCTCTTTATGAAGAGACTCAAGTGATGTTCTCATCATTTCAAGAATGACTTAAGACTTATCGTGGTGGCAAATGCTCTTCCAAGCTTATTGCAGGTAGGGCATGGTAGTGCATGGCCCTCGTGACAAGGCATTAATCACAGTCAGTGGCAAAATACCTTCTCAGCCAAGCATGATTTGATATCTTTGTAAACAATGAGCCAAACAAATCATTTGCTCAAGAACAAGCACTGCATTGTGTTCCCCGTATATCTCAAGCCATCTTTGTTCCTTATGCCTCACCTGGCTCTGTGGTTTCATCCACACAGGGATTATTCCATTCATAAACCAACTGCTTGAACTCGCTTTTCTAACATGAGATCTTCACAGCACATTTGAGGCCTCATGGCAGTTCATCTGTCAGCCACAGCTTCTGTGAAGCTCGCAATAGTCAATGCTTGAGAACACTCTCTCTGTGAGCAATACATGGCTGGATGAGTGCCCTGGCAGTGCCTACGCCCCTAGGTAAGCACATCTCAGCTCACAGCACAAGCTATTCCTATCTCTGTATTGGAAGAGTCTGCCTACTGTGATTGCAGCCTGCTCTCACTGTCTCTGTGACTCTTCACAGCCTGTCAGTTTTTCTGTTGACACTTCTTCAGTTCATCACAACCTCTCTTTTCTGTAGGCTTGCTTCCATAAGAGTAATATGCTAAGGCTGCCTCGAACCAGCAAATGGTACATTAACTCCTCTGAAACTGTGTGTGTGAGTCTGTGTCCATGTTCACTTCGTTAGCAGTTCCTTTTTTTCCTTCTTTGGTTTACCTTCACATGTTCACACAACCAGCAATAGGAACTGAACAGGGAAAACAAGTCACACATAAAATATTTATGAAAAAGAGGATAGTTACTTTCCCAGTTCGTCAGCTCTGTCTCAGATTCATCTCCTGGCTAATCTGTTGCAAAGTCTACTTATGTTCTGCAGGAGACTTAGGTTTTATCCTCATATGTTGAGAGTAATCCATCTATTTGTGTCTGAAGGCTTTATTTAATTCTTACTTTCTTCCAAAGGAAGTGCACCCTTTGTTTTGATTAGAAAATTGTTAGTTGCACATTTTAGCCAAAATATTCTTTCTTGTCTCATCCTTATGCTTATGCAGATTTGGACCTTGTTTATGGAACATAAAAAGATTTTTCATTCCATTCTCATTTGTTTGTGTTTCTTTTACCATCTCATGGATAATTTGCTCTTACTAGAATATTTACATTAATGGAAGAATATATTGGGGGTAAAAGAAAAAGATGGGGTTCTACTACTGATCTCTTTTTGAAGGAGCAACTGCAAGGAAAACCAGAAAAAATGCCTGGAGTCTCCAAATAGCATCCTTAAACTACAGAGTAAACCAAATACAACAAACCAGTAGTTTTTTTTTTGCATAGGCAACAGTGACTGTTCCTTTGACACTAAGTGTGGAAAACTGGCACAAACATTGTGCTAGATCCATAATTAATTGTTTCAAATTAATTTCTGTGTCTAAGACATTGAGTATATCTGAGTCAATTTAAAGCCCTTCCTGTTACAGCTCAGAACTGGTTTGTTCAAATAATGTTAGGCTCAGTGAACTACAGCACAAACACATCTTCATCAAATTTAGTACCTAGACCCACACCACAAGGCTAGAATGAGAAGAGCATCAGGCTATTCATGTGAGGGAAAAAAAGTTGGGAGTAGAGCCATCTAATCATGACTGGACTAAAAGCGTGAGGAAACTGCCTGTTCATTTCTAACCTGCATTGTGCAGTGGTGGAAGAGGTGAAAGCTGTTAGAAAGTGGGTACAGACTGTTTAATCCCCTCTGCTTTGATCTATGTCTTTGCACACAGACTCCCAATGGGACTGCAGTGACTGATAGCACGTTGGCTGCTTCATTTTCTGGTGCTGTGCTGGAGCCTCCTGTTCAAACACAGGCTCTCTCCCACCTTGTTTGCAAACCGAAGGGTTCAGTAATGGGAATAAATTGGTGCCATTACTGCATGGGCACAGCATCGTTTATGTATCATCATCAGGGTTGACTTCCACATGCTAAAACATATCGAAGCTTGTCTCATGTTGGCTGTGAATATAGGTCTATTGGGTGCTTACTAACAAGCCCCAGCCTTTAGACCTTTTGGGATCATCTGTTATTTCTCACGCAGTGGTGCCCTGAATTTTGGAACAGTTTGACACTAAAGGGCGGATCTCTATTCATTGTGTTTCAGCAGTAAAAGAAGTTGTTCTCTGTAAAAGAGAGAGCAGTCTGAAGGGTCTGGAACAAATTCACAGGGTCAAATCAGGTCTGACTTAGCCAGCACCTATGATAGAAAACTTAGTGATCTTCCTTTTGTCCACCACAGAACAATTCTGTTAAACACAGATTTGTGTGTTGCCAACGGTTAATGATGGGAATTATAAAACTAGTACGAGCCAGAAGAATTTCTAGAATTGTATGAGAGACATGGAACATGCTTTGTAAACGGGCTTTTCACTCCCCTTTTCTGGCTTGCCTGTTGTACCTTCACACTTTATTTCACAATTTTTCTTCCTGAAAAATTACAAAAAGAAATATTTTAATGCTAAATGTGACTATTTCCTCCTCACAGCAAGCTTTACAGGTACAGCAGAGAAATAGAAACACATCAGGTGACTTTGAGGTTGTATTTCAACACTGATTAAACCAGTGTTTTAATACTCCAGTCCTAATTTTAGTTTCCATTTTTAATTTCCTTTGAAAGTTATTTACGTTTTGCAAGCCATTTGGATTAAACATTGAAGTGAGATTTCAGTTATCTTTAAGTTTACTAGAGACAGCTTCAACTTTTGCATCTCTTATACCCTCACAACAGATTTTGAATTTTCAGCCTTTTCAGTCAAATTCAGGGAGAAAGAAATAAACAGGAAAAGTCTCCAAAACACTTCTTTTCCTGTGGGGTCCCAGTTTGAAACCCTGTGCACTCAGGAGTTGATTTGAGGTGGAAAACATCTCAGAGGCTGTGGCAACTGACTCTGGGATTTCTTTATGCTTTTCAAGATTGCAGACTAATCATTACAGCAGCCAACTCAGGCATTGGAAATGAAAGTCAGATCATGGAATAACATCTGGCACAACAGGTGCAATGACACCAGCAAGCTCACCTGGGGAGTTTAAGTCCTGTTTTTATTTTAATAGGCTCTTCCAGAATTGTAGCAGAGGTGTCATTGATCTTGTAGTGTTAAAAGAGCAAACACAGCCATGACAGTTTAAAAAAGCTGTGACTTTTTCGTCCTGTACAAAAAGGTTGGCTATAATACTGCAGTGGACTGGAGTCTGTTCTGAGAGCAGTGNTTAACTTGACTGATATAAAAATGACAGGAGGTCACCTGGATTCATCTAGGAAAGAGAACTTCACATAAAACTTTTAGAATAGGGAGACAAATCTTGAACACTCAAAATTGCTTTTAAGTGTACATATGATTAAAGAGACAAATCGGGAGAAGTTGGATTAAGCTTATCTGGGAATGTTAATTCCACAGCTATATATACCTGCTCAGACCTTGCAGTCACTGAGTGGTGCTTCAATCATATCCGTGTTTCTTTCCTGACAATGATATTTCACAGAAGTGGATCAAAGCACTTTCTTTTACCGTAGCAGCCTCGGCAGAAATGTCCCGGAGTGTGCAGCACAGACGGGCAGCATGTGATCAGACACTCACTGCTAATGAACTTGTGAATGGAGCCCCCGGAAGAAAACACACGGCCCCACACAGTTAACTCAGGCAAGGGCAGTTTCTCAGTCAGATCCCGCTGCCTTTCGGCGAGCTTTCTTTGCCAAGTGTGTTTTGGAGGAGCTGTGGGAGGAGAGGGAGATGCTGCTGCTGCACGTTCAGTGCAAAGCCCGTGGCTGTGATAGGCTGAAGGGACATGGATACTCTGCCTATATATGCTGGCAACTGCATCCTCTCTGCTTTATAGCTGTCACTGAGGAGCAAAGAAAGGCAGTGAGAAGGGCAGGGGAGAAGGGGAAAACCTTACCAACTCACTGTAAGTAACATTCCTTGTCCTTAAGGTTTTATGGTTATTAAATTCAAGTAGGTACATTTGGATTAATGCAACAATTGGTTATGGAGATTGGGAGCTCAGTTAATAAACAGCCAGCTTGTGTTATTTTAGGGATAATAATAATAATAAAAAGAAGCATTTATTTTTAATCTGTTTGCACAATGTAGTGTGCACCTCTTGTTCTGTGTTTGCTTGTTTTTAACATCCAATGTATGTCAGCTGTAACTGTTTATATACACTTATGCAGGATCCCATGTATACAAAAGTTTGTATCTTGTCTTTCCAAGTACAGCAGTGCTTGGAATAACCAAGAAGAACTTGAGAATCTCTGCCAAATATTCTGATTAATAAAATTTCAAGATAAATTAAATGCATGACCTTTTAGGATGAAGTTTTTCTCAGAAATAACCCTTTTCCATCACTGTAGTAGGACCTCAACAGGGAAAATTATGATATTGCAGACTCTGCGCCAGTGACAATAAATGAATACAGTCAGCAACTTCTGAAAAATTTAATTCTTCAAATAAAATGTAAAGACTGTAACATATATTCCTAACTCTTGACTTGAGCAAAGGTAAAAGTACAGAGTAGATCCAGTTCCTTTTTACTCGTGCTGAAATAAAATTCATCCTTTGGCCCTTTTTCTGGCAATATCCTATTGCCAGCAGGGGAAATTCAGCTTAACAGTGGCAACAGCTGCAAAAACCTTCAGTTGGGTTCAGTAGCAGGAAGTTCTTGTGGCTTCAGTGGTGTCACTGAAGCACCATGAGCCCTTAAATTACATTTACTTCTGCAACAGTCAGTTGGCAGAATAGAAAATGCACTTGACTCATATATTGGAAAGATACAGTTATTACTGTTTTTGAGCAAATCTAGCTATCAGTTTTAGGTACTATTAATGTGTCTATGCGTTCTTCCTGTCTGTATTTAATAAAAGGAGCTGCTAAAAGATTTTATTTTGTTAGCTGTTGTTTATTTTGGTTTGATGAACTGGAGAAGAGGCAGACATAAAATTATAATGCATCAAATATACCTGTCTCCTCATTAGCTCTGCTTTTCCTCTTTTCCCTCTTTTTTCTGCTTTTTTTGTCTTTTTTCTCTTTTTCTTTCTCATAACAAATTTCCTGTCAGCATTTAGATATATTTTACATTCATATTTAGTAAATATGAAAAAACCCACCCAGGTTCTAAAATCATAGACAATACTTTTAAGCAGAAATAGTGAATAAGCTGAATGTCATCAACATAATATTACACCTATAAATAACTTTAATAATTACTTGTGTGTAAACTACGCGTTTGTATGGTTCAGTTTCAGATAAAGCAGAAAACTGCTTGCAAATGAACATATGCAACGTGAAGACTAGCAACAATTTTCAGTAACTTCACTAAAATAAAATGTGGCTGTATTCTGATTTTAGTGCACTGAGGTAGAAGGAGTGGTTTAAAAAAATCAACAAAGGATATGTCAACTTTAGATTGTCCAGTGTACTTGTCCTCTGACAAATTACAGCAAAAACAAAGACCAAGGAGTTTATATATGAATAAATAAAAAAGATACACTGATATAATTTAAGGTTTGACATGATTTTTCTTGGTTTTACCTGGAGTTTAGCGCAGAACTCAATCTTCTCCAGTAAAGTAGGATTTGATCTGAGGTACGCAGTGGTGACAATAGTCATTGATTCTTGCTGGGAACAAAAAGGCTCAGGCAGAATATATACTTGGTAAAATTGTATTTTATCAATCAGAGTGAGACTGTCAGTGAATTTGCATACAGACTGCTCACAGTGTGGTAGAGGTTGATAATTAGGCAGGGCACTTCCTGAGAAGCCGTGCTCTCCTCACTTGGAGTTCAGCTGACAGATACTGAATATGCTGCAACTCATCCTGGGAGGTGTGGGATCTCTGAAAGCATGGAGCCTTTCTCACTCTTTAGGTTCCTTCAAGACGATAGACTACTATGAAATACTTTAGAGAGAGGCTTAGTTTCTCTGAAATTTCCATTTAGTTTTGGAAACCTGGCTTGCATTATTTTGCATTTTAAGTTCCTTCAAGTTAAGTGGATATTTTGAGTGCATGCAGACTGTAACACTCATCCCTTCAGAAAATACGGCTTCTCTCAAACAGTGTTTTCATTTTAAACCCTAAGGGCTTGAGTTGCCTGAAGTATTTTGCTTCTTAGAAAATCTCTATATTTTTAAAATATACTGGAATAGAGGGAAGCTCTCTCCCTGTGCATTATGTTCCTGCATTGTACAAGAGTTACATGTGTGTGCAAGAGGTAGAGATATTCTGTACTGGTAGAGAAGTGAAGTAATTTGCATTTTGATAGTACTCACAATTAAAATTGTCTGCTGGAGATGGCTTCCATAGCAAGTAGTACTTTCAAGCAGATGAAGTGAGATCTATAGCGAACAGTTCAGGAAGAGAGTTAAAATAGGGATGAAAGTGTAAGTGGGTGTTGTCACTCACAGAAGAACAGATATAAAATAAGAGGTGAGAAGGATGACCACTGTGTTCCTGCAAGGAGTATGCCTTCACAATTCCCCTGTGAGATACGTATATTACTGTAGGTATGGAATTTTCAGGGAGGGACTTTTAGGAAGGAAGAAAGATGAATAGAAAAAAGTACCTTTTTAATTTCTTGGTATTGTCTTTGAGGGAAAGAAGAATTAAATACTTTGCTTCAGATTGAAGCAGACTGACATATTTCACTGGATCAAACTGGTAAGAAAATTAGAGGTTAAGTAAATACTAGTTCATATCAATTTATAGCACTGTAACCACTGTAGTACCTTTGGGATGAAAGGCTCAACCTTTGATTCTAAATGCTTAAGCTTCCTGATTCAGTTACCTCTTCCATGCAAAACAGTGGGTTTCCTCTGTAATTTGATTCTTTACCTGAATTGTGCTATTGCAACAGTGATTTATGACAGGAGCAGTGCAGCCAAAACAGTGCTACGATGAGCCAGTGGACATCCCATTCTTGGGAAGAAGTAAAGTTAGTCAATAACAAACAAGATCTTACTGATAATACAAAATTTGTACTTAGTCAAATTGAGTTCCATAGCAATAGACTGAAACCCTGGAATGCGTATCTGGTATTTACTTATAAAATCTATTTGCTTATCCTGATATCCAAAAAGAACTTTGGACCAACTTCTAATAATAAAAATGACAATAAATTGTGTAGCAACAGGATGATGTAAATGTTACCTGTAATACAAAAAAAAATCAGGTTGTGGAAAAATGGTCACAAACTCTAAAACATACCATCTGTGTTCTGGTAATATGATAAAGTAATTTTTTTTTTTTCTGTGTGTCTGTGAGCTGTTTTGAGCTTACACACAGTGTGATTTGATTTATGCCATTTGATTTGTATTTTAGGAAAAGACCAAGTGATCCACAGAAGTTTTTCTGTTAAGTGGTGCCTTATATTTGATTACTGCGAGTATAGTGATGCTCTTGCCTGTCTTGATGCTGTACTTAGGGTTCACTGGAACCACAGATGTGGAGCGGGATACTCAGCTGAACTGCTCCGTGTGTAAAGGTCTGTAGGAATAACTGTAGCAGTGCTGGAAACACCAGTCCTCATGTTCTGAGTCAGGTTAGTCTCAGGCATCTCCCACTAATTTGTCACTAGTTGTGTTTTAAAGTCTTTTTTTCACATCTTTCTTCTCTGAAACCAGAGGAAATAGTAACACATTACCTCATACAAGTTCTTTAGAACCTGCTATAGCAATGAACCCATGAATGAAGTAGCATAGAAGAAATAATAAAAGCATGAGTTAAGGGTTAAGTTAGAGATACATTGAAAAAGGAGTGCAACAGTACAATATTTAGATTTCTTGTGGTAAAAAATACCTAACAACAGAACCTTGGGGTGTAATCAGATTGTGGCCACAGAGATGCATATTGATTGCTGCAGTTCATGCTGATTTCTTTAGAAAGTTTAATAAAATTTTGATTAGTGAACAAAGATATGTTAAACGAAAATGCACATAAGATTTAAGGGTTATGGAAGAAATTGAATCATCCTGATTTTAAAGGAGTAGAAACAAAACTGCTCACTTAAACACAGCTTTTCTAAAGGGAGGTGACACACAAAGCTGCCCACTGGACATTCTAAGGTGGTAATGACCACTGGTAAGGTATTTCCAGCAACTTAATAGCAAGATATGAGAAAGGTCAAATACTCCTTTATGAAAGGCATAGACAGAGCCAAAAAACACATGATGATAAAAGAGAATACTAAAACTCTAGTAAAATAGCAACAGGAACAGCCATTCTCTGGGGGTCTAGAAGTCCCTACTGTGCAGATCTTTGCTCTCCCAAGTGTTTCGTGACCTACAGCAGCACCGTCTTCTTAAACAGTGCAGCAGCTGCTCCACACAAATCCCAGATCCTCTATTTGTAGCAGCAGAGATGTCTCTGGGACAGTGCTATTAATGATGTCTTTCTTTTGTGAAACTACAGTACTAATTCAACTGTAATAAAGCCCAGGTGGTTCTGTTTTCTCAAAATGATGTCCTTGGTTAGCAATCTGTATCACAAATACTTGATATCTGAAAAATTGTCTCCTAATTATCTAATATTCACATTGTGCTTAATATAATTATTTTCTTACAATGTGTGTGTGAGGTGTGTGAGCTAAGTGCAGTAGTTCTTGACATCAGCAGTGAACATCCTTCTTTCACTTGCCAATCTTCTGATTGGATTCCAAAGAACAGTATCTGAGTGTATAAAGACTCTGGGACACTTCTTAGGTACTCAGTGAATACAACTTTTCGACCATATATTCACCAAGTACTCAAAATACACAGCTACATAGAGTAAAAATGTTGGGTGGGCCAGGGTGGCAGGAGCAGACACCCTAATATCATGAATTTGTGTTTACAGAACACTTGGCAGGTGAACTCCAGCTCACCTCAGCTGAGCTGTGTATCACCTTGGGTGAGCTCACACAATTTGCCCTTCTCAAAGAACACTTGGAGCTGCAGCCAACATCTTGGAAATATGGACAGCCCCAGACAGAGCTTCTTCATATTCTCCTGCAAAATACAGTACAGATCAACTTGAAGTGAATTCTGTTTGAAACTGCACTAAGAAACAAAGTTTTGTAGATGACACAGCATGTGCATTTACAGTGAAAGAGGAAAGAAGCTATATCTTGAGGCAAGACAGGAGTCAAGAAGCAGATAAAATGACAGGGCAGCACAGTGGATCACTGTGATAACTATGATTATTATAGCTTGTTATTACAGATTATAATAGAGACACACAGCAAGCTATTTCCTTATACTTCTTTATAAGGCAGGAGGGAGCTGATTATGTGCCACTTAACAGTGCCACATCCTTGTATCAACCAGCAGCTATAGGGAATAAATCTGTAATTTTTGAATCTTCATCAATGTGCTTCTACTGTTCTTCTGTGCCAGACTTACTGTCTATCTGTATTAATCTATTCTACATCATGACCCTATGACTCTTCCTATAAATTATTCGAATCATAGGTTTAAAACTAGAACAATTTTTTTTTCAAAAATGACTATTTTTTCCCTTTCTTTTGAAGTGTTTTTCTGGGAATAAGCCCTAAACTCTGATACCCATGGATGCTGCAGAATTCCGCAAGAGAGGGAAGGAGATGGTGGACTATGTTGCGGATTACCTGGAGAAGATAGAAAAACGACAGGTGTTCCCAGATGTGGAACCAGGATACCTACGGCCCCTCATCGCAGACTGTGCACCCCAGGATCCTGAGAGCTTTGAGGATGTCTTTAAAGACATTGAGAAGATCATTATGCCAGGGGTAAGAAAAAAGGAACTGTAGTGCAATGTTCAATACTGCATTTAGGTTTTCAAACACTTTAAAGAAGGTGTGGGTTTACCAACATAAGTACCCACACTGATAGACTTTCAGAAGGCAGGAGTCAGCTTTGCATGCTATGTATGATCTAACTAATGTTTTCCATTCTTCCTAGAAAAAATCAAATAATTCTTTTGCTTCATGCATGGTTTACTTTTGGAAATTATTCCCTTTCCTCCTTTGAACTGGTCAAGGAGAGCTTCATAACTTTCAGTTTCATGTGATATTTTTACTATTTTCATAGCACAGTAAATATTTTACAAAATACTATTTTTATTAGTCTGCTGTGCCTCAAGTGTTTCTTCAAGCTGATCTTTAAATGTTAAAATTCTCTTAGGAGATTTCTTTTTATTACAGGGCTGGCTAGAAAGGATTCTCCCCAACACTTGTTCTGTTGACTTACTCTCCTAAATGTCAACTACTTCTCATAGCTTTTAAGGCAGATGGCCACTGCCTAAATATTAGTCCTTGAATAGATCAGTATTGGACAGACAGTACAGAACAAAGCATCTGGCATTTGTTCAGGCCTGAATTTTTCTTGCTTTTTCTTCTCATGGTACACCTTTTTTATTTTAAATATATACTTGTCTCCTAAGGCCTCTAAGTAGCTTGAAGAGGACGGAATTATTAGTAAATGTTAATGGAATCTCTCCTTTGGATCTCTGCAATAAACACTTTGGGTTTCTTCTCTAGATGCAGCTAGGTGATATGATTGTGATGGGAGTGGACATCACAACCTGGAAATAGCTTTAGTCAGTGTCTTATAATACGAATTCCTTTTCACTGACCAGTGTAAATATTTGATACTCAATAAGATTTTATCTTGTTTTCCTTGGAGCCAGCCCTGCTGTACTTTAACAGGCAAAACTCCACTGAAGTCAATTGAAATCTCTGCACTCTTCTCAAAGGTTTGTGGATGAAGTCTTAAATCCAAGAGAATTAAATCAATGCAGATTAGAGAAGAGAATTATGTCCAATACATGCAAATACTTCAATTGATGCTTATAGATATAATTGCCTTTTCTTTTTCATTGGAGGAAAATAGTAATGTCTGTGAAGTAGAAGAGAAAACACTTTGAACACTTGAGAACTTTCAATAAAATAATAATGGATTGAAAAACAGGAGATGAATCTCTTGAGAGTAGAAAGTGAGACATTGAATTCCAATTATGTCATCAACATGTCATGTTCCCTCTTAACTGTATTGACTTTTTCTTGATATTTACGTGCCCTGCAAACAAATTTACTTTTACAAAGTGATACATTCTGAAGAAAAGTTGTTCTATCCTAATTTTTTTCCCCTGGTGTGAAATATTAGTGACACAAAGAGCACAATATAAATCCCAGTTCTTATAGTAACTCTGATTCTACCCATGTTGCTTATACTCAATTCCAAAGACTCTCATGGGCACAGAACCAAGAGGGAAAATATAATAGAGGTTGGATGGTATCTCTGGAGATCATTTAGTCCATCCCCACTGTTCAAAGCTCAGTCAACTACAGCAGGTTGTTCAAGACTATGCCCAACTGGTCACTGAATATCTCCAGGGATGAACTCTGCTGTCCTGTTCCGAAGTTGGATCACCCTCACACTAAAAAAGCTTTTTCTTATGTTTAAGTGGAATTTTCTCTATTTCAGTTTGTGCACAATTCTTGTTGTCTTGTCACTGGGTACTTCTGAGAAGAATTTGACTTCATCTGCTTTACACCTTCCCATGAAGTGTTCATACACATTAACAAGGTACCCCCTGAGCTTCCTGCCAGCTGAGCGACCCCAGCTCTTTCAGCCACTTGTCACATGACAGATGCAGCAATTAATCATCTCCATGGTCTTTCACTGGAATCACTCCAGTGTGGCCATGTCTTTGTTCCTTGTAGTGGAGAACCCAGAACTGGATGTTGCATTCCAGGTGTGGCCTTCCCAGTGCTATGTAGAAGGGAAGGATCACCTCTTTTGACCTTCTGGCAACATTTTTGGTTTTGTTTGATGCTCTTGGATCGCAGTGTTTGATGCCAGGGCACTTTGCTGACTCATGTTCAGCTTGGCCACCAGGATCCGCAGGTCCATTTCTTCTGGGCTGCTTGCCAGTTCTGGGGATGATAGAGCTGGACACAGCACTCCAGGTGGGGATCTCACCAGAATGGAGCAGAGGGGCAGAATCCCTTCTCTTCCCCTGCTGCCCACACTGCTTTGGATGCTGCTCAGGGCACTGCCTTCACCCAGTTCTTTCCCATGATGTCCCACACTTTCATCAGTTCCTCCACAGTTTCCCATGTTAGGTAATTATCAATGCACTCCAGAACCCTTCTGAGCTGATTGTGTCCTGCTGTGTTGTGTGTCCAGAAGATGTGAGGAGTATGACCTATGAATATGAGGTTTCTTCCAGCTGTCTGAATGCTCATGTGCTTCTTCATGTGCTTCTTCTGATCAGGTGGTTTGAAGCAGACATGCACCCCCAAATGTTGCCCATCTTGATATCCTCACCAGTCCTGACTCACTAGTTCTTGACTGGCTCATTGTCCATTCTTAGGCAGAGGCCAGTGCAGTCCTGCTGTTCTTTTGCATAAAGGACCACTCCTCTGCCTCGCCTTCCCGGTCTGACCTTCCTGAAGAGCCTGTCCTCATCTGCTGCAGCACTTCAGTCATGTGAGCAATCCCACAGCATCTCTGTGATCCCAGTGAAATCACAGCCCTGTACCTGTACACAGCCTTTTGCTTCCTCCTGTTTGTTCCCCATGTGTTGTGCCACAGCTTGCAGGTGCTTCAGAGAGGCACCTGTTTGTCTTGATTTTCCAGAAAATATGTGAGAGCTCCTCTGTCCCACCCCTGCCCTAATGCTGCCCTCTCAGCACTTCCTTATTTATGTGGATACCCTGGGGATTGGTCTGCTTTAGTCTTAGCTTCTTTTTGAGTTCTCATGTCCACATTACCCTTCACCCTTTGCTTGCCAGTTTGGTCCATCTTCCTCCCTTGATTGTGGGTTTTCCTCTCCGTCCCTCATCGTTCCTAGTTGAAAGCTCTCCTTACCAGGTTATCTAGCCAGTCTGCAAAGATATTTTTGCCCCAATTGTTTAGGTTATATTTTCTCTTAATCTTCTTTCCATGTTTTTCCTGACAAGAATAACATTTAAAAGTACATCTAGTGTTTTTCAGCTATGGCGTTGTCCCACTGTTTCACCAGGGAATGACTTATATCCATTTTATAAATGAAGAACTTCAGCAAGGGCTTCAGAAAGAATAAGTATTATGACATATCATAAACCCTTCTTTTGCCTGTAAGCTATTGGTGGCCCATAGGTGATTCTTGTTTCATTCATGCTGACACCTTTCCTGTGTTAGTTGTGTTCAGATATTTCCTACTTATTGTATGATTAAAAATGTGAAAATGGTGTTCATTCAGAAGAGCAGGGATCAATTAATTGTGTGAAGCAATAATAATGCAGTATCTATTGCTGCCTTCACCTTGTAGAAGAAAAGCGTTCATGAGCAGTGAAACTTCTTTATGGGAACTTACTGTGAAATGTAAGGTAGACTTTCAAAGGGCAGTCCACCAAATGATAATGACAATAATGTTGCTAAGTTCCTGATTCTAACACAGAGACAGAGGGAATAGTTGCAAAACTCTGACCTCCACAGCAGACAGACAACATGGAAAGGGTCTGCATGTGAAAATCTCAGTCAGAGCCCCCTTTCTCTCTCACATTTGCTCTGTTGTCCTTTTTTAGAACCAAAAATTATCAAGTGTAGTTGTAACTGCAAATAGCAGTACTCAAGATGCTAATTTTCCTCACATTGGATCTGTTAATCTATGAACTTTCAGCTGAAGTACCTATGCTTAGTGTGTGGTAAAGGAAGACTATTGCTTAGAGTAAGCAAGCCAGAGGAAGACATCCTTAAAAGAAATCTGGGTAATAAAATGTCTCTGAGAAGCACTGGAGTGGTAATTAGAGTGAATCCAAGGCACTTGTATATCATTATTTATCAGCAGAGGGCTAAAAAAACAGGCATCAATTATGTCAGGCTCTTTGCAATATCTGACTAAGTGTGTCTGTTCCAACATGGTGAAAAAAAATGATTTTTACAGCTGCTTCAAGAGACGGGGGAAGGGGAGGCAGGAGGAAGAAGCGCAGCTGCACTTGCCCCAGGGCTTTTAGTTTTTTCACTTTGTGTGAGTGGTGCAACTGGAATCTGCTGTGTTTCATCAAACAAATGGCTCCCAGCAAGCAGTCAGTTTAACTTGATTAACCCAAGATGAATGTCACAAGTCTTACCGATCACAGAGGATTAGAGCCAGGGAGATGAACAGTGGCAGCTCTGGCTCATTACGGACATCAGTGAAAGCCTGTGCATGTGGATCCTATCAGGGACCACTGCCTCTTGAATATTTTATTGTGTTCCTGTGAAGAACCACGTCTCATCTTGGGTTTTTTTTCTGATTTGTGAAGGAAGTCATTTGCCACAAGTGCTCTAGAACTTTGTAACAGCAAAGAAGGATATCTTGACCAAATAGGAGATACAGCTGAAAAGGTTCACATTGGCTTGTCTTCGGATAATTGATTTGACAAGTTTCAACCCAGTGACCAGTAAAAATGAAATCTGGACCATACCAGGTACAGGGCTAGTTTAGATAGTGGAAAATTGTAATGCATAGGAGATGTTTTGATGTGAAAGAGATGGGGACATCTGAAATTGTGCACTGCAGCAGAGAAAGTGATACCTGATTCACTTTGTCAAGAGTTAAGACAGCTTCCCCTTAGCATGGGCCACATCCCTTAAAGAAGAGCAGGTTGTTGGTATGAGGAAGGTTAGAAGAGGAAAGAAAGGGACTTTTTGCAGCATGCAGAACAGTGTGGTACAGCAATCCCTGAGTTAGCTCCAGAACCAGAAACCTTATCACAGACTGGGAGAGAGCAGTGTAAAAGCTAAAATTCATCAGAGGTGAGAATGCAGAACAAAACAGCCCAGAATACTGAAGACAGGCAAGAAAGAATGTATATTCTTACTATCCTCCAGAATTCCAGTATTAAAAGGATACCAAATTATGTAAGAAAAGGCTAGCCTTCAATAATCTAGCAGCCGCTGGATTTCCAGCGGAAAAAATCTTACATTGATTCTGCTGAATTCTTGCTTACAGTTCTGGAAGCACTTTTTCAAAAACTTTCCTTTTACCTTGAATGTGAAAGCTGTTTTTGCCAAACATAACACATTATACAATATTTCCACTGAATTGCAGTGTGGCTGTGCATTTCCTGCTTTTGAATTTTATTAGATTAGAGTTGTGGAGCACTATCAAGTATCTCACAGATCCTTAAAATTGCTTGGATGTTACTTAAGATAATTCTAAGTATTGCTTTGGCAAGACAATTGACTACCACTTATGCAGTTACAGTGTTGTTCTCTCATATTACTACATACAAAGTGGAATTGTTAACAAATCGCAACTTGTTAAAAGGAGATGAGAGTTTAATTTTCTACAGGAGGTATTGTATACTGGGGTGGGTTGTTTAATTTTGTGGTGAGGAGCCATTTGGTCAGAGTCAGTGCCTGAGTATTAACAAATAACGAGAGTGTGGGCAAGAGAGTTCTGTGGAGCTCTGCTGCACTGAAGACATTCTTCCTATGTCAGTTGCATGACAGAGATGGAAAAACAAAATACCAGAGAGTCTCTGACTGTAGGAGCTGCTCATAAGCTGAGGTTGCCATGACCCACATAATTCTTGTCTTCTAGAAAGACAAATGGAGAACTCTGATTTTGGAGCTGTTAGGGGGTTGGGGTGAGGACTTATTTTTAATTTGAGTAAAAGATGGATAAAAAATTGTGAAAAAAACAGGGTAAGTTTTTCTAAAAAAAGACATCCTGTGTTACAGCCAGCTAGTCGAGAAGTGTTGACTTGCTACAGCCTCTAACCTTTTTTGATTTTGTGACAGTATGTTTCTGCTTCCTGTATTAGTTAAAAATAACTCTTTCCCCTTTAATACAGGTGACTCACTGGCACAGTCCATACTTTTTTGCCTACTTCCCTGCAGCCTCTTCCTTCCCAGCTCTTCTTGCAGACATGTTGTGTGGTGGAATAGGATGTGTGGGCTTCTCTTGGGTGAGTTTACTCTGGTGTGTGGTAATGGTGCTTCAACTTGCCAAGATTTTAAGCATTTCAGTAACATTCTACAATTAAATTATTGATTCATAGCAGTGAGGTCATAGGAGTATTTTAGTAGGTAAATTTCCTTGATTAATTAAGGGTTTTCATATAGACACCCTGAATGATTCTAGGAATAAAAAGCTATTTCCTCTTACAAGTTGTGCTCTTGAAAAATCACCAGCATTTAGAATTAGTGGTAGCAATTCAAGCGTACTGGTAATCCAGTAAGAACTATGACTATTGTTTAGTACGCAGTGTTGTTATTTCTCTTTTTATCTGAATGAATGGAAAATTGTCTTAAAACCCCACATTCATATGAGGCATATCCTTCTCCAAAGAGGCTGGTATTTGATGTTGCAAAAATATATGCAAGATACAAATCCTAGCTTTGACATTTGATAGTCATGGTTCTATGTAAGGCCTATTTTGACTTTTTTTAGTAAGTGTTATAAACTACGTGCACAAAATGGTCTTCAGGTCCCTAACTTGGCTGGTGACGTTAGTCATCTAGTCTCTTCCTTTTTAGCAAAAGAAAGAGAAAAAGAATTATTCTTGCTCTGGTAGATCTGATTTCTCTTCATGGTCTAGTGAGATTATCCCCTCTGCACTGTTTTTCAACACAGGCTGCAAGTCCAGCTTGCACAGAGCTGGAGACTGTCATGCTGGATTGGCTAGGGAAGATGATTAATTTGCCTGAAGAGTTTTTAGCTGGGAAGGATGGCCAAGGTGGAGGAGTCATTCAGGTAAGAGGGGATATGGAAAAAAGAATACGGATTGAAGTAGTGAATTCATGATTTTGTAAAGTCTTTCTACTAGGACACTAATGAAGGAAATTCTTTTGGTTTTGCTGCCGCATGGGTTCCTTTCAAATTTCCAGAAAGACTGATGGTCCATGAGAATGTCTGTGGGTGGGCAGGATCATTCATGAAAGTAATGCTTTTGTTTTTAGAGCAGCTGATATCTAAAACACTTCTCAGTGAAGAACTGCTAGTAGTTCAATTTAAAATTTAGGCTTAAAATTCAAATGAAAATCATGTAGGATGGAGACTTTAATTTATTCAGTAAATTGAGCTCATACTTACCAACAATATGCAGCAATGTTTCATAGCTGAGGTTAGAAGTCTACTTTTTACATGTGCAGTTGTTTATTTCAGTCAGTTTCCACAAAACATCAGAGATAAACTTTGATAAATAGAAATAGCAGAATGCAGTAGAAAGTCTATCAATTTTTGCGAGAGGTTAAAATTATTTTAAGTTTTTCTTATATAACAAAAAGAAATATCAGAATATTATAATAAAATGAAGAGCTGCTTAAAATTTGAACCTAAGCAGTTCTATCAATAGATAATACAATTTTGAGACTACACTGCATATCCAAACTAGAAAAAAAACCCCAAACTTTGACATTGACTGCTTAGTGAAACTTGCAATGTCTGAACAGATAACCTGAACAATAATGAATATATCATCAATAGGCATTCTTGCATGCATAATAAAACTATATTGTTTGTCAGTCATGGCTCCACTAGCACATGGTCATTTTGCAAATTCAACTCTGGTCACAGCTATTAATCTATCTAAAACAGACCTCTTCTATGAAGAAGACTGAAATTTAAATAATTGTTCTGTGTGCTCCTTTGATATTCTCTGGAGTCAGGTCATTGGAGGCCAGGGCACAATCCATTTTATCCTAAGACAGGCTTCTAATATACATCTGATTTAGATGCTAGAACTGGGGGCTTCTTTCTTTGATCTCAGCTGAAAATGCCTACAGCATATTCCAATGAATTCTTCCCAACATCTTCCCAGGCAAGAAAAAATTTAACCCAAATGCTGTCATTGTCCTAGACAGACCTGTACCTACACCAGTGTATTTCCTGTATAGTTCTTTACTCTTCTGCTTGCTCTGTTAGTATCTTCATCATTACAACGGCCAGGGAGGGCTTTATGTTCAAGAAATCAAGCTTCCCTCATGCATCATAGCAGCCTCTATTTTGTATCAGTGAAAGCAAGCAATTATGCCTGATTGTTATCAGCAGGAAATATTGCCCCTCCAGACTGACAGTGCTGGATTGCCCATAATTTTAATCAGAAACTGGTCAGTTTTGGAATCGAAAGTGGGCTCTGTGTTCCTGCTTATGATGCAGTCATTTGGGCTGCAGATCTTCTTGTCGTACTCTTGAAACAGTAATGATCCAAGCAAGAGAGAGTGAGGCAAAGACAACGTGAGTGTGTGAAAGTGCCAGTCATTCTGTTCCTAAATGCCAAGTAATTATTGTGCTATTGGGTAAAGCAGCCTGTGAAAATTGCCTCTTAATTACATTTGAAAGTCTATGTCAATATGAAGCACTTTGTTGTTGTGTGCAAGATGACACTTCAAAATGGCAAAAGATGAAAGAAAATTTCAGCTCAGAGCTCTGGTGGACATGAACATCAGCTCTTGCTGATATTTCTTCCGCCTCTTGAGCCTGCTTGCCATGGCAACCTTTGTTTGCCTGTGGTAAAAGCAAAGGTATCATCATCCTTCACTTAATGCAGAACACAACATTCAAGAGGAGGAAAAACAGCTTTCAAAAATAAGCGAGAAAGCAACTTTCTTCCTGAAGTTTGTATCCTGCTGTTCATTCTAGATAAATTGCTGGAAAGTGTACCTGCTTTGAATTTTAAAGAGTTTTCTTGCTCTGCAAAGAAAAGATATTTTAGGGGTGAGACAAAAATATCTTTGGCCTGGCAAAGAACACTGCTGATTTATCTTACTTGTCAGTTAGCCAAGTAGTTCAAGAATCAAGGCGGTTTTTTTCCTCAAAAATATTTAGCACAAGACTTTGATGCCAAGTGTACAGAAGAGCGTTGCAAACCAGGATCTGCAAGCAGTGTAAAAAGCTTCAGTGTAAAAAAGGTGACTCAGTATAAAAGAAGTGATTTTTGGAAACTGAGGCAAGGGGAAAAAGCCTGTGTCTATCGTGAGATATCCAAAAGCATTTCCAGGTTGCTGGATTCAGGTGCCTTTAGGCTATGTCCCAGCTGTATATCAGGAGGCAAAATTCAGCTGGGCAACAGGCCCTTGTCTTTCCATCCTTGTTTCTGTAAAACGAAATTCATACATGAACTGTTGTATACATTGACTACGCACCAGCATAGATGAAGAGCCAGGGTATCTTGGGGCACTCCTTAGAAAGCTGAGGCTATTCTTCAGCCTAAGTCATTTGCCCACCCAGCCAGGCTATCACCAGAAGAGTGGCAGCATAAATTTCCAGATCTCAAATTAATGCCTTAACCTTTGTAATTTCTTACAGCCATTTTCTTTTATATGTTAACGCCCATTTTTATAAAATGCATATTCCAAACACATCCTGGAAATACACTAACAGTGTGAATGGTTATTTTATTTCAGCTATTTTGACTTTTTAGACAGAAAAAGTAGGATGATTTCTCCATGTTCTGATATTCTGATGAGAGCTCTGTCCAGCTACAGACCATATACAGAATGACAATAAATGAGGAGATTGCCAAATTATCTTTTCTGTAATTAATAAACCAAATTTCCTTCACCCCTTGCCTCCACATGGGAGGTCTACCTTACTTGACCAAAAGTAGTAATTGTATTTTAATTCCATACTGTATCGGTAATATTTCCCTCAGTTGCCATAATACTGTATGCAGCAGCAGCAGCTATAAAAAGGGCACAAAAAATTGATAAAATGCACAAAACTGTCTCCAGCTTGTCTTTATGCCCTGGGGTCTACATTCCCCAAATCTCACACCACCAGAAAAGCAGATAAAATATATTCATCACTGGCAATACATTCAGTGAATGTTCTGGGTCTGTCTTTTCCCCTGATGACTCCATTGGTGAGGCTGTTGAATTTCAGCTGGATTGAATTTATTCACTCTTGAGATGCTGACATATGTAGAAGGCAGCTTGGTCTCATATGACTAGCTCAGCTAACTTCAGTATAGCAGAAAGTCTGAACTCAGTGGGATCATTCTCACATACAAAATCTGTCCAATCAGGCTCACCTTCAGGGAAATAAAATCACTTCCCAAATATTTAAATATTAGTTGTAATTAGTAAGTATACACAGGTCTTCAACAGAGAGAGGAGAAAATTTTGGTACAGGACAAGAAACATCACTCCAAAATTAGTTTGTTGACAGTGGGGATATTTCTGAGAAATAGATATGAATATAACTGGCTCTATTCACAGCATTGTTATGATTCACATGATGTTTGTTCAAATTTGAAAGTACCTAAAAACTTCATCTTGCATAGAAACACCCCAATACATTGAAATTTCTGACAATGTATTTACAAACTGCTACTTATAGTTTAAAAGAACAATTTAGGGCATGTTTCAAGTGTATGTTCTAGATGAAAATTGTATAAAGAATTTCTGGGAAGTTCTATTCTGTGAAATTTACTGATAAATTGATACAAAAAAGTCTCCTTTTTGGTATCACAGAATACCAAGACACATTTTAAACTGATGTTTTGTGAGTCAAAGTGCAATTTAGAAATAGTGTGTCACTGTTCCTTTCATCTTTGCTGGTGATGAAGGACACAAACATAAATAATACTTTGAAGTGCAATTGGCTATATTGAATCATAGCAGTTTTGGGTTTTCAGTGTTTTTTTCTCTTTTAGTCACAATAATTTACTTGCTCAAGGTAGTTCTAATATGAAAGAAGGCATAAAATTAGGCATGTTGCTTGATAGAAGTGAGAGTTAGCATTCAGGGTCTGATGGAACTTAGATGTGCAGAAATCCAGAGTAACAGAAATCAACAGTTACTCTGACATTGTTAGGAGTGAACAGCAGATTGGTGCCTGGTTTGAGAGCCTTTTCACATACATTTAAGTCTGTGAGTCCAGCTTTCTAGCACTAACTGCACGGCTGTTGCCTAAACTGAACAAGCATAAATATTAAAGAGGAACAGGCAGTGGCATCAGGAAGGAGGAGACCAAGATCAAACAGAGATTCCTCCCTTGCTGTCAGACACATTTTTGGAAAATGTGAGATTTCTCGTCTGCAGTTTCTATTAACTTCGCAGATTCACGCAGAATGAACGTTGCTTTTCTTCTGCAATGTTTTCATTTTGAATCTTCCATCAATTTGTCCCACAGGGAAGTGCAAGTGAGGCCACCCTGTTTGCACTGCTTGCTGCAAGAACAAAGACTATCAGACGGGTGCAATCAGAAAAGCCTGAGCTAACAGAAGCAGAGATCATGGGCAGGCTGGTGGCTTATGCTTCTGATCAGGTGAGTACCTCTCATTAACATAGAAACACAGTGTCTATACTTAACAACTTCAGCCATCTGAATAGGCAGGTGAATTTAGTATAAACTCTTTGGTGACTTTGATTTTGGTTGTTAACACACTGTGCATCATAAGTGTGTTCCACAGGGGTCTGTGTTTGGATCAGTGTTGTTTAATATCTTCGTTAATGACACAGACAAAGGAATTGAGTGCACCCTCAGCAAATTTGGAGATGACACCAAGCTGAGTGGTGCAGTTGACACACCTGAGGATGGGATGCCATCCGCAGGGGCCTGGACAAACTTGAAAATTGCTCCATGGGAATCTCATGAGGTTTAATAAGACCAAGTTCAAGGTGCTGCAGCTGGGTCTGGGCAACCCCTCAGTACTAACGTGTGCTGGGGGTTGAACAGATTGAGAGCAGCCCTGCCCAGAAGGACTTGGGAGTGCTGGTGGATGAGAAGCTGTACATGAGCTGGCAAAGTGTCTTTGCAGTCCGGAAAGCCAAACCTGTCCTGTCCTGCATTCAAAGCAGTGTGGGCAGCAGGGCAAGGGAGGGGATTCTGCCCCTCTGCTCAGGTGAGACCCCACCTGGAATGCTATATCCAGCTCTGGGGGCACCAGAATAGGAAGGACATGGACTTGTTGGAGTGAGTCCAGAGGATGGACATCAAGATGATCAGAGGAATAGAGCACCTCTTCTATGAGAAAAGGCTGAGTGAATTAAGATTGTTCAGCCTGGAGAAGAGAAGGCTTTATGGTGACATAACTGCGGCCTAAGGCAGCCTGTTAGAAAGACATGGAGGGACTTTTTACAAGAGCACATAGTGACAGGACAAGGGGAAATGCTTTTAAACTGTGGGGAGGTGATTATATTAAAGAAATTCTTTACTGTGAGGGTGGTGAGGTACTGGAACAGGTTGCCCACGGAAGTTCTAGATGTCCCACCCCTGAAGGTGTTAAAGGTCAGGATGGATGGGGCTCTGTGCAACCTGGTCTAGTGGAAGATGTCCCTGCCTATGACAGTGGGATTTGTACGAGGGGATCTGTAGGGTTCCTTCCAGCCCAGGCCATTCTATGGAAAGTGAACTGGAATTTCATGTGTGCTATCATAATATAAAGGATAAATATCCAGATGTCAGTGTTAAATATCTTTATAAATAGTTTTGTTTGAAGTAAATAAAAGTAATTATATAAGGTATTCATTTCAGTTACGTTTAGTAAGTCTAGGGTACCTTTTGTTGCATCCAGTCTTCTATGTCCATCTGTACACACAGTATTTTCCTCCTACAAGCACATGTGCAAACAAACACACATACGTCTTCCCCTATATGCATGCACGGGTACAGATGCATCTACACAGAAAAACCTAATGCATGAATATAAAGCAGATCGGTCACAGTACTTGAAGAAGCCAAAACGTTATTTTTTTTAAAAAAAGGGAACCTTAAAGATATCCATCTGCCAATCCAACTAAGGAAGCAGAAAATGTAATCCTTGATTTCTGGCTGTGAGTGGTATTTAGCAGACTGAGTTACACTAAATTCTCCGTCGGCCATGACTATGAGAGACTTTCACTGTCAATGAAAACAAATTCTGCTCATGTGAGTTCTGCTGCTGCTACGTTTCTGACACAGTAATCCTACTGAAGGGCCATGCAATGTTGTTTCTCTTAATCTCTGTGACATTTTCTTGCCTACATGTCAAAGACACAGAAAAAAAACCCTCTCTCTTAGTACTTAATGTTTATTTTAAAGTAATATCTGATATGCAGAGTAAAATGGCCAGGTTTCAGTCATACTTTGGTTTACTACTTAGTGTACGTTAGAAAACACTGTAGAAGAAATTAACACTACACTTGCTCTTTGCTGGTGGGAAGAGGAGTTACAATTGCATGGTGAGAAGATTCAGGACAAGAAAATATGAGAAAAGATAACTGCTTTCAAGAGTAAGAAAGTTTATTTCTTTTTTTTTTTGCTTGGGACCCTAAGGTCAGTATTGCGCAGACCACCAGTCCCAGAGCTCCGACAGGCCCAGTGATGCACAAAACCTTTTACTTGTTTTGATTTTTTGGTCCCATATAAGAGGCTGACCTGAAATGAGGACTGACAGGCCTTGCTGCCTGCTGAAGGTCAGAGGATCTTATGTTGACAGAAAGATTTGCCTTAAGATACTTCTAACCTTTCCAAGCAGATTGTTGCCAGGCTCACCATTCCCTCTGCGTTAAGAACAGACCTGTGTGACTCATATGTAATAATCCACAAAAGAAAGTTCAACGTAAGCCATTCTGTAGGAGGGAAAACCATTCACTGATAGAGCCCAGCAATGCCAGAATGCATTTGGAAAAGAATCTTGCTACAATTTTTGAGTCTTGAGAAAGCAATTTAGGAGTTCTGACTGGCTTACAACCTCAGTGCATTATTATAGTTTGCTTATTTGCAATTCTAGTATAAGTAAGTTCTAAAATACATTTTTCTGTTGTACACTTGAATGAAGTATGATATTGCCATGCCACACACCTTGTTTTCCACTTACAAAAATTTATTTCAAGTCTAGGCTTCTGAATTTTCTCAAGCTGGTGCCTAATTAGTTACCAAAGCACTTTAGCAAGAGGCACTGCTGAGATACAAATTAATGGTACATCTGTCTTTAAAACGTAGCATTCCAGCGGTATGTGAAGTTGAAAGACAGAAACATCATCTAATCTAGTTCAACAAAATTCTGGATTATTATTTTTCTGATTATATGCTAAATTAAAATAGAATTAATAAGCAGTTTTATAGGCACTGGCAAGAATCAACAAGGAGATTGTGAATGAGAATAGTTATGATATGAAAAGGTGAGAAATTTTCCTCTTTCCAATTAATGATGATTAATGAAACTGTAGAAGGTAGAAGGTAAAATAGCTTTTCTGTTTGTTTGTTTTAATCATGCTTTAAAGGAGAGTGTTTTGTGGCTAAATGTCAACGGAATTTTTATTCCTGTTAATATTCTATTGTACATCACAAATTTATAAGAGTTTCTTAGTGATGTCTTTGTTTTTATTTACTGAGATGTGCTTTACTTTCTAAAACAATATTATTTGAGGGAAATTCAAATTAAGTGGTTTATAAATAAAATAGCATATTGGGAATGATCCTTACTTGCCTAAAAAAGTGAATGAATGATCGAACCACAATTTAGTCAGTATGTAATCAGAAAAAAATGATCATGAAAGAAAATACCTGCTTGTACCATACTGTGACATATATAATTTTAGAGTTCAACAAAGCTATATACCATAAAAATATTCTAGCAAGCACCTGAATCATTATCAGGCAAGGTGATTGTCTGCACGCCTTTTGATTGATTTAGAGCCGAATCCTGAAGCTCTACATCAATGTAAATTAAAGCTCTCACTAAGGTTAATGGAATTCTTGTCTGAATGTGATCATGGCAATGGTCTCAAGAATATGTCAGGGTTGCTATTAGTTTGTTGTGTGTGTGTATTTATGTGTATAAATAAATAAATAAATAAATATGTATCCATCTACCTATATGAAAGGTGGAGAAGTATCTGTTACATACCATCAACAGTCCCAGGATCTCAGGTATGGCTTTACTTGAAAGGACTTAATTTTTTCTTTGTAAATTCAAATGAACTTCTTACAGTCCTGTAAAAGGTGTTGGTCTTAAAACTTGCCCATTTTCTTGTAGGCTCATTCATCTGTGGAAAGGGCTGCACTAATTGGTGCTGTGAAGATTAAAAGTGTTCCTTCAGATGACACATTTAGTGTTTGTGGATCAGCCCTGCAGAAAGTTCTGGATGAAGACAAAGCTGCTGGTCTTATACCATTCTTTGTGAGTACTGGATTTTAACTAATCAGTGGATTTAATGCTTCTGATAAGATGCTTTTGACATGAATAGATGATCTCATCCCTAACAGAGGCACTGATAGGCAACTGAGCTAGAATACTAGGAGAAATTCCATGAGTGTTCTTCACATGGCTTTTTGTGTAGAAGGAGAAAATAATTGGAGCAGCTGGTTGCACTTCTCAGCAAAATTATGTTTGGGGTCAATTTTGTAGTTGCATGTAGTCCTGCAGTGTTCTAATCTCCTAATTCCTGAATTCTGAACTGTTTACCTTTATTTTTCAGGTTCCAACTTACTTATAAATAAAATAAGTTTATAAAGGGGCAATAAATTAAATGATGCTTTCTCAAACTTAAGTGTCTTCAAGAAACAATAGTTGCCCTTTGATAGTACTGTAGCAAAGAAAGGAATCTCCATAAAATACCCCAAATATCATCGAGATGAGACACTGTCAGTCAGGTACTTGTGAATATGTAACTAATCTATAACAAGTGAGCTATAGGGAATGCAGCTGTGGAAACTTTCAGTGTTGCCATTTCTTGTTATCTGTCCACTTTCTTTTCCAGAGATTCCTGCTTCCACAGCAGGGCAGCAAAGGCAAATATAGTTATGTCTCAGTATCTTAAGCTCATAATCCCCCAAATTTTGACATAGAGCATTGTTAGAGTAGATAAAATTCTAAAGTTTGGTTCTACCATGATAAGTATCTGACCAAAAAGAGAATTTGCTTATTCATCAGATCTACTCCTCCTGCCAGTTCAGAACACCATGTTATTACTTCAAGTTAAAACAAGATTTTGCCATTTGGTTTTTTCCCATGAAGTAAGTAACTTCTGTTGTGGTTTTGTAATCACCAACAAAATTTTTTGCTTATTTCCATCATTGTGCTCTAGTAAACTTGATACAGACCACAGGCTGTATAGATTTCTTAAGGGGTATAATATGCTACAAAGAATATGTTTTTACTGGCCTCTACTGAAGAAAAAATCCTCTCACAGCTAATTTAGAAACTGAGAACTTCAGAAATGGGATTTTTTAAGAAATTCAAAAAGAAGTCACTTTTTTTTTCACAGAAAAGTCATGTCTGACAATGGTTGTTTCTTTTCTTTCATGTTGTAACATTTTGAAAAGGGATAATGTGACTTAAATTTCTATGAACTGTTTTCAGAAGAATTAGAAGATTAAGCTTGCTTATAGTCATGGATAAGTGCCAAGTGGGACAAAGAAGCTTAAATTTCACCAAGCTCTTTTGAAAATACAATCTTTTTGCTCTTCTTGTTATTAACCTTTAGAGACTGATTTTATGTAATATGAGGATGACTAGAATGAGAAGCGGTTTTCATATGTGCAGAACACTGCTAATTTCTAGGCTGCCTAGAATTAGTGAGTCCTTAGAGTGACCAAGCACATCCTGTCATTTGCTTTACAATATAATAAGATTCTGACTGAGAAATAAAGCATCTCTAGGGATTCCCAAAAGAATGTTTTTTTCTGTGGGATGCACATATTGAGGTGAAGAACGTGCCACAAGGCATGTTTTATTTCTCTGTGTTATGATCCCAGTTCATAATACCGTATACAGGATCCTGTTTGTATATCTCATGTTAATTTTAAATAATTACAAGTACAGCACGATATCACATCTTCATGCAGTAACCATGAAGTTAATGTGTTTTTTCCTCAGCTTCTGTCCATCAGCAAAATAAAATTCAACTTTTCCCTCGTAAATATTCATGCCTTATTAATTTTTCTATGCATAGCAAGAGGATATAAAAACTTCTAATTTATGTATTCAGTGACACCTTTACAAAGGGTGATTTAACTGCTGTTTTTCTTCCTCTGTTTGTTTAGCTGTGCAAAACAGGCTTTCAAAGACAGCAGAGGCTCTGCCTGAGTTAATATAGCCTGTATCAAGTCTTCCATTTATTTGTATACATAAAACATATCAGCTTAGGTTAAACTAGATCTCATTATCGGTGTGGTGGGCCTCTTAACTCAAAAGGTGTGTTAATTCTCTGTCATGCTGAGCAGCAGTCCATGCACTGTATTAGTGCTCCCTTTTCTGGCTTGCAGATTTCAAAAGCCTTTCCATTTCTTTTGTTCTTGAGTAATTTGGTGCTATTGTATTTTGTTCTGGCGACAAAGATACGCACATTGCCAAGGAAACACCTTACGCCACTTGATTCCCTGTCTCCCTGTATTCACTGATCCTTTACTAAGGGGAGTGATTCAACATCAAAGCAACAAGTTTGATGTAAGAAATTCTGCCTGAAGAGATTTGTGACAGCAGAGACATCATTCCTAATGAAGATGTCTGGTTTGCATCCAAGCTGCTACAGTCTCCCTTAGCAGCAAGAAGAGGTTTTGTAAGGGATTAAAAAGAAAATACAAGTAAATTGCAATGCCTTATAGGCATGTTTCTCCTCTTATACTTAATGAATAAATGAAGAATCATTATACTGAACTTGATAGCAGTGCTTTCCCCATAGAGGTGAGCGGAGAATCAGGGTCGGGTTTGCTTGATGTGAAACAGGTTCTGTCATTACAGCAATCTGTTAATTAAAGGTTTGCTTTTCAGGTACATAGGATTTGGCAGTCAGCCTTTTTGGGGGAGAGACATTGCCTTTAAAAGGAATCTTTGCATTCCTACCCACCATCAACATCTTGTAGCACTAATAATGTATATATCCTTTTGTTCAGTAAAAGCTGTTGCCACTAGGGTACCCAATCTCTACTTTTGTTTTCTTTCTTTTATTTCTGGGTTCAGACTTGTGTTAATTCGTTTCTTTCAAAATACTTTTACAGAAACTGAAACAGAGATATTTTCATTCAGTAAAGCAAGCAGACTGTGCAAACAAAGCACTTAACCATGTCAGGTGTTGAGGCACTAAAGTTGCCACAATTTACTGAGGAGTCGTTTCCCAGCACGGAGGATGTGCAGCCCTTCATCTGGCCCTGAGTTAAGGGGGAGCTTTAAAGCACGTGCTGAAGTCATGTCCATTTCATTAACTGCAAACACACACTGGTGGTTAAACCCATGTGTAAATGCCTCTCTCAGGTAGGCCCTATGCTCCCAGCTTGAGACAGGCCTCTGTGGTGGCTGAATGTTGGCTGGGAGGCTCAAAAGTGAAGACCACTAAGCTAACCACTTCTAAATTCAGACAGAGTGCCTGCTGCATTCAAGGCTAGTTCACCTAAATGTGTGTAAGTGGCCTGTGAGCTCTGTGTTGTCTTTCATAAGTCAGCATTGATAGATTGCTGCTGCCATATACAAACTACAATATACTTCAACAACCTCAACTGGTATAAAGCTGCTACAACAGAATTGCCTGCTGCCCAGCGTGAAACCTCTCTGATTCTAGATGAAATTACTCTTCTGAACCATGATCCACAGGATATTAAGAAGCAGGCTGTTTTTATCCAGACTCACTCAGGAAACAATAAATCAGAGTCAGACTGACAGAGGAGCCATCTTTTCAGTAGAAGTTAACACTAAGATCCTGACCACAGATTTCCACTTGGAAGAAACATTCTTGAGACATGTGCAGATGTCTAGGGTGATGTTTCTTAACCAAGAGTTTATGAATGATTGCTGTTCTGTAAAACGCTGAATGGTGGTTCAGACAACTGTTGCAGTTTTCTTCAGGCCACAGACATTCTCATGAGTTCAAGCTGGAAAGAACTGAATAGGAGAAAATAAAAACCGTAAGCGAACATTGAAAGTTCTGCCTCGTTTTAGTTATTTGCAAATGAAAAGCTTTGTGGTGGAACCATGCAAAATGTGTCCACATCTTTTTCAAAAGCTGTAGGAGGTCTTCCAGTTGAAAAGATAGAAAGTAATTGCTCTCAGGAATCATAAAGATTCATGCATGTTTCCTGACATAGCTCTCCGTTTCAGGAAAGTAATACATGAGATGACTGAGGCAAGCATTTTAGCTGCTTTGTATTCACAACCAAGGGCTGAGTCAAATTTGAAGTGCACAACCTGAAAAGGAAAAGGCCTGCAGGCTATACTGAGCCATCAGTCCCATTTCTGTGATGCAGCCTGTCCCCTGCCCTTTGCACAAATGTGATTTTTCCGGTGTTACACAGGCTACAAATTGAGTTAGATTCATTCTGTAGTACTGAGGCAGGGTAATGGGAGTCCTGACAAGAGCAGACACTGTCACTCTAAGTGGTTTCTGAGAATTAAAGCAAGTAGCTTTGAGGCTTAGACACCTGCAGAGAGGAAAACAAAATTATTTTAGAAATTGAGGTATACTTTACAGAATAAACCATTATTTAAACAACTAAGCATATCTTTGAATTCATTTAATCTCTCACAGAAAAAATGTACTCCTTATCCTGATTAGGAGAATACCTTAACTGCAGTACAAAACTAATAGCAATAATGTGTCACTTTTTGTTGTGAAATTTCCATCATTATTTTAATTGCTGGACTAACCAAGGCAATTTCACTCTAATCTTGCCAGAAAATTCATACCATGTTACCATAAAATATATGTGCAAAAGCAGAGTTAAGTCTATAGTGCACTCTTTTTGTTTATTTCCTGATCCAGTGGGTTAACCCCTATTCTTTATGCATATAGAAAAACTGATATTTTCATCATGGTACCCTCCATTGTGATAAATATCTTTTCTCTCCATATACCCATGCCTTCTTAGGAAAAATAGGGACCAAATTTATTCCTATTTTAAAACATATCCTGGGATCTTTTCAAAGCAGCCTCTTTCAAAGGTGATTAGTCTTCCAGAAAGCTCTTAAATGTACCTCAAGGCACTTCAGTTTTTCTGTTCTTCTCCTGTGTCTCAGGAATATAGGAGGGCCCAGTAGAGATAAAGATTAGATTATCTTGAGAGAAAAATATGTTAGCTCACAATTTTGCTAACTATATACATACAATGTGCTTCTCAGTTTCAGAACTGTATTTGTTTCAAACTCCAGTTCTTAGTAGCTTAATAGAGAAAAAACACTGAATTGTCCCTTTTCTACTTTAATAATGACTTTTTTTTCAGGTTTTGCTGTGACAGACTGATTGTTTCTTGAAAAGTCTAGTGGATGGACAAGTATAATTGAGGTTTTTCTTTCTCTTCTTATTGGTCTCATCATGAATTTGCTAAGGGACATGGGCACACATACACACAGAAAAATGTGGCTAGTTCCAGGTATACAGAGAAAAATTGTAGGAATAAAATATGTTGCATTGCAGTGTACTTGTCTGAAAAGGTAACCAGAAATACTAAAATAAAAAAAAGCAAAATTCTGGGTTTGGTATTTTTATAATCATCTCCTAGCTGTATATAGTTTATGTGTGACCTTGGATAAATTATCTAAATCTTTTATACTTCAAAAGTCTGACTAAAACACAGCATACTTTATTTGTCTACTCAAATTGTAAAGTGTCTTCTATTATGTAAAAATCTAGTACAAGACAAAAACCAGACTCAGCCTTTATTAGTGCTTTCAGAAATAAGACAGGGTGCTTAAAACATATGTGTAGCAATGAAAAATAAAGTAATGTCAGTTTATATGCCCTTGGTAGTTGCGGGTTTTTTGATTAAAATTCTACCTGCATTTTCTCAGTAAATTACAATAGCTTATTTTCACCTAATTATATTCTCTTTCTACTGTGAAACTTCAGCATTTATGTTGCCTCTCCTTTTGGCCCACTGGTCACACAGAAGGATACATTAAATGAGATGTTAACAGAATGAAGGAAGAACTGTTCAGTGTTTTAGGATGAATCTGGGAGAAGTTTCTCTGGGAAAAAGTCTTGCAAGCCAAACAGTGAACGTATGTTACGAGTGAACAGGTTCCAGGTTGCAGATCTCTTCAGCATAAATTGGTTACAAATCTCTGTTGCAGAGCAATGGCAACATTTGTCGATATATGCTGGCAACAATAATTCGAGCGCCTTTGAGTTGCTCAAGTTCAGAACTTGCTTATATACCATGAACTGCAAATCATTTTGATGGGATTTGCAGATGTTAAGGTAGTATTGAGCCACACGATAAGCATGTGGAACACATAGAAAATATATAAAATATAGCATTAGGACAATACTGTGACCCTATTACAGTATTTATCACTCTATATTAACATTTGATTTTATGCATCTGCTTCAATGGACTGTTATGGGAGCTTTGAAAAAAAACCATCCACAGTATTAAAAGTTCCAATGCGGGTAGGTAATGACTAACATCATTTTTTTTACCCTATAACATTTGTTCTTTTTGTTTATTGCTGCCTTTGCAGACAGTTTTTCTCATGGTAGTTTTTGGTAGTTTTCTATGGTGTAACACTTCTTCTTTTTGGCTCTGCAGTTCTGTGCAACACTTGGAACCACCCCTTGCTGCTCCTTTGACAAACTGTTAGAACTGGGTCCTATTTGTAAGTCTTTGCTGCTTCTTTCTAAAATTGCAGATATCAGTTTAAGCCATGCTGAGTCATTTCCAGGATATTATGCAGTGTCAGTGTCCAAATACAATAAAGCTCCTTATAGATGAGACTTTCAGTTACAGTTTGATTTCTAATATCAGGTCAAGCAGCAAATGTGCATTCTCAGACTGTTAAAAGAGTTAGAAGACATTGCCTCACGGGTTTCTTTTCTGCGGGGGGCATATTTTGGAACACTGTCAGTGAAGAATTACTGTAAGTGCCTCAGTTTGTAACATACTTTTTCAAGCCCTTCTACCTGCAAGGGCATCTAGAGCAACGCCGAGTATCAGGGAAAAGTTGAACTCTTAATTCTGCTCTTTCTCAAGTGTTTTGTTTCTGCCTGGTTCTAACAACTCTAAAAGGTAGGGAAATAAGCACAAAAAATCCCCATCTAGTCTTAATCCTCACTCTCCCCTTCCCAATTTCCTTCCTCTTTCAAGAAAATAGGACAAGTGCCGGGGTGTTTTATGCAGTGATCAATTCGTGGACTCTTCACAAGTGTTTCTTTCTGTGTTATGATTTGTTGTGTCGAGCTTTGATCTGCAGCCGGGCTTGGTCAAAAAAAAGCACATGCTTGCTACCGAAGTGCACCATATCTCTTCAAGTGTACATTTAGAACAGGAAATCCATAGCTGTAAGCAACTGGTAGCAACTTCATAGAAACACAGCTTGATTTGATGTCCTATTAATTTATTCAGATGGGGTTTAAAACTTAAGGATTTGTGTGGTGATTACATGCTCTGTGAGGTTTCCTGCCTTTCAGCACAAGCCCCAGAGACTCAGTTTCTCCCATTCTTTTTAAACAAGTTCCTAGTAGTCTGCTTAGCAGCTACAGATTATTTTGCTGTTTGGCTTATTCCTATAGACCTGAGCTAATAAAATAGTGATACCTATAAGTTTAGGGATAGCAAGTAATCATGTGTTTTACCTCAATGATTCCCTGTTTGTGCAGCAGAGCCCAGCAGAAGGATAGCATACCAGTGAAGTCAGAAGTCTCATGCTAGCTTTTCTGCTTAATTTTCTTCTTAGCACACATGAGCAGTAGTCCTGTGATATAAAGGCAGTGTCTCAAACCAAGTAGATTTAAAAATAGATAATCAGTTAAACTTTTAATGCATTTTCAAATAAATGTAAGTTGTGGATGTTGTGAATAATATTTTATTACCTTTTCCCAGATATTCATGCAAAAAGAAAATTTAGTTCACAAGAATGCAAATTTCAGCACAAACTTGGTGCCCAACTACATCTCAATGGATACACCTCTCTATGTGGAAATAGCCATCAGAATTATTTGGTGACCAGTGTAAAGATGTAATGTGGGCTTCAGCCATCAACTGACAGACCAGAATTGTTACTGAGTGCATTAAAACAATATCTAGTAGCGTGTGAATACTTAATTATAGAGTATACATGAGCTGCTCATATGCCAAAATATTTCTGCAGAAACCATTCAGTGATTAACCAAAAGTAGCACTTTATTAGCATTTCAGTGGTTGCTTTTGCGTAAGTGTCTCCATCCTTGAAATAAATAGTTTGCTGCACATAGTTCAAAAGCATATGCATGCCTATTTATCAATATGTAAAAAATACTGTTTAGAAATGTGTTTGTGATTCATGAGTTAGAAGTGGGGAGCATGGCTAATATTCTAGTTCCTCCTCCTAAAGTAGTTTTATTACCATAGAAATGATTGCTAAATCTCTAGATACATTTTTAAAGTGTATTTTATAATGCTTCTTAAATCAAAACCACAAAATAATTTATGTTGCTTAATTTTAGTAAGATAAACCTGGAGATGATGATCCTTTTGGGTCCTTTCCAACACAGGATATTCTATGATTCTATGGTTCTGTAACTTTGTTCAGTAGAAGTGGGAAGGAAAAATAATACATTATATATGCATTTTTAATATATTAATGAAAACCCAGATGGTGGAAACATTTAATCTCTTAATTTAATTTTAAATTGGGAAAATAATAACATCAAAGAGAAATCTCTCAGGCACTTGGTTTCATGCAAATTAATTGGGCTTTTTAATCTGCTGTTTAATTTATTTCCTTCAATTATTTTCTTAGGTAATAAGGAAAACATCTGGATGCATATTGATGCAGCCTATGCGGGGAGTGCTTTCATCTGCCCTGAATTCAGGCATCTTTTAAATGGAGTGGAGGTGAATCAGTGTTTTTTCTCTAGCAGCCTGCTGAAACCTTGTTCTTTCGTAGAATTTTGGTGTTTCTTATGCAGCCAAGATTAATGGCTCTTCCAGAATCCCTGAGTAAGCTGCATCTCAGTTTGTTCTACAACTCTCTGTATATTCTATTACATTATTTAAATTTTTAAATTTTTGCTGCTTTATACTGGGAGTATGGAAGTACCCCTCCATAAGAGGTTTGTCATTCAGAATAAGAAGTAGTACTGAATCAACAAACAGAAAGAGGAAACTTTTCCCAAATATCACTAAAGACATATTTGTGACATCCTAATTCTATATTACACAAAGAAAGAGGGAAAATAAATTTCAACAAATTAATGAGCTCATTATGTCTGTTTTTTTTCTTGCATCCTGAAAGTTATATAATATAAAGCCAGTAGCTGTATCTCAAACAGACAGGGTTTAATAACTAAGAGACCTAAATGAAATATTCCCCCAACAGCACGGCTGTTCCTCTCCCCCCGCCTTGCTGAGCTACTTGGCATTCAGTTGCTTAGATAAGAATACTTCAATTTCCTGCTGCTCCCCTCAGACAGTCAGATAAGTCCTTGTCTTCCACGTCAGTGGAGAAAATATTACTGTTTGGTAAAGCCAGAAGTTTAAACACAGCACTGATAGGCAGTGACTAATGAAGAAGAGGAGGGAAAACCCCCTTACAAATAAAGCATTTCTTTCTGTCTCTTTTTTATCAGCAAATAAAGCTTGTTGTAATTTCCTGTGGGGGAATATTTTTTAAATTATTGTTATTGGTTCCTGAAGGAAATGAAACAGCATCCCTTGTCTGGGCCAGCATTTGTCACAAGAGCAAATATTTAACAATATGAATAGGTTTCCTACCTTGCATAGTACAGGGTGCTAGCCAGATAGATGTATAGATAGATAAACAGACAGATAATCTTCTCTTATTAGAGCAATTGTTAATTGTTTACAGGAGACAGGGAAGGTTATGAGAAGCAAATGAGAACAGATAAGTCCTATATGGAATAGTCAGACCTTAGTGCTGCCAGGTCCCCATCCCCAGCTTTTTAAGGCTGGTGACTTGTGCCTTTGTTAAAACAGAAAACATGGATGAAGCCTTTCTGACATGGTGTCCATCTTACCCACCTGGGTTTCTTCTGATGCCCCACCTAAACATATGTCAAGTAAACATGGTATATGGAACATGTATTGCAAGTGTATAAACATGGCCTGGAACACGGTGTATAAACATGTATTGCAAGTGCTTACTCTTCAGTGGTTTTTCTTTTGATTTAGGTGAAACAATAATTTCTACTGAAAGAAAATACACTGTCAGAAAAAAAAATCCTAGTCAGTTGTAATTTTTTAAAGGAATATGATGTGCAGATTCTGAATTATATATATAATTTATTTCTATATATAAATTCTGTGTGTATTAGTTTAATATTCTTGGAAGTAGAAAGCTTAGGGAATTGTTATCGAAAAATGTGATATGAACCCCAGTGAATGTTTCTGAGTGTGCAGATTTATTTATTAATTTAATACCACAATAAGATATATACTTTTCCATAACATACATATCTAGAAAGTATAATTGTAAACAAATGTTCAAAATGTTAATAATACCACTAGCCTAACTGCATACCTAACGTGAATTCCACTCCCAAAGTAAACAAAGATTTAACTAAAACAGTTACTAAATAAGGTGACATCAATATGAACATTATAAATACCTGGTACAGGAATTGATTCATAGTTACACAGACAATTTGACAAAGTTATATCATTAGCACATGGATCCTTTTCTCTTTTGTAATTCTCTTTTTATTTATCCATTCTCAGTTTGCAGATTCATTTAACTTTAATCCTCACAAATGGCTCCTAGTGAATTTTGACTGCTCTGCAATGTGGTAAGTATGACAGTAAAGGGAAACATTACAAGAGACAAAAATGAGGTTGTATTAGTCTTCCTTTCTAGCAGCAAACATCAATTGAAATGAGGAGAACTGGATAGCTTTAACTTTTATAAATTATTTGCAGAATTCAAACTTTCATTTATTCCAAGTTTCAAAAACATGAAATTTAGAAGTAGGTCTGAGCTCTGTATTATGTTCCAGAAAGAGAGAAGTCCCCAAAAGTCTGCAGATTTATATTTACTCCATTTTGGGACTGTTTAAAACATAAATAAAAAAACTTACTTTAAGGATATCAGTGCAATGAACAGCATGTTAAACAGAGCTTTTTTTTTCCTTCCTCGTCTTTTCCATAACATTTCTTTTGGTCTGAGCTTTGATTCTTTTAAAAGTCTTTCTAAAAATGTTTAAGATTTAGCTGATGAAAAGCAGCTGATTTCAAAAAGGACTATTTATGTAATTTTGTACTGGCTTTCAATTTTCCAAGATGACAGCAGCGACAACATTTTGATATTAAAAGATGCCAAAATAGAAACCCATAGACATACTTATAAACACAGCAAAGTATCATGGCAGTAATAATATCATGAGTTTGTTAAAAACATTTCATAGTAGATGGAATGTTTTCCCAAACTGTTTTGTCCCAAACTAAATGCTTACCAGCATCACAGCTAATGATACTGTAGATAATGATAGCAAAACAGCTATTCAACAAATGCAGACAATTTATCAAAATAAATGAAAACATTAATTACAGTTATAATATAACAAAATTTGCAAAAGTGAAAAAAAGAAGACTCCAAAATATCATCCAGAAAGAAGTCACCTTATTTAAAAGAATAAATGTAAGACAATGATCACTCAATTGCTTTTGGTTAACCTTTGTCTCTTTTAATTTCCCTGGCAAATTAGACTTTTCAGGTAATATATTATGGTTTTTACTTTAATATTTCAGCTGACGTAGGCATTCTAAATCTTCCAACACATTGTGGTTTTTTCTTTTCCTTACATTTTGACCCCATTTTATCAGTAGTGGCAGCACCCCTAAGCGTGCCGTGTCTCTGTGTGTAAGGAAGTAGGAGATGATGAAACAAACTCCTTTGCTAGCTCCTCCCATCTTTTTCTCATCACTCAAAGACACTGTTAAAAACATAGCCACTTGCAAATAACACAATACACTATCATTCCCTTTAATGTTTGTAGAACAATGAGGAACCACAGTCTGGTCCCTATCAGTTTAGTTTCTCATTAATTCTGCTTTCCTGAAAACCCTGTGGAACTGTGTTAAAGGTGCTTTACCTGGCTTTCCAATGAAACAAATTATATATAATCACACTGTGAGTTCCCATCTCAGATGATTTTAGGTTATTCCTAGTAAAGCTTAGACTTTAGACTTAGGAAATTATTTTTCTGCATGTTGTTTCTTGTTGGATTTTTGGTTTGTTGTTTTGGTTTTTTTAGATAAGCCATTGCATAAAATGCTTGTTCTCCTAGGTAGGAAGATTCCAGTACAAGTACTCTGAAGAGCCCTTGCAATGTTTCCTTACTCAAAGTAAAAGTTTCACAACTATAGCCACTCAGGCTTCAATTCAGCAAGGCATTTATATATAGGGTTTATTCACTTAATACAGAATAAATGTACACTTAAACTCTTTGACTTGAAGCCAACTCCATTGTCCAGCGAATTCTAAGACCCATGTCCAAAATTCACCTGTCTTACCAACTGTAATGCTCACTGAGAAGGTGAAAAGTAATAATAAAGGATGAGGGATGGTAAGAAAAAGGAACTGTGAAGGATACATAGTCCTCTTAGGATCCATGAAAAGTATTAAGCATGATACTATGGTATCATAGAGTTCAGTAAACACTGAACACCATTTCAGAATCAAAGTAATCTGAGTTCCATTGATGGGCAGACTGCAAAATAACCCAGACTCCTCAGCACTTTCCCCAATAAACACTCGCATTTCTTTTTGCTGCAAGCTGATTAAAATAATCTACCCATTAGATCTGTAATGTAATTATGTAACTACTCAGTGCAATATGTGGCACTGATGTTGTTTCAGATTTGGAGGCAATTTCATTATAAACCTTTTGTAAAATATTCTCAGCCTTCCTGATGTACAGAAAAGAGCAGTCAATTTCCTATAAAAATGAATTTAATACAGCCTGTCCAGGAAGGGTGTATTTTCTATATTCAAATATTGGAGTCCTTTAGAGACTTTGTCTTGAAACTACAGTCAGTTTTGCCTGACTTGTTTAACTGATACTCTGGAATATTACGAAATAGGAAGAAGTGTCTTCATTCAGAGAGGGTGAAAATAATGATCTTGCAAAGTCTTGGTATTTTTGATTTTTATTACTCTTTTCAGGGTTTAAGTGTGAAGTTTTGATTGGGAAGGGTGTTTCAGTAACAAGGAGAAGGTGCTCACAGGAAATACTTACCTGTAGATCACAGAACACAGAATAGTTTGGGGTGAAAGGGAACTTAAAGATGATCTACTTCCAACTCCACTGTCATGGGAAGGGACACCTTCCACTAGCCCAAGTTGCTCAAAGCCCCATCCAGCTTGGCCTTGTAGACTGCTGGAAATGAAATTGTATTTCACTTCTTGACTTCAATTGAACAAACTTGAACAATCTACTTGTACACAAACTGAAATGAAATATTCCTGCTGGTTCATAATATGAGGTCACCTTTTTATCTGTCATTAAAAGTGCACAAAATAGAGTGAGGTAGTTAAAAGCAATAGATGTGCAATTCAAGTAAGTCACTTCTCACAGATTTTCATTACTTATTTCATCAGGAGTTTTGTAGTGCATTTTGTATTATGAGTACTTAATATGTGAATCTGTGCTACTTAAGCTAGGTCTTTGTCTATTAGCATAAAATCCAGCCTTAAAAAAATTCTAGTTTACCAATGTGATTTGTGAAATACATATTCACAGGATTACAGATTCATTAGGGTTGGAAGGGACTTCTGGAGATCATCTAGCCCTATGATATCTTGAGAAGTAGTCAAGGAACATCTTTCAGGCTGGTGAAGGCCTGCCTCAGAGCCCCTTAACAGAGTGTCACCCACTACAGTCACCCAACTTTTCGTTTTACGGTAACCACCATGTGCTCCGTAGGCTGTCCTTGTTTGCCTTGCTCATGGACATCTGAAGCCTTTAAAGAAGAAAATCCAATCGGATTTTGGTCGGAATGTTGGAGGGTGGAGGTTGGAGCCCTGCTTTTGTTGGTCACCAGGGTCCAAGGTGTCTCAAGCTCAGTACTATCCACTGTAGGTGTATGGTTCTGGAGTGATATTTTTACCTCTGTTTCAGTCCTTCTACTACCACACAGCCTATTATCTGTGTCTTGTAATGCAGCCACCTGCCACAACAGGTCATCCACCTGTCAGGTACCAGCCTCTTCTCCAGGAGAAGTATCTGGGCATCCATTGCAGTCTACCAGCTGCACTGACGTCTCCTTCCTTACCAGTTCCGTCTGAGCGGCAGCACCAGAGTTCTCAGGGGCTGCCTCAATAGACACACAGGGTTTGGCTCTGAGGTGGGTGCGCACCGCTATGGCACAGACCTCGAGCACCGAGCACTCTGGTGTGGACCTCCTGAGCACCTAGGACTGAGGTGGGGACCTACTTGCAGAATGCAGCAGCACCCTTCCTTTGTGCCCTGCCTGCAGAAACTTCCATGCCATTTTTGTGTCTTCTAAGCTAGATGTTCATGCAGAATAGTTACCTGTTCCATTGTTTAACACAGGAGAAGAAATTACACTCTCACAAAACAAGTGAAGACATGGCCTTTAACTTGGATTAGTTGCATAGAGAAAGAGCTGTTAAAACACGAATGTATCAAAGTAATCAAATACTTCAAATAAGCTACAGTAGAACAACTTAGAATTTGTTAAAAGTATTTATCCTAATTAAACCTGTTTTCAGTGAATGTCTTCTTCCCTTTGTCCACAGGACATTTCTAGCAATATTTAGGTTATTAATTGTTTTTATTTTATCTGAAAATCTGTTGCTATTTTTCATGTGCATAAGTTTTCTTATTTTCGGCTATGTACTTCCATACCTAAAGGCAAATACTTAGCTGATACCTTGGTACTTCCCTGACCGTTAGTGAGAGGAAGGCTTTTTGTTTGTTTGAATAAGATGTTTTGTGACCACAGTGTAGATGTGAATGAGAGTGGGAGTATGTACTGACCTGGGCATTTATACATACACACTAAAATACTGGCAATTAGATTTTTACTTAGATATTTACAATTCTACATTAAACCATTAAAACACAGAAAAAAGGTTTGGACTTCTGTCATTTAGAGTATCCCTGTGTTGATATATTTTTTGTTTACTTTGTAATATATTTGTAGGCATAATATAATGATGTAGCAAGCAGTCTTTCCCTTTTTGATTTATGGTTTCTTCTTCTTCTGCCCCTATAAACCCCAATATTTGTTGAGGTGAGTCAGTCTTACTCAACATGAAGCATGAACCAGAAAAATCTTGTTACTGATCACTGGCAAAACACAGTTTATTCTCTCAAAAAGGGACACACTGGCTCTTGAACCTTAGTCCAGTCACACCACCCCTAGCTGGCAGTAGTAAGTTACACTTCTCAGTGTAACATTGTGCTGTAGAATGTCTGTCAGGAATTGTGTAGTGGATCCAGCTAATGACAGCGTGGTACAAGAGGGGAGCCTGAGTCAGGCTGGGGGCTTGTCCCTGCCAATGGCTGCTGCTGCTGCTTCCACAGAAGCATGGAGAGGCAGTGGCCAGCACCCCCAAAGCCTCAGCGCAGCTCTGCGCAGCATTTCGGAAGCAACAGCTCTTCCCACGCAGCTTTGTACTGCAGTAATTTCAAGACAACTTCTGTTGACTGCAAACATTAACATTGCTTCAGCTAGTCTCACATTCTGGTGTGAGTGTCTATCACCATAAAAAGATCCTCTATGTCTGTTTCTTGTCTGTTTTTAAATATGCAGTCATGCAGTCATGCTGCCCGTTCCTGCTGAGCCTTACACTTAACTACTTGTAAGTACAGTACTGATATGGCTGTGAAAAAGCACTGAAAATGGCACAGACTGTGCTCAGGAAATATGCCAGTTTAAACACATTCAATTTGACTTCACTTCTTGTGGAAATTTAATCCCTTAAGTCTTTATTCCTAAATTTCTCAATTTGATTTCTTTCTTTTTTTATACAGGGTGAAAAAAAGAGCAGATTTAATAGGTGCCTTTAAATTAGAACCTCTTTACCTGCAGCATCACCATCAGGAGTCTGGTAATTTTGTAATTAAATGAGATTATTATTATTTTGTTTGCACTCTGATATTTAATGGGGAAAAAGGGACTTAAGATGAAAACAGCAATTCTGAAACTACCCAAGTTGTTTAGGAGGCTGTTTCCATTTTCTGAGCACTCTAGGGAGCTAAGCTCATTAAAGTGCAAATACATGTCTAGTGAGATTTTAGTTAGCTAAAAGCAATACAAGGAAAGTAATTTCATAAAGCATTATGCATTACTACTTTAGTATTGGGATTTCCCCAGTTTCAGACTTACCACTGATTGATTACTGGAGTGTTGAGAAAATCCTTATGATCTTTTGGCTGTCAGATAAACGCATTATTGGGTGTTGTGTAACAAGTCCCTTAACCTGTCTTCTCCAACACATCTTTCTCCAGAATGGTTTCAGGATCTGATTTGGTTTTAGCATTCCTAAGATCTGTGACTTTTTCTTAGTTATTCATGCAAGCTCTGATTCAAATTTTTCAGCAACTCATGTGAGGAGGAAACACTCCCTGAAACTACAAAGAAGGGGTGAACTGTGTTTGTTGTCTGTGCTCTGCTTTTGAGTGAAAGCTTTCTGGGACATTTTGCTGTAGCCCTTATGCTCTTACACTGGCTGTAGAGAAAGGCAGTAAGAGTGGACTGTTCTGTCTTCTACAAAATGCTCATGAAAGCTCTTCACAAAATGCTCACAAAGAGCTTACAAATCTCAGGCTCTGTACAAAGCTCCTTAATGGATTAGTGCTGGTCCTGGCACAAATCTAGCAACTGCAGAATGGTATTTGCCCTCCTGAAGCCCATTTTTACACATTTGGTTATTAACTGAATAATTGTGAAGAAGGTCACAGCTGTGCAGTGTCAACAAGTGGTGGACGTTCCTTCATAACTTTCTGAATAGGGTGAATCATCTGTAGAAGGTCTTACCGTATACTCAACCTCATCATTTTCCTGGAATTTCTGGTGCTGATCTGTGTTCAGAAGTGTATCCTGTTATGGCTATCAACTCATTGGCATTTAAATTAATACCATCCAGAACTCCACTATTCACTTAAAAGCCCCAGGAAAAATGAAATCATGTGCCTTAATCCTGAACTGGCATAAACCTTGCATTTTATTCCTTTCCTCCATTTCCAAGCAATGCAAACAGAATAGAACAGTGCAGTAAAGAGGAACATGCAGTAATTCTGGAGCTGAGGTTCACCCTCTATAGGCTCGAATTGTTGAGAAAAAAATATATACTTTGTTTTTGCCTTTTTTAATGAAAACTGCAAGTTATAGCAAATACACTTCAGGTGCTAGCTTTTACTTAGCATACATGAAAAATGTTTATCTTCAGGAGTAAAAAATCCAGCCTTAACTAAAATGAAAATATGTTCTTGGGACAACTGATAGTGCTGATACAAGAACTTCAGGTCTTACCTGGGTTAAATAAAACCTGAAGAAAATCAAATCCTTCTTAAAAACAGGTGGTTTCAGTAAGGCTATCTAGTTGACCAGAAAACTTTATCACCCCAACTAGAGAGAGTTTTTTAGCCTCCATCTTGCCTTCAGAAGGGTGATAGCATGTTATGTGACCTAACATAATTATTTCAAAGAGATCAGCTGATTACTAGCAATCTAGGAATGCTAAGTTTTTTTCTGTGCTCCAGTTCCATTAAATATCAATTTTCCAAAGAGCTGGACAACACTTTTCCAATGCAATTGCCTCTGGTTAAACTTCCAACCACACTTAGGCCTTCAATAAACACAGTCAAATTTGCTACACGAAGGTGCTGCGGTCCCCATTGATTCCTGTGTGGGATGTCAGCCCTCCTGAAAATATGACTTGTCTAATGGAGGGTCTTGAATTCTCAGTATTCTCAGGTCTTGAGAATTCCTATCCTGGTTTACTAAGTAAGTGAAGTAGTATTTCTGAATTCACTCATCTCTCACTCAAGAATTTAAATGAGCAGAAAAATACCTCTATCTGTGAGCAATTTCTCTTAATAACCATATGGCAATTATGTGTGTCCCCAAGGGGAGAGTCTTTATTTTGTCATTAATTATAATTTTATGTGATTTGCATCATCACACCAGCAAGATTATACTAGCTTGCCTGGCAACCTAGGATATAGGTCAAATCCTCATGGCAGTGTTAGAAGAATGCAGCTTTATACTCTATTGTGAACAGCACATACGCTCCCACAATGCAATTCCTCCTGGTTAAATACAGATGTAAGACTAAGGCTTGTAATCAAGGAATCAAGGACTAATCATTGATTACATTCTGCTTCACAGCTTGTGAAAGGCGTTGTTGTGGATCATTAGACATAGCCCCTTACAGGAGCGTAGGATTATTTATCTGTCACCAGTTGCTTTACTCTCTTTGCTACCAGACTTGCAGCTATCAAACAGAAGCGGCTGCTACAATGCAAAAGAATATGAATGTTACCAATTTACCTCGTTACCAAGCAGAGACAACCACATTCATTTCCTGAAGTCCAGAAAGAGGTTAATGATTGTTGGTTGTTTTGTGGGTTTGGGTTTTTTTACCACCTGGAAACCAACATAGTAACAGGTTAAAGAACTCAATGGCCTATTGTTACAGGGAAAGAAAGACCATGTTTTTTCCTACATTTTGGCTGCAAATGAGAGAACATTGGCAAGAGAGCTTGCAACACAGAAAAAAAGCTTTTTTTTTCTTTTTCCTAGAAAACATAAAGGCTGAAAATTATGTAAATAGCATATACTGGTCAAATTCAGAAGCTACAGTTCAACCTTCTAGTTAACAATTCCAGGAGTACTTAGCAATTTCCCAAGGAATCCAAGTACATACTCTACTATAATGCTTACACTCCAATGCAGAGAAATGAAGCAGAGTAAGGAAGCTAAGCAGATGCTTTCTAAAGAAGTGCTTTAATTATTACGTCAGTTTAATTTCTGTCACTGACTTAGAGCAAGTAACTAACTATGTTCAAGTTTCCTTTACTGTGAAATTAGTTTAATTCGTTGATTCAATGAAAATGCAGGTGAATCCTGACACTGTGTGCTTATATAAAGGACAACTAATAATGCCCTCTACTTGCCTCCCTGGACTGCTTTGTGGCTTAGTCCATCTGTGTTTGTAAGGGGCTTTCACTCCATCAAAAGAAAAACCATAAAAAATTGTAGAGTACTATTCTCCAAGCAGGAACAGGTCAAATTCTGAGTCAATTTTTCCAGTCACTTATTAGACATCCTGAAGAATTAGCAACAAATATATGTCTGAGTATAAAACGTATTTAGAAGTGGATTATTTTAAAGAGTGTTACCAGTTCACTAGGGTAAAGGTGATGACATTTCACAGCAGAGAATGAGTCATGAAATGAGTCTGGGGATTCTGCAAACTGTTTAAACCAAAATTAATAACAGTTGTTTTATCTACTGCTTCTTTTCTCTACAGGAAAGAAATAAACATAATATTAGATCTGTCATCTCCATAGTATCTGCAGTATAACAAAAATGAAAACAGTGTTTCTTCTGTAAACTCTTTGTTAGTGGCATATTCTGAGCAGCTAAGGAACAAAGGTTATTACAAGCACCTTCATTTAACATGCTGCCAAGCACCCAACTAGATATTTAGTGTTCTGTCGACACTGATGATGCTGAAGTTCATAGCAGATAGGATCACTAAGATACAGCTTTTTTCAGTAACATTAGAATGACTGAAGTATTTGGCTGTTGTGATGATGATGCAATGTGAACATTTTTTCTTTCATTTCCAGGTCTTGTAACAGATTATCGGGTAAGTACAGTACCAATGTAATAATTAATATTATTACTTGTATGTACTGGTATTTTTAGTACCTTATTTTCCATTACTATCCTAAATCTCCAAACTTTATGTTTCTTTCCAAGAAGGATTGAGCTTGCTAAATTTTTAACATTCCTCTAACAGAAATTTGTTTTTTTAAAAAAAATTGTTTAAAGGCAGAAATCGTCTTGCATGTGCAATATCTTTTGATTTAGGCAATACAAAGAAATTTCCTAAAGTTGTGGGTTTGGTGTATTTTTTTTCTTTAACATAGTGAATAACACAATTTAAAAAAAAATTAAAAGCATCCATCTCTATTTAAATCTTTTACCATGGAAACACTGTTGTTTTGAAATGGAAAGTGTGCCTGTCTTTGTAGATGCCAGCCTCACAACTTTAAACAAGCCAATGTACATGGATTTCTCAGATACTTGTTTTTCTAAAGCCTTTGAGGAGAAATCAGAATACACAAAGAAAATTTGATTTGCCTCATGACCCTTCCATTCTGACTCCAACCTCCTTTGCCAATTTTAATTTGAAAATTTTGAGTCTTAAACAGTATTAATAATAGGTATTAATAAACCAGGAACAGATATTTCTACTATTATTTGATCCACCTCTAGCAACTGCCCATAGGACGTGGCAATGTGGCTCACTTCCAAACCATGGCCAAACGTACTTTGTGCTGTGTCACTGCAATGGTGGCGTCTGACACGGGTTTTTCTCTCTGGGTTGCAGCACTGGCAAATCCCCCTGGGCAGGAGGTTCCGCTCCCTGAAGCTCTGGTTCGTGCTGAGGATGTATGGAGTCAAGGGGCTGCAGGAGCACATCCGCAAGGTGACTGGGAATGGCCTTCTTGGGTGCCCTGTGCTGGGATGGCACGGGAAAATGGGCTGGCTCTCCATGACTTCCGCACACATCAGAAAGCACAGGAAACAGTTTTAGGCAGCTCGGTTCAACAGGGGTGCTGCTTGTTTGCCCCATATAAGGTCACAATTTCATATCATGGCGGGATCAAAGGTGCCATTCATTTTGTGCTCATCTTTAGGAAAGGAAAGGCTAGGAATTTGGAATTTCTACAGTATGGTACTATAGTTTCCTCGCAAATTAAGCCAGAGCACATCCGGGGTTTTATTTTGGAAACACATGGATATTCATTACTTCTTTATTTTATTAATATGCATGCATTGATAGGACGTTTAGATTACGATTAAGGGATACAGTGACTAATTTGGCATGTCTACTGCTGCTGTTGCTTTCTCTCCTGTTCAAAATATATTTTTGTTAGAAAACAATGTGTACAATCCACAGTTTGTTAATATTGTCATAAGTACTAAGTTTATTCTTGATGAAAAAAGGAGTGTCTTTTAATCACTAAAAAACACATGTGATGCCTGTCTAAATTATAGATATACTTCATCTGTAGCAGTAAAGTCAAATTCAAACATACCTTTTATCTTTATGAAGTTCAGGGAAACCTCTACTGAGGGGAGATCCATGACTTGGCTCTAAATATTTACAAAAATATCCATTAGCTAAGGGCCTAGCCTAGCATACCAAATTCCCTGCAGACACACATTCCTTTCAATTTTGGTACTAAACAGAAGAATTCCTAAAAAAAGCTTTGGAAGATTCATATCAATTGCATGGTTTTTTGTCAGGCTGTTTTCCACAGGTCAGTATTTAAATTTTAAAAATTCATCTTTCCCTGTATCCCACGTATTTCCCCAACTGTCCAGCCAAAAGCTGCTTGTCTTTATAGAATCAGAGCTGAGGACCACGCTTTGATATTTTCTGTGACAATACAGTTCAGGAAGGCTAAGCAAATGAATCATTTCTTAAAGATACTGACTCCAAAGTAAAACCCTTGTATATTTCCTCATTTGTAAAGGTAATTTAGACAGCTAAGATTTCCAAGGGCTTGTTGAAACGAGTTTGGTTTATATTTCTAAGGACTAAATGGTTCTTCAGTATAGCTATAAAAATAAGTCATGAAAAGACAAGAGGGATGATTAAGTGAAGAATTTGTCTCACTGTATACATCTTCAAACTGGAACCATTAAATTAATTTCTCCTCATACCCTCTTACCCACCCCCAGTGAATGCTGGTTCAGTGGGTTCCAAAGCATCTTAAAAAAAAAAAAAGTAATTTCTATTTCCAGCAAGCCTCTGTTGAACTTAAATTTCAAGAAATAATTGCATTTCATTTGCTCCCTGCTCTAGCAGAATTTAGTATAGCTCTTGTGAGTTTTCAGATATGTTGATAAAATTATATCACTAGGTAAAAAAATAAAAATCAAAAATGCATTTCATATCTTGTACTTTTTCCTCTCTTCTCAGGAATTATCATGAGCTCCAGGTAGATTGTGATGACTTTTCCTTTGGTAGAGTAGTAATGAAGTATTTAAATCAGCCCGACATTAGTTTGAATTTTCAAACTTATAGACAAGTTTCCAAATGAAAAATAATTGGAATTTATCTTCACTTGTTGACTGAAATTTAACATTGCTCATCCCTGTGCCTGGCCTTGAGAAGCTGCTTTGTTTTAAACATACTGTAGCATCTTGCAAATAACAGTTTTTGTATTCCCATTGCTGGCCAGGGCAGTCCCAGGGCATTCCAGGATGGTACTGTCTCCTGTGTACTTGGACTTTTAGCTGTGTTTTAAGGGAAGCCCTTTAGGTGCCAGAATAATTTCTGAAGCTGCACATGATGACTTGGAGATGCATTTGCGTGGGGGATAGAGTGGACACAGGTAGAATGAGAGGAGGCCTAGGAACAGTGGCAGATGCAGGTATTGCAACCTTCCAGTGGGGAGCAGAGGGGGTGGAGCTGGGGAAGCAGAAGTGTTCGCTCTCTCTCCTGTTATTAAGGAGTTGCCCCGGGGAAAGGGTAACAGAGTTGGGCAGAAGAGCAGAGGTTTGAGGGCTGGAGCTCCTTGCTCCTTGGGCTGGAGCTCCTTGGGGCTCCAGCTCCTTGGGCTGGAGTCTGGGGAAGGAGATGCCTATGTTTGCTCCTAAGTCATGGAAAACTCTAGGAAGATCTGTGCAGTCTTTATAGATTTCTAGTCAGGGTTCTTTTGTGCAGCCTGATGTTACTTACAAAAGGATTTGAGATTTTCAACAGGGATGACCTTCTGACATGATATAGAGGTTTAAAACACCATAGATGCTTAAGAACCCACCCTATTTGTCGTGTGTTAGCAAGTTTCTACATGGAAGACCAAAGACATCTGTAACTATCTCTCCACAAACCTTTTTTCTTTATGTAAACTGTCACAAAAATTATTTTCCTCCCCTCTTTTATTAGTATATTTTAAGGAAAATATGTTTGTTGTGTTTGCAGCCTTAAGGTCTATATCAAAATGACTGGATAACCACTGCAACTTGGCATTTGCTTGAGGATGGCATTTAGGAACTAAAATATGCCTGGGAGATGAGAATGTGTGACTTGGATTTAGATACAGTATCTTTTTTTGTTTTCCAAACATTATAGTTATGCACTCTTTTCACACATGTATGTCATATTAATCTATTGCAAAGTATAGGTTTTAAAGTGGTAAAGGGGAAGATAGTCATCTTTGAAGGATGTGGGGAGAGACAAATACAAATTTTGGAGGTAAGTCCCAAAGCCACAGAGGAGATGTAAAAAGAGGGCAAAACCAACAACAGTCTTCTGGACTGATGCCAACCACTCAGAGTCCGTATAAATGTGAAATCCAAACGGCCCACTTGTGAATGGCCCATTTTCGAACCGCTTGACCATCTATTTATTATTCTTTTGTTGGTTTAAGTCCTCTCAAAGAGCTCAGAAGTAATTTGAGAAATTTAGGAGTTAGTGTGTTTTTGTATGCAATGCCTATGAACATTCTGACTCAGCTGAATCCTCCTTAAGAACAGGAGTAATCAGTGTACTGAGGATAATGAATTCCATTAAAAATTAACAGTAGAGTCCAAGAAACTGGAACTGCAAAGAACTGCAATGCTAGAGATAGCATTTAAACTGGAGAGTGGAACAGTCCAAGTGGCTGTTAAAAATACTCTTTTGATAGCATTTTCCTTCAGTGTAGTGGGATGCAGGCTAAGGCAGGCAAAGAAGTGAAATCTATAGGAGAAAAAGTAGGAAGTGATCAAGACTAGGCCAGTATGCTTATCTGCATGTACACAGTAGTGTACTCTGATGCTTTAGAGAAGCTCCCTGCAATCAAAAACTACTTTAGTTCTTGACAGCATTGCCCAAAAATTAAAATTCAGCTTAAACGTTTCAGTGCAGAAGCATTTATATTTATATTTATATTTATATTTATATTGATATTGATATTGATATTGATATTGATATTGATATTGATCTTGATTATATTTATACTTATATTTATATTTATATTGATATTGATATTGATATTGATATTGATATTTATATTTATTCAGAGATACACATAGAAAAATACAGATTCTTTTTAAATAGGGACCGCATCTTAGTGCCTCACAAGTTTACTGCTCCCATTATTGATTATGTAAGACATTTCCCTTAATCCAGAATAACCAAATCATTTAGATCCCTCGTTTCCTTTCTCACTCTTCTGCAGAAGAGCAATGCTTATTTACCTGAGATAACAGTGACACATAACAATTCCTTACAAGCCTCTTTTTTTCAATCAGCTGAATTTCACTGCAAAGACCGTGGCTGTTATTCTGTTCCTATATACCCAGATACTTCAGGACACTAACACAGTCCATGTGATTCCACTTTGAGAACCCACCAGATGAAGAGATTGCCCAAATGGTATTTCTAGAAACACTATATGAGTTGGTTTGTTTATGTCCACATTTTTGTTAAATAACAGCTCTAGATAAAATAATTTTGAAAACTTAAATAATATTTGTACACCAGCTTTAGGTTAATGGTGCTACGGACACATCTTGACACAGATGTCAAAATCAGAAACACTTGGAGGGTTAAGATATCCATAGGTCAGGCTGGGTATTTATACGTTCAGCAGAAAACTGGGAACATCCTGTCAGTCTTTTACTTCTCCTTCTTTCCTATCCTCAGTTTCAGTGCCTGCAGTTTTCCAAATGGGACTTTATTTCCACAGTGTCTTGAAAAGCTGAAGCACCAAAGCCACACGTGTCCTCCTGTGAGTTATTGCCATGCTCACGTCCAGGGCGTGGGTACAGTTTTTGGATTTAGAGAGGCACGTGTGACATCTAAATGCCTTGCAGTTCTACAGAACTTGAACTTCCAGGCTTAATAATATTTAACTTTACTGTTGCAGCAATCTTTGTAAGATCAATTCAGGATAATAGCTTATGGTTCAAAGGTGCAGGGCCTTGGGTAACTATATTTAGGCAAAGCTATACACATGAAACTCCAGTTAAATCACCACTTTCTCTCCTTCCAGTTCTGTAAAACTGAAAACGCATGGTGCCCCCCAGTGTCTTCACCAGTTATTGCTGTTTGTTAAGACTTGCTGTGGATAAAAGTATTTGCATCCAGACAGGAAGGCAAAATACTTCTACAATTTTGGTTTGTGACTTCAGTAAAAATATTCTATTTTTCCTTGCTTTTATTTCTTTCAAATTCCTGAAAAAATCATTTAGTTCAAAAAGTGGACTTAAGTACCTGCTATAAAAGGCGCAGCTTGGGTCTGGAGTTTTCTTGTACAAACTTCTCACAGTAAGCCAGATATTAAATATTTATTCTATTCAATTCTTACCCAGATAAATTTTGATGACATTCAGCTGGTGATTACATTCAGCTGGACAGCTGTGAAATTCTTATCTCATTGAACATTATTTGTTTTATGGCTTTGATTTCCAAGACATAGTACATGCAGTACAGAATTTTATAGAGCTGTGTAAAAGACATGTTTTGTTAAAGCTGTGGAAAGTGAGGACAGGAGGAGACAGTAAAAGATCATTACAACACCTGTGCCTATTTCACATATGTTTTTCATGCACTTATTATGCATACAAGTATCTGTCTGTATGCAGATGCTTCTGGTTGGGTTTCACAGCTGTAAATTCATGCTCTTCATATTAGCAGAACATTCAAACGCCTTGGAAGGGTTTGGGCATTTTAGTGGTCTCATTCCTGACTGAAAGAGCTTTCAGGCTAATTTTAGAGGGAGATGATAAATGGATGTAACAAACAGCAGAGCGGAAGTGGTAACAACAGGAAAACTGGCTGGTTGTGTAGGGTACCAGTAAGCCCAATATGAAGGTTTTGAAGAAATATTTTGATTCAATCTAAACAATGTTTTTCTATTTTAAGAAATAAAAAAACATCAGAAAGCTATGATTAAGATTGCAAAATGTGTTGACTTTTTTTCCCTTTTCTGTAATTTCTGTTTTGCCTTGTCCTTTTGGAAGAAGTTCCTGTGAGATGAAACATTCCACATTTAACCTTGACCCAAAGTGGTATGTTTCATTTTTGTTTAATAGCTGTCCTTGAACTTAGAAAAAGTCAAAGTGCAAAAGCATGGGCTTAGTTGTTTGTTTTTGTAAAACTATTTGCAATACAAAATATGTAAAAGCTGAAGAACCTTTAAACATTATTTTTAGATGTTTCAGATAATTTTTGGCGTAGACTGGCTATTGCATGAAGGTAAACTATTATGCAAATGGCTGGTTGCTGTTTTTGTCTTATCTTTTTTGGTTGACTGTTTGGTTGGTCTTTTTGTTTTTTCTAAGATAATGAACACTAAGCTAATGATATAGCCAGTATGAGGGGGACTGGATAAGGTACAGCAGGTACCTAATGAGGATATGGGTTGGTTTTTTGAAAGTGCTTTTAAATTCACTTTCTCTTTGGAAGAAAGCAAAGCAGAACATGGTGTGAGTATGCAAGTATCACTGACTGATGTCAAGACTTCCCAGCTGGTTTTTAGTATGTCCGTTGGTATTTTTCCTATTTATTTGAATTTTGGCCTCATCTGCTTCAAAATAATTGCTCTGGCTTGGTGCCCAGTGTCACTCTTTTTTGCCTCAGTAACTCCTCAACAAGTTTGCTGAGATTTGCTATAATTTTCTTGATTATACTGCCATCAACTTTTTTTCAACTGAACCTGAACACCCATGTCAGAATAGTGAACAAGTTCTCCCTTTCTTCACGGATTTCTCCTATTAAGTGAACTTCTAAAAAGTGTATCTTTCCAGCTCAATTTGCACTGAAATTTTGACCATTTTTTGCCTTTAAATCTGTGCATTTCCCCCTTTCCCTCTAATGACTTCTGGATTCTTTAGCCATTGCCAGCCAAAACTAACAGTGGTATAAAACCTAAATGATATAAAACCTAAATGAGAATTATTACAATTATTTACTCTCAGTGTGGTATCAGATCAAGTTGTGCTGAAGTGTCTCCAGAAGTAGCCCAGTACTGCCTAAGACAGACTGAGATACTAATGCAGCAATGGCTCCATATGGTCTCGGGAAGTCATAAACGGGATGGAAGTTAACACAAACAGATGGCAATATGTGAATATTATCACACATCAGCAGAAGGAATGGAGCAAAGGAATATAAAATACTTCAGCACACCTTTTCTCTTGGTGAATCAAATGTGTACGATGTAGATACTCTCTTTCCCTTCTCAGCACATCAGGCTGTCACATCAATTTGAATGCTTGGTCCTTCAGGATGAAAGGTTTGAGGTCTGTGCTGAGGTTGTCTTGGGACTGGTCTGTTTCCGGCTGAAGGTAAGGCAGCTCAGATCTCCTATTTCCTCTCTCATGGTTTGTAGCAACACCATAACCTGCAATTGAATACAGTCTTTGTTAATATACAGTTAATATACTTGATTATTTTTTAAGGAAGGTAAAGGGAGTTTGTTTAGGACAAAGCAGATGAAAGAAAAAAGCTTAAGACAATTTTGTTAGAACTGTTTCAAAAGCTTAAGAGAAATTAAAGCATATTACGGTATGGAAATATATAGTCAAGCAAACATGTTTTAACCAGTCATACAAAATTACTTACATTCTTTGATAAAGCTGATTGTAAAGCTTTGATAAAGATGATTGTTTTAATATATTTCCCTAGACCCCTGTATATGAAAAGTGTGTATTACTTGTTTCTTGTCAAGTTAATTTCTTATGTGTATATATTTAATATTCAATTTTATTTAAAAATTACTAACATCGATGAAAATTAGAGCACTAAACACTTTTTAAATTGTTTTCTTTAAAGACTGCTGTTTCATCTACAAAATTCTACGGTTGAACTGGGAAAATTGAAGTAAGATATGTTTAAGAACAGCTTACAAGGGAGGCCAGCTTCCCACCTGCCCTTGGGCCTGGTCTGCTTTTTATTGCTGAACATGATCCTTTCACCCTGTTTGGCCTTTTATTCCCCAAAATCTCTCAAAGTGCCAAGTTCATTGATGTAGAGACCTTGCCCATTGGAAACTAGAAAATTCATTGTGCACTTGGAGCATAAAAGCTGCAGTAGTTGGGAGAGCTTATTTTTTTAAATCAGACATTAAAAGGGGATCAGTGTCTTAGTTTAGGTAAAGAAGTCATTTTTTAGAGGAGCTTGCAGCTGAAGCCTCTGCAAAGGACTGGATTGTGACACTGAATCTGACCACCAAGCAACAATAATAATAACAACAGCACTAGTGTTTTCTAGTTAACATGATACCTAAATGAGCTTTTAGCTTTTCTGAAGGCTTGCAAGGACATCTTTTCTCCTTCTGGGTGGTGTGGTATTGCTATTTTTAACAAATTCTGTTCCCAGTCATTCAGTTGCCCCAGTTACCTGAGTTTGATGCAAATGGCTGAAGAAACTAACAAGTAAATAATAAAGTAATGGTGAATTCATCTGGAATAGGAAAATGGCTTTGTTTGAATTTATAATATTTAAAATAAAATTTAAAAAGACCGTGTGTCTAGGGGATTGGACAGATTGCAGAATGTAGTTTTTTTCAGTGAGTGGAAACACAAACATAATCTCTTTCCTAACAAGAACTTTTAAAAGATATTGAGGGATAGATTCTGTGGCTTTTATTGCTCAATAACAAAATGTTGGTTGCAGTCTGCTCTCTCACATGGAACAAGCAAACACTAGTTTTGCAGATCCAGACACAGCTGCTCTACATTTACTTTGAAGGAACAGTTCTGGGGAAATAGAGCATAGCAACACAGGAATTGTCACTTTGATCAGACCAGTAGCTCAGCTACATCTGTTCTCCTGTCCCTCATGATTCAGAGGAAGAAATCACATCTAAAGGGAAAGACAATTTTACAATAGGAGGTAAATATTGGACGTTTAGCTAAGAAACCCTTGGACAAGTTGTAGAATAAAGGCCTGATTCCCCTGAAAACTGATGTTGAAAGAGCAGTTTTCATTTCTTGTCTACCTGATCCAAAAAAAGGAAAAAAAAAAAACCTAGCAAGCTTTCAAATTAGGAGGTTTTTATAGATATTTTAACAGCTTCATTTGATTTTTATACCACTCCTTAAAAAATCTTTCTGTCATTTTTATAATTCGTATTAAAATACATGCTTAGAAGCGGGATATTTGTAACTTTTATGTAGTTACAGCAAGACTAAGGGTCAGGGGACTTGAACTATATAATGCTGCACAGCTGTAAAAGTATGAAATATTTTTTCTTCCTTGCTTTGTTCTTAAGAAGCCGTTTTTAATTTTTTTGCTTAGCTGTAACTTTTAATTTTTTGCTTTTCACACTGTTGAGCAAATGGACTAATTACCTATGACTTTCATATTATAATTATTTCATCAAATATGTCATGCCAAAGGGTTAGTTTTAGGCCTCCTTGTCATGACTGCAGATGAATACAAGTCAAGCTAGTAATTTCTCCAAGGGGGTGAGAATGCTGTCGTATTGAAGTGCACAGACTCAATCAAAGCTGGCTTCTCAAAGCTCTGGGAGAGGATTAGTCACTATCAACTTCAATCTGACGTGACACCTGAGTGTCACAGCAGCCCTAAGGTGGAGCTGTGAGAGTAGAACAGAAGAAAGATAAATGAATCTTTCTCCTTCCTCCCTTCACCCCTGCCAACTTAACATCATATAACTGCTTGTATTGCCTGCAAGTCAGTGCTGTGCATTTGAAATTAAAGGCAAGGATTGTCATTTTAGTAATGCATTACCTTTGATAAGAAAGCCGGATGTCATTGTCACCAGTGACTGACCTGTAAGAGGTGGGGACTTGAAAACACCAAAGTTGGTCCATTTTCTTAGTTAGGAGCATTTCACTCACATAAATATCTCCTAGAAGTGTAAGGCTTAGCCGTGAATTTTAGGACATCGCGCAAAATTTGTAACAACTTGTGCTAAGACAGAACAAGATTTTGACTTGGGTTCAATTCTTAACTATTAATATGATCTAAAAACGTGAGAATGATGCATTTATCCTTGCTGCCAATAGGAAACTGTCTGCCTTATGCTTTGGTTTTATGTGGAAAAGGCTAAGCAGGAAAGTCACAACTGCCCAGATTTGAGAGAAGGATGTTTTCAAGGAGACTGATGCTGCCACAGTAACACAACTGCTGCTGAAGAGACAGATTTGTCCATTTGTGGCTCTTTTCCACAGTCAGTGCTCAGTAAGGGGACACTGTGGTAAAAATGCAGGTGCTCCCAGAATCTCTTGAAATTGTGTGCTACCACCAGCGTAATAGAGAGAGTAAAGGCTGCATGATACCTAAGATACTTCCTCTGATGGATTCTGTGGTGGGTAGCTCCTATAGAACTTGACACAAATACTTTTTTAGGGTTTCCACTGATAATATGAAACCTACTTATGCCAGGGATGTATTGCCTTTTAAAAAATCTTAATTAAGGTTATGATTTCATATTCAAAATAATGTCTCATAGCAACCATGCCTAAGTGAGAAAAGTTAGTATAGTTCACTGCAAAACATCCTCCCGTGTTTGTTTGATTAGATCCAAGAAGAGCATAATAACATGGATACAGTAATGAATGCTTTTAACATAGCTCACGACCTTAGGTCACAAAAAGGCAGTCAGCTATCACAAATGCCCCAGTGTGAACACTGCTTCTAAACTGAAGGTAATCCCTAAATCTCTCTGTGGCTCAAAACTTCTCCTATATCGTCATCATCTTTCTGTGATCCTTTGATGGCAAAGCACTGAGAGATGAGAAAATGGCTGCTTGTTACTGATGCTACTTGGGCTTGGTGGGATTTACATTTTCCAGATTTGTTTCTGAAATTCATTGCCATATCCACTGAATTATGATGATTTCAGGGCTCAAATGAACTAAACGAGGCACTTCTTAAAAGCATAAATGATGCCAAGAAGATCCATCTGGTCCCGTGCCACCTGCGAGAGAAGTTTGTGCTACGTTTTGCTATTTGTTCCCGCACAGTGGAATCCACCCACATCAAGTTTGCCTGGCAGCACATCTCACAGCTGGCAACTGATCTTCTGAAAACATGGGAGCAAAATCACCACCAGCAGTAAAAGCAGTGAAGTATAAGTGGAGATGAGGTAATTAACAGGCTTTCTCTGTGTTGCCAAGTTTTATTTTAGGTGCAGGTGGGAAAGTCTAACTATGAAGGAAAAAAGTACAAAACCTGTTGTTATGTAGCCCAGCTGCAGTAGCAAAATCCTTGCCAGCAAGTTGTGTTGTAACCTTTGTCATTCCTTCTCTGTACTGTAGTTTCATCTTGCCTGTTTCCAGGATGCACATAGCCAAGGAAACTCAAGCTGTCATTTCTTCACAGATTGTAGTCAAGAGCATTTGTTCAACCATGAATGGAAATGGAAGAGTTGGTGCTCCCTCCGTTGTCCCTGTTCACCTCTAGCACACCCCCTCCTTTCTCTACAGATGAAACTGAGGGGTGTTATAACCAATTAATTTAATGTTATTATGATTGCAGAAAGAACCCAAGCTGGGGAAGTTCAGTAACCTGTTTGGGTTCTAAATATGTTAATGTGCTATGTTAATGTCTAAATAGGCATGCACAAATGTAGTGCCAGGGTTTGGGGCACTATTGTGTCACAGCACACTTGCTGCAGTAATTTTGTAAATGAACCAAGGGCAAAGGACTTCAAGGCTTCCTTCATTGCATAGCCAGACCTAGGGGAATGAGCACTAACTGATTACTGATCATGCTTCTGGCAGATTCTCTGCTTTCCCCTAAATGGTTTGCTTTTAAAACAGCCATTTTGTCAAATAGCAGCAAATAGGTTGTGCTGGCTATGGGTTTCCTGATTTATCATTCATAATGAGGTCCCTGAAAAGCTCTTCCTGGAGAGTTTTGTCAAAAGCCATGTGCTACCTGGTATTCTATGTTTTTAATCAAGTCATTATGAGCAGTGATTACTTGAAAATAGTCTGTAAGATATGTACTGTGAAACTGAGTTGTGATTTGTTTTTATGGCGATCATTTTGGTTACTTCATTGTGTAATAAATCTTTGACAAAATGTGCTAAGAAATGTGACATCAAAAATGTTAGTTTCTTAAATTAGCTAACAAATGAGTAAACAAGCGACAATAAAAATAGAAAGTAAGAGAACCCCCAAAATCTGCTGTGGTGCCCCCATCAGTGGTTTTCTTCCATTAACAGTGATGAATGGAATATGAAAATACCAGAAAACCTGTTTCTAAGAAAGTCAAATCATATGTATTTGACACAAACGATTGATAAATTATGCTGTCTAAGGCAGGCACAGTAAAGAGCTAAAATGAAAGTCAGAGGTAGCAGTCAGAATGATATCACGTCAAGAAGTACTTTGCCATTTTAAAAATATTAATTTCAGACAGTTATTTTTGTGTAAATAAGAACAACATAAATAGCTGCTCCAAGAAAAATAATACATAGAATTAATTTCTACATTTCATTTCAATCTTACTTTTACTGCTCATATTAACTTCTAAAGCCTCTTGAGCAGTGTGCACAATTATTCACCTTTCTTCCTCCATCCCTTTCAAGTATATTTCCTGTGGTTTGGAGGTTGCAAATAGACCAGGGAACATGGATCAGAACAGTTAAAATTAGTACATGGTCTGCTCCTACCTCTGTCTTTCCAGAAGCCTTTAACAAATTTGAATATCGACCAGGTAGATTTTTCTGGTGATTCCTAATCTCTTACTTCTGGGGTGCAAACTGGGAAGGATTATAGTGCTGCTATTTCCACAAGGAACTGATTTCCCACGTAACAGATGAAGAAAGGACTAACCAATGATGAATTTGGTAAAACCCAGTGGTATTTGAGCAGGTGACTGACACAGGACACTACTGTCAGCTACAGTGTCAGAAATTTTGATAGCATCAATCTCTTCAGCAGAACCAATATGAAATTTAGCTTTTCTGTGGTAACACAATGCAATAGATTGGCAGGCTGAAGAGAGTGGAAAATGCTGGCAGTTGTTTCCTTTCTCTGTTACTATTTTTTTTTAAACAAGGTTATTCAGATCTCATGACCTGGAAAATAATGTTCGTCCATAACACATCTCTTCCACACTGATACAATTTTACAACTTTTACATTATGAAAACTACGAAAACTTTAGAATCTTGGAGCTAAAGAAGAATTACACCTTCTCCATGAGACAGACCAGTATTTTGTATGTGAAATACATAACCAGGTCTGTACAGGGGAAAAAAAGAGAGAGAGAGAGATCAGATTTGGATCAAAGCTGTCACAGAGTAAGTCCAAGGTAATTCCACTGAAATGAAATGGAGTTGCTTTGGGCTTAAGTGACTATAATTGAAATTAAAAATCTGACTAATAAGTAATGGAAAAGAAAGGCATAAGGTAAGGCACCACTAAACTGAACATAAGAAGATTCTGCTGGAAATCTGCTCCATGGAAACCAGAGCAGAGATGAATGATGCCTGCCTGTGTGAGCCTCAAACTGCTGCAAAACTGGGATGCAGTCAGGATGCACATCCAAATCTAGAAGAGGTGAAAAGTCCCAAACAGCCCAGAACTGGACATAGATCCCTTTAGATATTTGTGGGAAGATACTGCCAAAACTGACATTCAATTAAATATTTTTCAGTATCTGAATATCAGTTTTAGAAGTGGCTGTAGTCCAGATATAAAAACTCCTGTTGGCAAATAATTTAAGATAAAGGCTAATTTAAAATATAGATGGAGTAAAATTTAATTTTGTTTTGTTTTTTAAAGAAGTGATGTAAGTTAGTCTGTCTAATAAACAGCAGTGATGAGACCCATGGAATTACATTTCCCCACAGCTAGCCCAATACAGATTCCTGAAGTTCACAGTTCTGGTTTTTCTGAAATTCTAGGATGATTGGAATATGTAACTAGGGAAGGCCTGCACAGTATTCAGTCTCTCATACCCTCTTTTCCCCATGTGGTAATTCCTTTTTAGACTATTAACATTAGGTCATCTCAAAAGGAGATCTGGGCTATGTAATCAACTCAAGAACAAGCAATGAAAGGAACATTTAGAAAGAAGAACATAACTGCTGTTTCTGTTCTGTAGCTTTGCAACGTATTTGTAAGTGATAAACACTGTATCTATGAATAGTTAATGTTAGCCTGGATTTATTGTGCCTTGTGTGCAAACGCTAATACAGTCTGTGCCGATTAATACTGTTTGATATTAAAAATAATTACAAAATCCCAGAACTGTACTTTAGTAGAATATCCACATCTCAAGGAAGACTGCAGCTATTAGAGAAGGAGGGAAAAAACCTGACTTTTCAGTAACCTCAATTTATTTTTTTTAAACTAGCAGAGTACAGTACTTACATTCTTAATGACAGATTATAAATATATTTTATTACTGATGGTGAAATACTGAAAATATATGTATTTATGAAAGTATTAGTAATATATTCTGAACTGCATTTTAATTATTAAATTTCTCATTTGTTCTTGCCTTTACATACAAGGTTCTGCTCATGGCTGTTTTGTTGTTGTTGTTGTTGAAGATTACCATATGTGATGAGTAGTATTCACACTGAAGTTGCCTTACAACAGCAGTCTAAACCTTGAGATGTGTAAACTTGAATTGCTCAAAGTCAGAAGCAAACGAGAAATAAAACGAAGAATCCTGAAGACCAGGGTGGTTGCTGGGGGCAGGTTAAATAATCATCAATGGGTAATATCTATTTAGCATACGTAGAGTTTGTATGTTCTAAATGGAAAAATAATCAGAAGTTTAATGCTCTAATTATCATTTGTGAGCTGTTGACTCCCTTCAAACTATGTATCCAAAACTTAATGAACAAACATAGAGGTTTTAACTGGCAATATTAATAAATGGAAATAAAACTACAACTATTGTCTCTTTGTACTTAACTAAACTTTCCCATCTCATTGATGCCAGATGCACTGTAAGAGGCCCAACGTCCCCACTCATATCAAGTCAGTGCCCTGATTTTCACCACCGAGGACTTCTTCTCAAAGTATCCTTCAAATTACTTTGCAAACGGGAGTTTGCAAATTTTCTTGCAGGAAGTTTCCTCCTCAGCAACAGGAGTCTGAAAAATACCTGGCCATACCCAGGGCCAGTGCCGACCCTTCTGTGAAGTTCTGCGGAGTCGTGCAGCTGGATCTGCTGCTGGAGCCAGCTGCCCAGCTTCAGCTTTGGTTTGCAGCTCTGGTGCCACCAGATAGGACAGGGAAAGGGCCCATGGCAGCAGCCCTGCCCAGCCCAGGGCAGCAGCCCTGCCCAGCCCACGGCTGCTTTGCTCCCTGCCCCTATGCAATCCCAGGGAAATCAGGAAAGCACGCCTTGGGAAAAATGTGATGGCAGCAGTGTCACAAACTATTTAAGTGTTAGCCCAGCTGGATCTGAGATGACCACTTGCATACCAGCACAGACAGTTTAATGTGCTGTCTGCACTAATGGCATAACAAGCCTGATGTGTAACAAAAACCTGACAGTAACTGCAGGGAAGGTTCCTCACGGGAAATGAAATGTTCACCCGCACAGAAGCGTCTCTGTTAATATCAGAGGTGTAACTGCAGCTTAGAGTGCTCATTTGCATCCAGATTGGTGTGCTAATTTGAACATGGCTTGGTGAGATCCAGCTGGGGACCCCACCGCCACATTCACTTCATGGGATATATCCACATGGACTACCACCTTTTTCCCTGTAAAACAGTGTGTCATTCATCTTGTCCTTGTTAGAGCTGTTCTCCCAGAAAGGCCTGTCCAGCAGCTGTTGTTTTCAGGAGTGTTGGGCAGCATCCCCTTCTGACACTGCCGTGGTGGCCCCGCCGGAGATAAAATAGGTGGCCGTGGAGATCAAGTGCTTGTGTGCCTAAGGGCCAGGTACCACCACTGGCTGCAAGGTCACCACCAGGGCAGCCAGGGCTTTGTGCTTGGGCCATCGCAGGGCTGTTGCCAAGGACAGAGCCCGGGACGCCACCGGCCTGGCTGCCTCTGAGCCGAGCCAAGGGCATCCAGAGGGGCTTCTGACTGCCAGGAGAGGAACAAACAGCGGGTAGCTGGGGAATGCTGATGGGAGGCGCCCGCGCTGCCGCTCGGCTGCTCTGACCTGCAGCTGAGGAAACAATCCTTTACGCGGGAGCCGAGACAAGGCACCAGGGGAGCGGGGACGCGGGAAGGACCCGGGAAGGACGGGAGGGATCCGGGAGGGATCCCAAGGGAACACGCGGAGGGGACGCGGGACGGACGCGCCAACCCGCGCGCTGCAGGCGGCGCGAGGCCGGCCCCGCCTCCCAAGGCACGGACCCCGCGCCCATTGGACGGCGCTCTCCTCAGGCGCAGCCAATA
>VZTZ01020158.1:0-52944 GCA_013400955.1 Drymodes brunneopygia | reverse complement strand
CTACGCAGCGACCCCGCCCCTCTCCCACCCGGCCCGCCCTCCCAGCCTCTGATTGGCTGCATCACCCGGAGCGCTGCTATCCGATTGGCGGGCGCGGCGGGGCGGGGCCNAGGGGAGAGACAGAGAGGGAAGGGGGAAGGAAAGGGAAGGGGCTGGGGGACCCCCTCGGGGCTCTGGTCTCCGCTTCCCAGTGCCGTGAGGGGAGGAGCCGCCCGCCGCCAGGGCTCCTAAGCTGAGGGGTGATGGCTGCCGGCTGGGTAGGGGCGGTGAGGGCTGCGCCGTGCCCGGGCAGCTCCCCTGTTGAATTCCCGGCCTGAGGGCACTGAGTGAGCGGGTGAGCTCCGGTCCTTGCCCGTGGTTCCCTGGCCCGCAGGCTGGCGTTCCCGGGCTGGGCGTGCCCGTGCTGGGTACGCACCAGCAGCAGCTCCCGCCCGCCCCGCCCTGAGGCGAGCACGCACCCGAGTGCCAGAGATCCACGGGTGTCAGTGCTTGGATACACCCCCAGCGTCAGGCATGCTCACGATGTCCTCGTCTGGTAATAGCTCTGGCTGAACGTGTGCATGTGGCTCTCTTGGAGAGAAGTTGTAAGGCTGTGAGGACAATTAATAGATTTTAGACTGAGGGGAGAGAATATGATGCTAGACGATGCTTAAGATGTATATAAATAACTAAAGGGTGGGTGTCGAGAGGATGGATCCAGGCTCTTGGTGGTGCTGAGCAATAGGACAAGAGGCAATGGGCAGAAACCGAGGCACAGGAAGTTCCACCTGGATATGAGAAAGAATTTCTTTCCTGTAGGAGTGACCACACACAGGAACAGGTTGCCCAGAGGGGTTGTGGAGTCTCCCTCACTGGAGATATTCAATAACTGTCTGGTTGCAATCCTGTGCCATGTGCTCTGGGATGACCCTGCTTGAACAGGGAGGTCGGACCTGATGACCCACTGTGGTCTTCCAACATTCCCCATTTTGTGATTGTGAGATTGTGAATAATCAAACTTAAATTTCTAACTGGTTGCCACTGATCACTTGTGATGTGAAGGTGATCACTGAATTCTTAAGAAAGTGGTGGTGAACTTGAGGTTTTATGTTCTGAATGATGGAAGTATTTCATGGGGGCAAATACCTGCTACTAAATTTTTCCTGAACTTATGCTTTTTTGTCACTTCAGATATTTTTGGTTCAACAGTTGCAAAAAAACCCATGTACACAGTGACAGCTGTTTAGTAGTTTAGAGAAAAGAAGTAAAAGGCTGCAGTCTTTCATCTCCTGTTCATCTGTCACTCAGCTATGGATGGATTATGATGTGAGTTTGTATCAGATTCTCTAGGTGCAAGTTAGACTTCTCACAGTGCAAAAGTTGGCATTAATTTTCAGAGAGAAAGTCTTACTTTTGTGGGCTTGTTTTGTTTGTTTGTTTTAATTGGATTTGCTTGTAGAGGTGCCGGATTTGCAGGTAAAATGTATTTTGGCTATTCTAAACAGCTGTACAAATTCGGTCTGTAGTAAAAAAAAATCCAAACCAAAATTATTTACATCCTTGTTGTTTATCATGTGGGTAACCCTATAATCCTGTGAGCAATAATCATATTGTGCTCTCTATTGTCTAATGCTGATGCCTGACTTTTTGCAAATACTTTGAGAGGATACCCCCACATACCCTGGATTCCTTCAGTTCTGTCTCCCCATCCTTGAATGAATGTTGCAGCTGTGTGTCTGCATTCCTGCCCAGTCCGTAGCTGATCCAGAGGATTGCAACTTGACTCCTACTCTGTTGTAAAGGGTACAGAACATATGGTGATGGTACTTTGCAAAGAAGGAAAATACACTATGAACATGAGCAAATCATTTCAAGTCAAACAAAATACTCCTGAGCCAAATGTCATCTTTCCTATTTCTTAAAAAAACCCCAACACAAAGGAGTTTAGATTCTGCTTTCTGAAACTGATAAACAGGCATTGCTTTAAACACACAGCTTTTTTTCTCTAAGGTGTAACATGGGTACATTTTAGTGCATTCTAAATGGAATAAATAGTTTTGAACATTTGCTAGTAATCTGTTAGTATTTTCTTAATCTGAAAGCCTGCTACATTCAGGAGTATTCATTCCATTTCTCCTCTTGGAGGCTCTGCATACAATTTTACTTGTTAGCTTAATTTTTTCATTTTTATTACCATCACTGTAATAAATGAAATCATTCTGACATTGATGTATCCTCTGTCCTCCGCTGCACTGTGCTGTATTCTGTTAAATAAGAGTGAAAGCACTGGTGATTTTATTTAACAAGGCCACTTTTTGCTTGGCCATCTGTTACCATTCTTTGCAGCCTACTTACCTCCCCAGGAGACCTCTGGTTAGAAACAAATTCTCTTTTTTCTTTTTCCCCCACTTCTTTCTTCCTTTCTTTTTTTGGACAAGGAAGATAAGAGAACCTAAATCTAAATGCCTTTGCACCACAAAGCTGGTTGCTTTTTGAAAACAGTAGAGCGTCCAGACTGGCTAAGTAGCTTGCAAGACCTCCTGCTCTGTTTCTGTCAGTTAATGTCAGTTTGCCTATGTAAGTATTTAGGAAAGGGGGGAAGCAGCTGGTGCAAATGGTGTGAAATGGCATTTTGTAAGTGCAGGTATTTTCTGTCTGTTCCAGTGTGAGTGATGGAGGCCCCCAGCCCTGGCGCAGTGCACCTGAGTGACTGGCAGGAAAGTCACTTTGCTGTCACCTCTGGCACCTGCACGCCCGGGCAGAAGGCAGATGGATACCGTGCCAAGATCCTGCACATTCAGTATGCATGGGCAAACTCCGAGATCTCCCAGCTCTGTGCTGCCAACCTGTTCAAGAAGTATGCGGAGAAATACTCTGCGATTGTTGACTCTGGCAACGCAGAGACCGGCTTGAATAACTATGCAGAAAACATTCTGACTTTGGCAAAATGTCAGCAAAGTGACAGTGACAAGTGGCAATCTGCCTTGACAACAGATAATGTGTTTGAATTAAAGTGTGTGCAAGAGGGGATGCGGGCTGGCAAAATTTTCCAGAGCTCTCAGATGGCACTGACAGATGCCTGTGTACGAGCTGATAAAGGGGTCAGTGCCTTCGCTGCTCCAGCTCTTCCTAAACTTGATGTCTTCAGCAATACCGGGGAGACTGAGCTCGGTGCTGGCTCAGCAAAATGTGCAAGTCAAGCACCAGAACTTCTTGGGCATCCCTCATCTTCCAAATCCCTTCAAAGCAGTGTGCCTGCTGTGACTCAAACTTCAGACACACCTCCTGCCACTTCAGCCTCCTTAAGCAAACAGGTTCCTCCAGGTTTCCAGGCAACTCCTCTCTTTGGAAGTAAAGAAGTCACTAATAGTAGTTCTCTGAAAATGTCAGGTAACTGTTGTGGACAGAATTTGTCTCTTTTCAACCAGTCAGCTGTTCCTGCCTGGTCTGCAAATTCTGGGAAAAGAAAAGCATTCTATGGTCTGGCTGATGAAGGCAGCACAGTTATTCCTAGCCTTGCTCCATGTCAGGCTTCCATTGCTACAGAAACCAGCGGTTTTTCAGGGCAAAGAAACAGAAGCGAAGAGAGCAGTGCTCCTGGGTTTAAAACTGCAAAGGAGCAGCTGTGGATGGATCAGCAAAAGAAATCTCAAGGCCAGCGTGCACCAGTCTCATCATATGGAGGTGTAAAAAAATCCCTGGGTGCAGGCAGGTCTCGGGGTCCGTTCAGCAAGTTTGTGCCTCCCATTCTGAAACAAGATGGAAGTGAAAATGGAGGAGCACAGTGTAAACCCCATATAGGGGAATCAACAGACCCATCACTGCCTGTGGATGAGCGGCTGAAAAACATAGAACCAAAAATGGTTGAACTCATCATGCACGAGATCATGGACCATGGGCCTCCAGTTGGTTGGGATGACATTGCTGGAGTTGAGTTTGCCAAAGCTACTATAAAGGAAATAGTGGTGTGGCCCATGCTGAGGCCAGACATCTTCACTGGCCTGCGTGGTCCTCCCAAAGGAATTCTTCTCTTTGGCCCCCCCGGGACTGGCAAGACCCTCATAGGCAAGTGCATCGCATGCCAGTCTGGAGCAACTTTTTTCAGCATCAGTGCCTCCTCTCTGACTTCCAAATGGGTGGGTGAGGGGGAGAAGATGGTCCGTGCACTGTTTGCCGTGGCACGGTGTCAGCAGCCAGCAGTGATCTTCATTGATGAGATCGATTCCCTGTTGTCCCAGCGTGGGGAGGGGGAGCACGAGTCGTCCAGGAGAATAAAAACTGAATTTCTGGTGCAGTTAGATGGGGCAACAACCTCCTCTGAAGATCGTATCCTCGTGGTTGGAGCAACAAATCGGCCCCAGGAAATTGATGAAGCTGCCCGAAGGAGGCTGGTGAAGAGACTGTACATCCCTCTCCCAGAAGCCTCTGCCAGGAAACAGATTGTCACCCGGCTGATGGCAAAGGAGCACTGCTCTCTAAATGAAGAGGAAATCGAACTCATAGTCCAGAAATCTGACGGGTTTTCTGGGGCAGACATGACACAGCTCTGTCGGGAAGCTTCTCTGGGCCCCATCCGCAGCCTGCAGTCCATGGACATTGCTACCATCACACCGGAGCAGGTACGGCCCATCTCTTTCCAGGACTTCGAGAGTGCCCTGAGGACAGTGCGGCCCAGCGTGTCCCCCAGGGACCTGGAGCTCTATGAGACCTGGAACCAGACCTTTGGCTGTGGCAGATGAGCAGCATCCCAGCTGATTCACAGGAACAATGTAGGACCTCAGCACTGCCATATATTAACCTGTGGTAATTTAGTGCATCTGCACTTGTTTTGTTTCTGTCCTGGAATTAAACCTCCTTACGTTATGCAGGCAGCTGTCCAGGCTCTGGCTGAGGCTTTGCCAGCTGAAAAGACTGTGAGTAACTGCTAGTCATTATATGAAAAACTGCTGAACTGCAGTGGCAGTGAGAGGCTGACAGAATTTACAGATTGGTGGGAAAGATGGACAAATTTCATTGATGTTTAAGGGGAAAGGTGATCAAACCTCACAAATAATTGAAGGGAATATTGGGAGAATCTTGCGAAGTCTACCATGCTGTATCAGTAAGGGATTCAAGTAATAGCAGAAATACCAGTTTTGGGTAGGGATATGGCTAAACTGGGATGGATGGGGAAGAGTAGTTAGAGGTGCTTTGTTTGGGAGGAGACAGGAGGAGAGGGCAGAGGTGGATATGGACTTGTATGGAAAAATGGAAGGGGGGACAAAAGAGTGTTTCTTGAACATGGCGCTTGTCTGAGAGCCTTTTAACTCATCACTGCAATCTATCCCATCTTCTCATTAAAAACTTTTTCTGATGTTTTTCTGCTTGACTTTGCTTTCTGTGCTGCATCAGTATGTGCAGGTGTGTTTTATTGGGAGGTCTGGACACCTGTAGCTGGAGAAGAGGCAATGGGTCACAGGGGCTTTAGGATCTGGGACCAGCCGTGGGGTAGCCAGTGTGGGCAGCCAGGTGGTGTAGGGATCCAAAACTCACTTTAGCCAAACTAGAGGCTGGGCAGGCTGGCAAGGAGGAAAAACAGGATTTGGAAAGAGCCCTGCCAGTGGCAGGATAAGGGGGCTCGAGGTCTGGGCATGGGTATTTGATGAACTTAAATCCCATGGCAGCGTCTGAAGGCTCCGTGAGTGGGGTGTCCTTGAGAAACCGGAGAGTGTGGGAGTTGTGCTGTGCACTGGTGACCTCGGGTGCTGTGAGGCTGGTGCTGAGGGACAGGGAGGGGCTGTGGATGGGTTTGTGGGAGTGCATTTGTGTGTGTGTGCATGCTGGGAAAGACACTGCTCCCTCTCCCTTGTCTCCGTGTGTGTGTGGTTTTGTATCCAGTGGTTTGGGTTAGGGGCTCAGCTTTGCTCCTGTCTGGTCCCCCAAGCAGGAACAGCAGCAGCTGCATCCATCAAAGTAAGATGGAAGATGCCTTACTCCGAGAGTGCTGGGCTCTAGTGGTCAGGAAGGAGGAATCAGTGTCCCAACACCTCCTAGGTTCCACTGCTCCTTAAAAAGTCCTCATGCAACAATGGTAGAATTCCTGGCGAACTTGTATTTGGCATTTGTACCTAAGAAAGAATGCACAGCCTTTTATTCACAATACCTGTCCTTGCCCACTGGCTGAGCACAGCTGCCCCCAGAAGGAAAGTATATGGGAATCTTTCCTTTGGATTCCTTTGTCAGTGTGGCAGAGCTGGCTGCCCTGCTGTCTGTGCTTCGTTTTCAGTTTCTCTAAACTTTTTCTCCGATTGGGGAAAATGCACAGCTTAAAAGCTGCTCTTCCTCAGATTTCTCTGGAACTGGATGAATGCTGTTTAACTAGCATTTTTTAAAAACATCTGGGAACTACAGGGCCCAGGAGGCTATAGTGAGCCTTGAATTCAGAATAATTTGGAAGGCTTAGAATTTCTCAGAGCTCATCCTGATTTAAACAAATGAGTCAGTTTTATTCATAGCTCATGTTTTTAGTAAAGTCTGATATAAGAAATTGTTTTGCAGAGATGTAAAAATTCAGGTATGGGAATTTATCTTCATTTTTGAAATAGTGAAAATAGAATAATTAGATTATTTTGTAAGAATAAATGTGTGATGTAGTTCAAACCAATTGGCTTTTGTGCCACTTCGGTAAAGATTATGAGATGTAAGTCTGCTCTAACAAGTTCAGTATTGGAGAGCTACAAACACATACTAGGTAAGAGTCTTGCTCTGTCCAAACATTCCTTTAAAATCATTGCTCAGGGAAGTGAATGAAACACCAGAGAATTTTAATTGTTTAGTAGAATCTAAGGGTTGCTCAAGGGTTAATAAATGCCTTATATGTGATAAAATAGTTGCCTCATTTATGCTGGGAATTTCTCTGGTGTGCTATGTGAGCATTCTGTGGTCATCTCTCTATGTGAATATTCACATTTAGTAGAAGTGCTCTACAAGGAGGGACCAATAAGTGATAAGAGAATAAATCTCCTCCTGAGGTGACGAGGACTGGGACAAAAGTTCTGTGCCTCTCTATTTGTCTCCTGCAAAGTGGAACTTGTCAAAGAGATAAAAGGTAGAACCACAGCACCAGACAAGGCTGTTCTTTCTCCTACTTTTTAGGTTATTCATTACATTAATTACGTCAACATGCCTTTTTTTTTATTTTTAGGAAACACATAGAAATAGTGAAAGGGAACATTAGGTAAAGTTTATTGTGTTTTAGTAACAATGCAGGTATCACAACCATCTCATTCTTTGGGCTTTGCTGCAGAGCTCAGAGCCAGCAGGACTTGCAGTGTCAGCTCAAGATGAGTTTCATAACCCTCTGTAACAGTGCCACCACACAGCCATTCCACTGCCAGGAACGTAATTTCACAAAATACAGAAAATTGCACAGAAATAGGGCATGATTGTAATTTAAGGGAAATGGTGCAGATAAATCCACTTTAATGGATCTGTTTAGTGTATGGAGAAACCTATGTACTTCATTATTTATTTTTTTTGGCTGGCTGATCATTGGAAGAAGAAATGCAGGACTCTCCTCTGGTTTTGTGGTTCAGCAACATTGGGTGCACAATCTCTGGGTTTCTTTTAAAGGTAAATAATTGCAGTCCTGGAAAAGTGAGGTCTTATTAATAAACAAGGCAATTCAGACTCTCAGTGCATCTTGGATTTGAGTTAGCTAAATTGTCTCAGAGCAGTATGAAGTCCCCAGGGGGATTTTCATTTACAGGAAACTGTGCCAACACATGTAGGGGAAAAAGCTGATGAGGCAGAAATGATCATCACCTGCTAATGGTGAGTGGATGGAAACCAGACTGGCCTCTAAGAGCATCACTAAGATTGTCCTTTTGAAATTAGACAATTTCCTTCTAAAGGAAATTATGGAACTGCTCACAAGCCAACGTGACATTGGAAAACAGCCCAGCAAACCGAGCAGTGTGGGCTGTCCCCTGGGCTGCAGTGCAGGCATCTGCTCCGTGGGTCTGCTGGAACCAGCCGTGCCCAGCCCCAAGGAGGCCACCCCTGCAGCCCTGCCCTGCTGAAACCTTCTCACCTGCATCCAGCACAGAGCAATTCACGTAAAAGTGCGGCATAGGGAAGATGCAGACACAACATCCCCAAAGTCCACATTTCTTAGCCTTGCTTCTTAATATTACCATTCTTTATCTTACCTTTAGAAAATCAGTCAGTAGGATGCTGTAGATATAAGCAGCTGTAGGTCTGTAGTACTTTTTTTTGTCCCATCAGGTGAAAAGCTTCATATAATCTTGCGTCATAGCTGTGAAGCCAAAATAGCATTATCACAGAGCTATGGGCCATGCAAAGGACTCTAAGAAGTCCTCAAATTCCCACTTTGTGTAAGGTGAATTAATTTTTGTGATTGTTGGTGCATGTTTTGCCTGGTTTGTTCTTTAGAAACATTCAGCACTTATAAAAACCTTGGTCTCTTTCTGGACTTCATTCCCATACGAGTGCATGATGACACTCAGGACCTGACATATTCAGTAGATGCCACAATGCAAACACAGAGTGGTGAATGTTTAGTGTTAGCCATTAATAAAGTGGCTTTCTTGCCTGGATTCTTTAGCAAGATGGAAGGTGAATAAAATTCTTCCCTAATGGCTCATCTCTGTTACTGTGATGCAAGTCTGTATTGCTCACGTCACAGATGCAGGAAAGGTTTAATCATCCCCTTTGTAGAAGGTACCTGAAACAGCTGAAATGTGTTGTCATTTGGCATTACAATACTGCCTGTACTAAATAAATGTCACTCTTCCACTCCTTTTAATAATATCCCATTGATTAGATTTCTGATTCACTTCCATGTGCTCATATCACTTCTGTGTTCAGATTCCCCAAATGAGAGGGCTCGTCAGTGGTAAGGGGCGAAACTGGAGCAGAGCAGGACTGACCATGGGTGCAGGTTGGCAGATAGATGAACTTCTCCGTGTGCTGTTCATTTTCAGTGAGATTGTTCTGAAGTTGCTGTGTTTTCCCATCTTGCCCAGGTTGATTTCAGCAGCAAAGCCACACAGAGGAGCCTCCCTCTTCCACCATTAATCGTCACCAATGAATCCATTGTCACTGCTGCAGGAAAGACTCAAGTGACATCTCTGACATGCCTTGTTGTTTGGCTCTGACTGCACTTCGATTATGGCTTTACAACTAACTGGGCAGAGGTGTTACAGCAATTTAATAATTTCTATCTCCATAAAATATCACAAGTAAGACTCAGAGCAGGTGTGTCCTGTGTCCATTATTCCCAAATTGCCAAGGCACGTAACCTGTTCCAAAGGAACATTAAGTTGTTTCCTTGTGGCAAAGATGGAGCAGTAAGCAACAGGCAATATTGCTCTCTTGCAGAAGCTGAGGGTCAAGGAAAGTGAATGAAAGCTGCAGGGATGCTGTAAAGACACCAGATCTGCTTTCTGGCTGGGGGAGAGATGATGCAGTGCTTCCTCACTGTAGGTCACTGGGGAAAAGGGGAACAACTGCCCTTTCTTCACCCAGGCATGACTGGAGTCGTTAGCTGGGCAGGGAAGGGGGGAACAGAAAAGGGGAACCTTCAGCTGTCCAAGCTCAAGCAGGGACAAGGCTGCTGTGAATGTGATTCGGGTGTAGCATCACAACCACAAGCTCATGGGTGCAGCTGAGGAGGCCTCCCAGATTCCCAAACAATACCCTGAGCCCAAGAGAGCCCCTTTGTTTGAGCTGGGTTTGTTTGTAGTCTTCAGGAGTGGGGTGGCATCTTGTGTTGTGTCGTGCCTCTGATCTTATCACATCCTCCTTTGCCTGCAGCGTAATCAAACACAGCCAGGCTGCTCAGAGGTTTTCCACCAAAGCCACACGAGAAAAGCTCCCAGGAGCTCAGGCTTTCCCTGAACTGTGCTGATAGAAAATTCCAGTTTCAGATTAGTTTGCCTGGTTTTGGAACTGGCATGCTGCAATCTGAAATTCACTCTGGGCTTTGTAAAATGGAACCACCTGACCACTTAAAATTAAATGATGGCCAGCCTGCAAATGCTGCTCTGAAAGACTGTCTGGAATGATTGTATGTTCCCAGGGAAGAAAAAATGCTGGCTTTTTCTTTTCAGAAGTAGATCACAAAATTCTGGGCAGTGGCTTGTGAAAATTCCTACTCAATTCTTACAGGTTTTGAGTTCTGTAGTATGGGTTGAAATGTAATAAGGGATTAAATTGCCTAGGCTTCTGCTTTTAAATTTAGAGTGTTTTTTAAGATTTTCGATTACTGGTATTAGTAAAACTGTCTCTTTATAACTTTTTGCCTACAGCCAAAGGCAAGTGTGCGTCTGCCAGCTGGGGCAGTTCTACCTTAATCTGTTGTGCAGAATCATTTTGTTTAATAAATGTCACCAGTCCCAAATATTCCTTAGTGATAGTTAAGACCTACCAATCTGTTTTCTTCTTTTCCAAATGATTAATTTTATTTTGTGGCACTTGCAACTAGTGACTGCTTCTCCTTGCTGGTCTGATGTAACCAGTGAGATTTCTTACAGGAGTTGTTATGAAATGGCTCTTGCTCACACACTTAATTCCATATTCTGAAGGAGAACTTATTTGACCTGTGGAATTTTTTTTTACCAAATATGAGAAGAAAAAAAGAAGAGGAGCAAATATTGATATAGGGAGCTTGAATTCACTTGATATATCGTATTTTTTGCACACCAATTATTTGCACTACAGAGTGGATGTAGATCTGGTGTAGTGAAGGATATAGTCATTTACATAGCATTATTGATACTCTTGATTTTTCTTAAGTGATGCAGAATTGTTTTCCAGAGAGGGCATGAACTCTTGAAGCTGGTGTCTACAAGCTATGCTGGTTCCAGCTTCTCTTAATAAAAAAGAGAGAAAATTTAAACAGAATCAACAGAAAAAATGGAAAAGTCCTGCGGGTGGGGAGATTGATTACATGTAAAGACCCAAATTAACGTATACTTTCAGGCTATTTTGTCATTGATGATGTATTTTTCAATACCTGTCGATGGCTTAATGTTCTATAAAAACATATGTTTAGTGGTGATGGCACAAAACAGAAAAATAAAACTCCGCTTTCAAGAAAGTCACAGAACCTCTGGGCTGGCATAGCTACAACTGGAGAGAAAGAAGAAGCTTGTAGTGACAATTCTGTGATCAGTTCATTATTTTCTGAACATGCTTTGTGATTTTTTTCAGTGATTTTAATGCTGAATTTAAGAGGTTCCACCCTGCTTAATGTGGTGCCTTACTGTCAGATGACAGTGAGTCTGAGAGCTGACTGAAAAAAGTTAAATGTGATAATTAAAACATTGTGATATCAGAAGTCATTCCAAAACCAGAAGTTTTGCATCAAAGAAACAGAAGATCAAATTTTCAGAAACTTTTGCTGTCATCTGCTGAAAATACACACTAACGCTCTGTCTGTAAATGTCTCAGAAGGGACAAGGCTGAGCACGCTGGGGACTGCTCCATTGTGGTTTCATTCATGAAAACTAATTTTCATGTGCTTTTAAAAATAGCTGTGGTACTGCAACTCCTCAGATAGTCATGGTAGTACAACTCACACGTCTAGTCACCCCAGAGTAGGGGGTACCCATGCCAGAGAACATTACCTTTTGTCTGTAGAACAATCCCTTAAAAAAAAAAAATCCATGTTACAGGGGTCTTCATTGACCTCAGAGCAGTGGAAAAGTGGTGCTGCCTTATTTATATCAGTGGGGGCAGGGGGTGGGGAATGTAGTTATTGTCTCTGGCTGTATCCCAGTATCCCAAATGCCTCTGGATGCAGGTGGCAATGGCACTGCTGCTCCTCCTCTTCCACAGGCTGGGGCTGTCTCACGCAGCGCTGTCAGCAGCAGGGATTGTGTGACGGGATATGGCAGCCAGGGGAGCTCAAACACTTCAGCTCCGCCAGCATTTAGGACAGGCTTAGCAAGCCTGAAAGATGCCTTGCTTAGTCTATCCTATATAAATCTTAGAAGTTTATGGAGAAATAGTTATCCACAGGAATCCTCATCATTTCCAGTGATAGCAGTCTTTTCCAGGGAAAGGAACAGAGCCGCAGTGTTTGAGTTGATCTTTTTTTGTAGCCTGCCACCAGATGGAGTTCTTTTCCTAAAGAAGTCCATCCAATTTCTTAAGGAAAGCCCAAGGGTAGTCAACGTTGTTTCCTTGTTTTGTCACTTAAAATCATCCAGTGTTGATGATTTGTTACTGGACTTTTATTAATTGTTGTATTTATTGTTTTTTCGTTAGGTGGACTTTACTTTTTAAGATTTTTTTGAGGGAGCTGCGAAAACCAGGCTGGCATTTCTAGAACTTCCTAATTTAACAAAGGTAGTATTCTAAATGATTAATTTTACTTCGTGTCTCAGGTCAACTGGGGCTGGGAAAAGGGGTGAAAATCCTGGAACAGTGCAATTGTATTTAAATTGATCCTTGATCTTGGGAATTTTAATAAATTGGAAAAATGAGCAGATACAAGCAGTCACCCAGGCTGAAGATCCTGAAAATGAATTGAAATGTAGATACACAACAGGTAAAAGGAACTGAATCAAATTAACTCAAAAGTCTCAATTCATGTGAGTTTTGGTTGATAGTAAATGGCATTTGCTGTTCTCCTAGGATTGTCTCAGAAGTAAAAACCACTGTGCTCTTGCAACAGGGTCCAACACCAGCACCACCCAGCAGTGCAGGCCCTGTCCTGATGCCCCTGACAGATTCCTTTGTGCTGGCTAAGGAGTTAAATTTTTGGGTGATCCCTCTGCCAGTGCTCACTGAGCTGTCTGGGCAGCGTGCCCGGTGGTGTGGAGCTTTTGTGGCTGAAGAAACCACTTGACTGATTTCTCTGGAGAAATAATTCTCTGGAGCCACTGGAGGCTTCAGCCCCTTGAGCACGTTTCGAGGGACAATCGCTGATGCCGTCCATGATCACTGATCAAATATAGTAGAACCCCGTGTATATTCAGATATAGGTGGCTAATATTGCTCTATCTCCCAGAATCCTACAGTTTCTCACTTCCCTGCTTTGTGGGTCAGATGCTCTGAAGCCAATTTACATCAATTCCTGGCACTGTTTTTAAAGGAAGCAAGGGGGAACAGCGTGAAGTCTCACTTTCTGCCAACAACAGGAAGCGCACGCTCTTTGTCAGGCAGCTTGTTTCAGCCATCCCTTTTGTTGAGCAAACAAATTTCTGGACTACAGATTTGGTCTTCCACACAGCAGCGCTCAGCAGATCCTTGGAAAGGCAACGCCACAGAGTGGCAGCGTGGATGGTCGGGGGAAAGCCCGATGCTGCTGCAATTCCCCTTTTCGAAGGGAGTGTTTCTTTAAACAGCAATCGCCTGAGGGAAGGGAAAGGAAATGGTGATAACATCTCTCTCTTGTTCTGTCCCTGGCTCTGAACCTGCTGCTGCTGAGATCTTGCTGAGGGTGAGGGCTGCAGGAGTGTCCGGGTGGCCTCTGGGGTCAGATGTAACACATCTGTCCTGCGAGTCAGACCAGGTGAAGAGGTGCACTCTTTGATCCCATGCTTAATTTTTGTGCCTAAAGCAGGCCAAGGCACTCTGTGGGCTCCAGAAGTTTGTTGTGTAGTTTTCTGAGATGATCACAGATCAATCCAAAACCCCTACTTCTTTTCTTTCTCCTGATACATAGTTAAAATTGAAACTGATAGGAGGCTACCGTAAAAAACTATCAGTCCCTTCTCTGTAATATCCATCTTTGGGGTAGCTCTTTCCAGACCCACTTTTTGTGTNACATTTATATTATGATTTTTTTCCTTATCACTGCTGCAAAACCTTTTAGAAAGCTCACTGCAAAAGCCAGTGTTTCTTACACCCACCCTCATTCCTCACAGGGTTTTCCTGGTGCAGAGGCAGGCTTCGTCTAAAGAAGCCAAGAAGTGCAATTTCCTGGATAAATTATTTTTTGTATTTTAACACACCCGAATGTTTTTTTATCTTGTATAAATTTCTTTTCCCCTCTCTGCTGCCACCAAACCTCCTGGCGTTAGTTTCTCCTAGGTATTTCTCTCAGGAGGCAGCGGCAGTGGGGGAAGCCCGACCCTGCTCCCCACCCGTGACAGAGCATTTATTCCACTTGTCTGGGGAAAAGCTCCAAGGATTACCCCGGGAAACTCCGAGAAGGACGGGCTGTGTAACTTCCCGTGTGGTCTCGGTGTGAAACAGCAGCGGGACTCGGCCCTCTGGCCCTGATGCCTTTTGGAGAGGCTCTACTGGGAGGTGCTGGGCGGCTCCAGCCTCTCCCTCTCCCCCCTGCCCTGGAGGCTTTGGCTTGCTGAGCACTAATGGAGTCGTGGGATTGGGAAGAACTGAGCTCCTGGTACAATATCCATGACATGAAATTATGGAAGTAGCAAGAGGCTTTGTAGCAAAAGTACACAGCAGAGTAAGATGTGGAAATGATGGGGTTTGAGTCGAATATTTCCCTGATTGCATAGGAAATTAGGCAAGCAGTTTATGTAGGAGAAGCAGAACCAAAAGGAAAGCTCTTCGCTTTCCCCCTCGGCACACTCAGTTTCTCCAGAGAAGCTGTGGTGATCCTGCAAAGTTTGACAAGGAGGGTGTAACAAGTTCTTCCCTATTTTCTGGAAATCCCACCCTCTTTCCACAGCTTATCTGAAGTTTCTATTTTGCACGTTCCTATTTGTGCAAAGTTTGGGCGATCTTCATCTTTTCAGTTGCAAATGAGCCTCTAACTAAAGCCCTCATAGGCTGATTTTTTTTTGTTTGGTTTCTATTTTTTGGGGGTTTTTTTGTTTGTTTTCTTTTTTCCCCTGACTTTCTTCCTTGACATAGGTGGGAGGGCAAATAGGGTAATTTTGTGTTGTGTTTTTGAAGGCTTAGAAAAGCATCCCATGGTTGGCCACTATGACTGAGATATTTGAGCAGAGCATTACATATCCACAGAAGAACTGAGAGAGGGCCCAGAGGGCTGTACACCAGGCAGAGAGAGCCCCTCTCCCTGCATTGTTATCCTTTTTATCTGTGCATCATTTAAAGACATTTGCAAGGCAAAAGCTATCTAACTTCACCAACTACTCCTGGAACAGATTATGTGTCTTGGTATGTTTGGTCAAAAAATTTCCGCGAATTTAGGCAACTTAAGATGTTTTCATTAACAAAGAAGTGGAAGGGAAACTGGCAGCTCTTCGTTAAAAAGATATAAATTATTGAATATTTTGAATTAGACACACATGTGGTATTTACACAGGTGGTACATGTGCACAAACACACACACACACACACACACACACACTTTGATGTGATGTAAAGCCTGATTTCTTAGTCCTGTGGCCTTGTTTCAATTCTCAGCTGTTAGTGAAAGGATCTGCAAGTGGGGTTTCCTGTATTTACTGCCCCTCAAAGAGGAAGCCTAATCTGTGCCTGGAGAATAAACAAGTGTTAGAGGACATGGCTCCAAATCCTGATTTTTGTCAAAAACCTATTGCACGAGCTTGCATAAGGAATTCAGGGGGGGTTTGCGCTTCAATTTCCTTCTCAGGGAAGGGAAGGATGTAGTTGTTTCACACTACTGCTGTTGTTTACAACCTTTCAGAAAAAGCATCTTGAATTTTGGAAACTACAGAATAAATTTAAAGATAACAGGAAGAAATTATATCACCTCTTGGTTAAAAGTAATTTCCACTTGTTGTAATTTTCCACACACAGACACACACTCATCCCGAAGTCAACAGAGCTACACACCTGCTGTATTGGGAAGAAAAATGGATATTCTCCAGAACTCTGCATCTCCAGAGAATGGGATAGTAAGCAAAGCAAATTTATTTTTCAAATTAAAGCACAAAGGAATTGTTGAAAATGACTGACACCACACAAATTCTCTGCTTTGTCAGGTATTGAAGATAAAAAGGAAGTGTGAATGTATAGTGGGAGCACCTGTGTTGGCTGCCTGGATTTGGCAGGGGTGAGAGATAGGGAGTTGTCACTAAGATCCAAATAGCAGAAAACTTTTAGTTCAGAAATTGATTTCAGGTTTAAGCACAATCAAGAAAAGAGGACAACTCTCCCATAGTATAATAGGCACTATAATAGGCATGCAGCCATTAAGAAAAGTGGATTTTTTTCCTCCTGAAATGCACTGGATTTGGCTTTTCTTAATTCTGTGGTAATAACCCTTATGGTAGAGAGTAATTTCTTCACTGCTGAACTTGATGTGTTAATTTTTCCACCCAATCTTCTACCACCCTTCATTTCCCTTGTGGTCTGCCTATCACTTCTGGCACATTTGCTCTTACCTTCAAAGACCAATGGCTAAGCTATCAAGAAGTAGTTAATGAAACTCAGTCAGATACCTGTAGCCTCCTTCTCCTGGTCTGGGCTCTGGAATTCTGTTGAAAATGCTTAATTTTAGATGACTTGTTCTATTAATACATGCATTTCATTTTTGTCCTAAAACTGCTCAAGCTTTTCTTCCCCTTCTCTTTCTGCTGACCAGGATCCCACCTTTGTTTAAATGTCAGTTAAATGTGATGGAGTTGTGACTCAGGGAGAAGCAGCTGCAGGGTCTGTTGGTGCTGGGTGTTCCTCAGAAGTCTGAGTGTTCTCACTTACGCAGCTTTACCCAGGCTCCTGCAGAAGAAATTCTCTTGTCAGAGAACTAATAACATAATATAATTACAATATACCTTAGAATGCTGGTTGGTGTCTCACCCCTGTTTACAGAGAGGTGGAGAGACAGATGTTTCCAAAGCAGAAGTAGCCATTCTGATTTGTACCAATACTTAATGAGTCCAAAAACCCCCTACGTACATGTGAGTGCTCAGCACAATTCCCATGTGCATTTGCTAGACTATGCAAATAAAACACTATCTATATTATTAGCCAGGAGCTAAGTGACTGGATGCAAAGCAAAAATAAAGGGTTTATGAATGTTTCAGAGCTGGACTTGGTGAGGTAAATGACTTATGTGCTGTGCTAAAAAATAAAAAGTGAAATTCATGTAACAAGGCTTTGGTTACTGCCCACAAGTATGTTTCTGGCAAGTATTTACACCCTCTTCTTTTTCTTCAAGACAATGAAAAGTAAGTCTATATTCCCTCCCATGGCTACACTCAGGAATCTCTGTAAGGTGATGAAAGTATATTTTTGTACACTGCAAGTATCAGTGAAATAAACCTGGAGTGTTTGAATCCAGATTCGAACAACCCTTAATGTTAAGAGCTCTGTGGATTTCTCTTCTGATTTGTATGACTTATTAAGGCTGTAGTTTCTTTAATCCTTGTTGATGCAACAGGGACACTATAAAGTAAAAGCTTTGAAACAAATAGTGAGGAATAGAACAAGAGAAACTCCCTTTTACTTGTAGCACACATCCCATCTATGTTTTAAACTGCCCCCTCAATACTCAGGTTATTTTCCCAGTTTTTTTGGTAAAGTGCGTGCAGGGCTGGCAGGTGCAAAGGCTCTGACATGTTGGTGAGGCTTTGCAGCCAGAGGCCCTTATCCCTGCTCCCCCAGGCAGATGATCTCCCCCCAGGAAGGGATGCCAGGCTCCTCTGGGGCCCTTGGCTGTGCTCTTAGTGGTAAGGAGCTAACAGGGGACATTAGCCCAGACCCGTGGCATTCCTGTGTCCAGGCTCCATGAGTTTTGCTGCATGCAAATAGAAGAGATGAGCTCAAGCTCAGTTCTGCTGCTTCTTCAAAAGTTTATGGACTTGAGATTGAAAAATCGGAGCATGCTGACCCTGGTCACTAAAATGTCAGCTGACTGAACAGAGATCAGGGTTTTAGCCCTGAAAGCTCCAGTGGAGACCTAAGGAGTCCCACCAGAGGTTTCCCTGGAAGACAGCTGAAAACAACCCCAGGCAAGCAGTAGGGTCACATTTAAAATTTAATCTGGTTGAACCTTGAGTGGGAAACAAGAAGTGAAAACTGTCAACTGTGCCCAGATCCATTCAGATCACTTCTAGGGACAGTTTTGATACCAAATTATCCTTGTTATGCAAAGTTCCTCACCAACCGGCTGGTTCCCAGTTATGCATGGGGAGAAGCGGTGGCCACATCTGCTTCCCGTTTTGCCGTTTCGGAGACGAGCCATCTGTGTGGCCTCATCCCGAACAGCCTGCTCAGGGCTGATTAACTTCCTCACCCCCACCAGCCCCTGGCTCACTGTCTGCTGCAAGGTGTAGATTTTTTTTCTACTTTTTTTTTTTTTCTCTTTTTTCTTCTCTAACTGCTCATAAACCAGAACCTTCACTTCTCTCCCAAGGGACAGGAAGGCGTTGGTTTGTGTGATTTGCAGCCGCCACCGGCGGCAGGAACAGCAGCCGCTGCCCTCTATCATTCACATGTTTCATACGTGTGGTCAGGACAGATAAAACCAGGAATTGTTCCATGTCCTGGGATGGCTTTAAAGCAGTGGCACCTTTCTCTATGTGAAAAATAAAAAAGAAAATGTAATATTAAATGCAGCAGAAATCTCACTGCAGTTAACAGGGATCTGTTCATTTGGCAAAAGCAAGGTTTCAGTCATGCTTGTGCAGCCTTTTTTTGTTTAAATGTGATTAACTCCTGCTGTCTGAAGCCTGGCTTTGGATTTCTCACTTCCATCTATCCCATTTTAAGTGGAACTCTGCAGCTTTTTGTCCTTCCTGTTTTCTGCATGCCCATCTCCTGGCCATTACAGCGGGATTTCAGAAATGCTGCACGTCTGCTGCTGCCAGTGACTTCAATTCAGCAGCCCTGAAAAGCTGTGTGGCCAAAATAAAGAAGCATCAAAAATTAAAATTTATGAATTGGGGTAATGGATGTCCTGTTAAGATTAAGATTTCTGTTGCCTTCCACGGGCCAGGTCTGAGGAATTTTTGACTTTCATGATGCATTTTGACAAAAATTTTTTCTCTTCTACAATTTTCCTTCCAGACAAGAAGCTTCCTGTGTTTTGTGGACACAGCCTGGCTGGCCCATAGCAGGGAAGGATGCCCTGGAGATCTGACACACAAGACAGGCATGAACAGTTTGGTCAGAAATCAGATATTTTGGTTTTCCAGTTGCCACATTTTCGGTTTTCAAATTGTCGGTGCTGCTGCTGAAATGTGAAGCTTTCAGTAGAAACTTTTCCTTTTGGCCATCTCACAAGCTGTCAAAAGCAGTGCAATATCCTCAGTGGATCAGCAAAGTCAGGAGCATTTCTAACTCCTTTTCTCCCAGTAAGATGTTGATTGATTCACACACACACACACACATCACAAAAAACCAGAAAATTGTTACAGTATCAGATCCACGTGCTCCAGGTCTGGCTCTGAGTTCTCATTTTGGTATCTCTAAAATATTCGTGTGTCTTTTAGTGAATTTCTTGATTTCAAAAACATTGTTTCTTGAGCAGAGGTTAATGCTGTTTTGGTGTTTGGATGCCTATGTATGGATTGGGAAGCCGGTCTGGGCACTCGCAGCTGAAAATGCTCAGCCCTGGTATCTGTAGGTTTTGTCTATGTAACAATTTTTATCTTGGCACCTGCCACAGTTTCTGATGTAATTTAATCAAGCCATTGGAGTTGGAAAAAATATAAATATGTTGATTTGAAGGAAGTCTTTGAAAAGTAATAGATAAGAGACCTAGAACAGATTTTTAGGTACAAGAAATTGCATTTAAATCTGTAGATCTCTCTAGCTCAAGGATTTAGTAACACTGATTGAGAATATTACATTTGGTCTATTTTTGTGTTTATTATTATTAAACAGATAATATTTGTTTTGGAGAAAAGTCACCAGCTGAAACAGACATTTGTAATTTGTTTCATTGACTGAGAACCAGCTGTGATTGGGAACAAAGAAATTAGGATGTTAGTTCCTTCTTATATTATGTAGTCATAGCTTATGATGAAATTACCACAAAAACTCAGGGAACTTAAGGAAAATTTAGATTTTGGGTATGTAAAAGAATTAATTGCAATACCATTAAGCTTTGTTTTGGGGTTTTTTTTTGGTTTTGTTTTTTTAAATCTCATTTTGTTCATAATAATAGAGTTCAACAAATGGAAATTTTTCTGAAATTTTATAAATGGTGCCTTTTCTGAGCAGAACACTGATTCTTGTTTGCATTAAATATGTGATGTGAAATTTACTGTGCTGGAATCTAAAGGAAACAGGGACACCCGCAGAGAAATCACCTTTGTTATGGCAAATAGTAGAAATAATTTCTCTGTGTTTTATTTTGAATTACCATGACTCTACATGCAGAAGTAATTGTGTTCTGTAATGACTCCATCTGGCTGGTGGGAGGGAAGGGTGCGAGGAGAGGGCTGGAGGGGAAGCACTTCTCAAAGTCGGCTGCTTGCAGAACCTGGGTGATTGGGATGGGCAGGGACACTCTGGATAGCAGGTGGCCAGTCCAGGACCTGATCCTCACTGGAGCAAGGCTGCCTCATGCAGAGGGTGAGGGCAGGGCAGTGACACAGCCTGGCTCTTTGGGGCCATGGAGGTTGGACTGCAAGGGCAGCACGGATGGACTCACAATGGTGCTGGGACAGCAGGGATGGACTCCCCACGGAACTCTGTCTACCTGCACCTCACCTCACCCTGTGTCCCCTCCCACACAGTCACCACCCCCAGACAGAGCCTCCAGCTGTGCCCAACAACTTCACCCATGAGGAGAGTGACAAAAATATTCTGGGGCTTGGGGTTTTTACCTTGTTCTTTTGTCTCAAAAGATACATCTCAGTTTGCAGACATAATTTAATAACATTTCCAATTTTTATGAAATTGCTTTTTTTTAAATACAATATTCTCAAAGTAAATGAAGTTACAATATAAAACCACAGCAAAAAAAAAAGGCGTAAATACAACTTTTTCTATTAGAAAAGGCAGTGCCTGGGGAAGGAATGGGAAGCAGTTATTTTTTACTTTTTTAAAACAGATAAAAACTTAAAACCACTCGCATATTTACTCCTTTTAAAGGTCAACTAAGCCATATCAGGGTATTGCACCACAGCAAAAAAAGAGAAAAAAGGAGATTACACTAAACTTTTCTGAGGGCACAATTTGTTTCATTGTACACAGACACAACATCCTATTTTCATGCCATCCTTGCATATGTTCATAAATAAAATTACCAAACCACTTGTTTCTAAACAAATTGAGGATGATTTTGTGCAAAAGAGAGAAAAACACCGGAAAAAAGCAAACCTAAAAAAGCCCTTTAGTGAACAAAGAATTCCATTTGCTCCGCCTTTAGACTATGCCCTGATACACTGTGTCTTAATATACTTACTTATACTACTGTACTGTTTATTATACAACATCAACATATTCTGTTATAGTATAAATAAGAAAACTCCAGAGCCAGGAAACAAACCCACTATGAGTGACAGTGCATCACCCTGTCACACAAACCATTTAAGATATCTATAAACATACAAATGTATATAAAATATTAATGACACACAGAGCCGCAGAGAGGGCATGTGCACGTTGACAAGAGGAGAGACACAGGGACTCAGACACGTGCGTGTGTGCACAGAGATGTGGTGAAGGAAGCAAACCTACCCAGGAATCAGAAATCACCTTTCAAAGCTGTGTTTGAGGCACACTCGGACTCCACTGGAGCTGTGCTTGTTTACACGGTTCATAGACGTGGCTTTATTTGTGTTGGTTTTTGGTAAAAGCGAAGAAACAAAACCACCTGAGTGAGCTTCTGTCCCCCTCCCCTGTACAGCTGGGGGAGTCTTAAAATGAAGGGTGGACAAAAATTATGGCATGGGTTATATAGTGACCTAAATCTAAGAAGAACAGGAAGGAAGTCTAGGAGCAATAAAAGTCGATGTCTGATCTCACACAGGACATTGCTGAGACAGGGCTTAAAAATTACTTTGTCCCCTCTTGTTTGGCATCAATCAAAATTGGAGAGGGGTAAGAACAGCTGAATGTATCCCTACCATCCATGAAAAATGAACCCATTCCAACTGTACTTAAAAAAAGGTAAAAATTAAAGGAAACTCATCCATGTATGTTACCCCCTGGAAAGTCCTCTTAAGACAGATCATTCCTATACAAAATATTTGGTAACATCTTTGTTGCCAGGTACAGTCTGTCTTGAAGTTGAATGTGTAGGAGGCATTGATGACAAGACCATGGCTGGGGCATGAAAGTGGCCAGGGATTCCTTGTGCCCACCCCTCGTGCAGCCTCTTGGGCTGGAAGGCAACAAGCAATAAAGTCTCAGCTGAGTTTTAATGTGGGAGTAGAGGGCATCAATAAAGTCCCTTAAGGCAACTAAGTTCTAACGTGAGAATAGAGGTGATCACCTTTGGGTCTATAGTCCACACTGCTCATTTTTGGGGGATAACATGTAAGGTGTTTTCCCTGCTGTGGGTTTGTGCACCAGTCTGTGGGCATTCATACACAGCATTCACCTCTAGTGACAAAGCCACTGCATTGTCAGGCTCTCCTGCACACTCAGTGCCCATGTGTCCCATGAAGCAAGTGCCCTACAGCTGGCACCAACAGCCAAGGGTTGAGGTTGTATAAGCACACATTCGTGATTCATTTTTTCATCAGTGTCCTTCCTCAGCTTCCGTGTTGCTGCTCCTGACCTACACCTGCAAAAGTGAAAGCAGAAGAAGGAACTCGGCATGCCTGTAATAGTATGTGTATATAGGAAATGTATATCAAATATAGCTGCAAACACAGAATCAGGCCACACTGGCCCAGGTACAAGCAGTTCATGGTCCCATCAAATGTGTGTTATAGTAAATATATGTGCTTGCATGCACTTGTGAATGGGAAATGTGTAAATGCATCACAAGACTGCTAGTCTTGGCGGGTATTTGACTGTGTTTATTGCAAAATATCCATTCCTTATGCAGAGTGGAAGTGTTTATATATTAATAAGATGGGTTGTTTTTATGGATGTTGCCCAGGAAATATTGCAGCACCAATTTTTATGCAGCTGCAAGAATTTTATTTTTGCCCAGTCTTGAAGCATGAGGGTGTTCAGGGAGAGAAATGAAATATTTGGAAGAGGAAGCTAAGTAGAAGCTACAAAAAAGAGGTTTCTATTAGATGTGTTTGGGGTTAAAATCTATTTGTCATAGAAGTTTTGATTCTAAGTGAAGCTACAGTACCTGCAGCAGAACCCACCATGGAGAAAGCTCTTGGTGGACTTTGCTGCACTCTGCAAAGTGCTGCAATCTCTGGTCTCCATTCTACAAAACCTAACATTTTTTTATACCTTAAGATTAGTTCCACTGAAGTAAAAGTAACTTAAAGTACTTAGTGAAATGACTGGTTGGATAGGAAGTAAAGGCTCTCCAAACCTTTGTGGGCCTCGGTCCCTCACTGAATGGCAAATGCCAGGAAAAAAGAAGACGGCTGCAAATTTTGACTGGCTGGTTTAATTAATCTCAGTACTTTAAAAATAATCAAGTGCAACACTTATGAGTAGAGCCACAAAATTTACAAGAGGACATCTCCTGTGCAAGCAAAATGGAATTTTTTTTATATCTAAGAGAGGGACATTTGGATATTTTCCAGACAGTTTAAAAAGATGAAAAATGTGCTTAAGGATACTCCCCACACATGTATCTATCTACTTTCTCAACTGTACATCATACTTTTCTAAATAACTAAAACTTTAAAGAGAAAGAAAATTAAATACATTGTAACTTTTATGTGCAGAGAAAGAAGGGGTTGCTTAACAAAAAGGTGGGGTTTATTGGATAGGAAGAGAACATATTTATTCAAAGAAGAGCCAACAATACCCTTTTCCTATACATTAAATGCAATTCATACTTCACAGAGTATATTACAAGGGTGTTTCTTCTATCTCTTGCATTCCTGCTCGCCTGCCTAGTGACACAACAAGGCATGTTTTGATGTCAATACCAGCAGCACCCTTGTAGGTGGAAATGTTCTACTTCTTACCACCAAAGCAACTCAGAACCTTCTGGCTGGGGGCTGGTCCCATCCCACCCCAGCTGTCCATGAAGTCATCTGAGATGGGTCCCTCCATCTTTAGTTGAGTTCGATCTTCCCAAAGAGTCAAATACCAGAAATCAAAAAACATGTATCTGGTAGAAGAGTCCTATGCTCAGGGTGTTAAGAGAGAAAGTCTGGCCATTGCTGCTGGTTGTGTCCTCGGCGTGTGGAGCATCCTGTGCATGGTTAAGAGTTCTGGCAAGGGGGGCTTGCAAGAAGCATCAGTTCAGGGAAGGGCTTTCAGCTATGTGACTACAAAAGCTCCTACTTACATTACTAAAGGTTGTTGGTGATCAAACATTTTTGGTAAAAACTCATTTTAGAAAACTGAGTTGCAATGCATGCTACCAAAATGAAATCCCTGTTCTTGTGGGAGAAGATTGCTGAACTTCTGATTCTCTTGTGACTTTTACTGTCCAGCTGACTTTTGCTTTGTTGCTGTCATGGCTCGTGCAGCTCCAGTAACACAGCTGTTGAGTTTCAATCCGTGCCAGTGTTTTAACCCATGTGGAAACGGTGCTCCCCTCGAGTTATGTGGGAAGAGAATTCGTACCTGTCCTGGCTGTGGTAGCCACACATGTTGCACTCAAAAGGATCGCGGAACCCGTGGCAGCCCATATGGATCGTATACATCACATGATCCAAGAAAAGGACTCGACAGTGTTCACACTTGTAAACCCTTACCTGCTCCCCATTGCTGCTGATCACTTTGAAAGCATCCTGGGAATTGTCAGTACCTGCTCTCAAGACATCGTATTGCCTGTTCTCTTCTTTTATGGAGATGCCATTTCTTGCATGGGCACCTATGTGGTTTGTCAGGTAGATCAAACCACTGCGCTCCTCATTATTGCTCTCTGTATCTGTTGAGTCTTGGCAGCTGTTGCTGGGAGAGACATCTCGTTCAGAGGAGACAGACTTGGCTTTGGAAAGCAGCAACAAGTTCTCCACTGCGCTGTCCTGAGGGAGGCTGGAGCGAATCTGACTGTCCCCGAGAGGTTTGTGGAGCTGATACATGGGGCTGATGACGGGCACCACCTCAGAGCCCCCCGGCGGTGTCTGGACGAGGGGACGCAGGGACTCTGCCCCCAGGTAACTGATGGCATTGTTGATGGCCTGGTCAATCACATGTGTCTGCATGAGCTCATTCTCCTTCTCGTAGTTGACACTGGCATCGTATGGAAGATCGGGCAAACATTTGTCACCTGCAGGGAAAAACAATGAGGAGTTAGAGGGCTGATTTCTACATAATTAGGAAATGAACATCATAGATTAAGAAAACAGGGAAGCAGAGAGTTGACCAAATCCACCTCTGAAATCCACCTGAGGTATTCACAGTTCTCTAATACAGCTGCCCAGAAAAAGGGTAGGTTGGCAGTCTTTTTTAGCCTTCAAGATGATTGGAGGCTTTGGAAAAGGAAATGGATGAAAGAAATTCTGGAAATAATTATACAGGGACTCATGGGAGCTACAAATCAAGAGCTTTGTCATGTCTTTCTCCTTTCTAACTGGCATCCTTCATCTGCCTCCTACAGTGAGCAGAGGCACTGCCTTTGTGGCTGGTGAAGCTGTGTGCCAGCACAGCCACAGCGAGCTTGGCCTGATGCTTCAGAGCATGAAGCACATTATCAATACTTTTACCTAAAGTATTACATTCTTAGACTGGAAATTGTATGGTTTAGTTTTAGACCTTCAGTTTCTTAGAAATAACCCACATCAGCAATGTCGTCATTTATATGTAATTTTGGAGAAAAATCAATAAAGACTTAATTTTTCATATTGCCACCATCCCCACACATCTAACATAAGCCATGTTAGACACATTACCAGCAGCTACTCATGTTCCTAAATATTTTGTGTCAAAAAGTTGTTGTGTACAGGAGTAACCAAGAATCACAGAAAAAATTCAAGTGCATTTGTAGTTGGAGTATATTTTTCCTACAAGGTAGAAAGCCCTATCTGGAGCAAGGTTACTGGTTAGTGGCAACTTTGATTCTGATGGAATGCCGAAAGTAAATCTATAACTTTTCTTTTTTAAATTAGACTGCACTAATTTATATTTAGCTGGATATCCCTGTATTGAACATTGAGTTTCATTACAATATCCCCCAAATAGCAAAACAGACAGATAGCAAAACATAGGAGGCAAAAGTTAGGAGTGGAAAAAAACTATTTAAATGCACAGATGCTGATTTTATGAACTTGAGCAGTCTTCTGTAACAGTGTAACCCTTCAAAGTAATTACCATGCCCTTAATTAGTTCATGAAAATGTAAAGAGGTAAAAGATTTTTACAGGCTCCTATGGTCTACTAATAACATATTGTTCATAGTCCTGATGGATTTTCCAGCTCTTCAGATCTTGGGAAACACTAAAAGCCACAAACATCTTTATGAGGTGTTGTCACTATTTGCTGATCAATATGAAATTTACTGGCAGGTCTTGGAAAGTCCTGATTTGCCAAAAGAAATGCTAACAGAGGCATGGAAATTTCACCAGAAGATCTGCACATTAATTTATGAACAATTTCCCACCCAGTTTCTACTCAGATTGACCATTCAAAGTCAGTGAAGAGAGCAAAAACCTTCTAGCAAGACACTGTTGCAATGATGGGGGTTAAAGAGTAGGAAGTCCTGCGGTCTACATTTCCCACAAGATATGGTTTCATACCATTTCCATGCTCTGCAAGCAGAGAAATACCCTGAGCATTGCATAAGTTCCTATAGGGGATGTAGGGTGCAGACACCTTCTAGCTGCTGTGCTACACAAGCTTCCAGTTCCTCTTGTTTTCTTTCCCAGTCATTCTCTCAATTCAGGCTGCATGCTTTTTTATTCCAGATTTACCCTTTATAATACTATACTTTTCAGGCAGAGTTGCTTAAGATTCAAAATAGTAATTGTCAAAGACTCTTGAAGTAAATACAGAAAAACTCTCCTAATATGACTGTATACACTTCATTCAAGGGGGAAAAAATAAAGTCAAAATCATTCATATTCCATGGGCACTGCACACCACTGAAAAATGGGACTGGTCTTCATTGTAAACAAAATTTTGGGCATCCGGAAAACATTATTTTAATATCTGTTTCTTGGGTAGTATTTGCTTTATGTAGCATAACTAGTTGGTAGTTGTGCTGAGAGAATCAAGTGTTCATAAGAAAAATTTGTTTCCAAGTGAAGTGTCTGAAACAGATATGAAGTTCGGGTAGGCAGGTACCATTTCTATATCTAGGCAATGCAGTAATACTTGCACTCATTAAAAATAATAGCTCATTTCTGTGGTTATTAGAGCATAAGTAAATTAAACTGCTAATGGTTTGATGCACTTCAAAGTTTGCACTGCTCAGGATTCTGCAGCTGGTACTTAAACAGTAAAAATGCACTCAGTGCATGTGAGCACCTTCTCTCTTAGTGTTTTTTAATTCCTCTCCTTGCTGCTTATTCTTTTAAACATTGTAACCATATGTCAACATTTCATGCAGTTCTTAATCTGTAGTTTGGATGGCCCAGTTCTTTCGGGTTTGGGAACTATTCCAGTTTGGAATACAGAGAGAAATTTACAGGTAACTGGCTGAATTTGGTGAACAATCTCATTTTTGAAAGGTAGTTAATTCAGTCTTGAGAAAAACTAGTGAAGCAGAAGACACTCCTTCCCTTATGTGAAGGATGCCATTTGCTCCTTCTCCCCGGAATTCAGCTCGGGTTTTGGGACAACACAATTATCTACAGGAGCAATGAACATGTTTTAGTACCCCAAAGCTCTCCTCACTGGCCAGCCCAACCTTGTTTAATCAGGAATTTGCCTATTGTATGAAGAAACAGCTGAGGATTGGAAATGAAAGGATTGGGAAGCATTTCTTGTTAGAGAAGCTTTTCCTTTTGAAGGTTACTAAATTTCCATAATATCTGCTGTCATTAGGTTCTCTCCTACACTGCACCCTGAAAAACTGAGAGGAAACTCTGTCCTCCCAAAACTCATAGTTAAACTGTTTGTTTTTATGTTTTCTCAGGGTGAACAGAGAAAAAGAGAAATAGCCACTCCACACCCAAGGATACATTGCATATAGTATACTTGCTAGCACCTTTTAAACTTTAGCACTCCTGGTCTTCCTGGAACTTTCATAAAATTAGTATCTTGCCTAATGCAAACAGCTACTGGAGTGTCTAAATTAGTCTGGTTTGAGTTCCATATATATTACAGTTGATATATTTTCGGTAACTATCTCTACTACAACTTTTGATCTTTTATAAGCATAAGCACTTCTCATCCTTGACTACCTCCCAGAATTGTTATCTTTGGACTTGAAAAAGCTTTGGAACTTAATTTAAAACCTTTTGTTGCACCTCCTGACATAGCTGAAACTCCCCTTTCCTCATCTAGGAAATACTAATTTTCCTTTCACTACTGTGTCCTTGTTGAAGAAAGTATATTTGCATTTTCTGTTCCATAAACTGGTCTTTTTTTTTGCCTTGACTTTTGACTGAAGACCTTCTTAATGCGTATTTAGTTTCAAAGACTTCTATCTGATCGCTTCCTATAGAATAATATTTTTTAAATGTATAGAGAATTAAAAAAGAACCCAACTAGATATGAGTATATGCTGTCCTCTGAGCTCCCATGTTTTTATTTATTGAAGACTAAACCTACATAACTGGCAAAATATTGTCTGTGGGTCTCACAAAACTGGTGTAATCCCTACTTAGCACAGGCCTACTAAACAGAACAATATGTGTAGCCTACATTTTTATAGGCTTAATGTCAAATTTTTCATTGTTGAGACAAGAACTGATAGGTGCAAATGGGCATGAAGTTTTTGCATCATTCATAGAATGTACCCAAAGGTCCTTTCATTTAGGTACTATTTTCAGACATATCAGTTTGGGCTGTAAAAATAAACAGAGTTTATCAAAGGGTGAAGAATATTACCCAGTCTATGTTCAACTATTCACAAATGCTTTCAGAAACACCAATATGCCCAGATCTGAATGTCATTCAATAATTCAATAAAATAACTCTTAAAGTGTGGTCAAATGCTATCCCAATAGGAAACTTCTATTCCTATCTTCAGGTTCTCAAGGCAACTTCAAGAACCTGTCCAGATTTTGTAACAATCTGATCCATAAGCTCTTAAAAAGGTAGGAAAAAGACTTAAAATTGATCTCCAAATGTGGAAAACTAAACATGCAAAAATTTATCCTGAAGATATTTAGTTATTTTTTTCCCCCAACACATCTCTGTATCTGCTTCTACAGAGATACGTATTGTTAATTTAGCAAAACAAGTAAAATTATAAAGCAAAAGTAAAAATGTGGTGATTTTTTAGGGGGCTTTGTTTTATTTTATTTTTAGGAGACAGCAAACGTTTAACTCTTACCAACAAATTTCTGAGGCATAGAGCTCTTACGTTTGGCGACGTTACTTGCTAGTCTATCCAGCACGAGGGCTCTTTCTGACCCTATCTTGCACAGGTCTTCAGCCATTTCACTCTGGTTACTTTCGTCTTTTATGACTGAAATCAAATGACATCAGAAGGGTTAGGCAGGTTCCATTTTAATGGAACTGTTGTCTTAGGTTACTGTTTGTCAGTCGATGTCTTTTAGCTACCAAGCAGCTGAATGAAGGAGTTCAGCATTTGAGACACAGGACAATTCTGACTCTTGGTAACAAACTCCCTCACACTACTCATGTACATGCTCATGTTTTCCTCATTTAGGACACAAAAATGAGATAGCAACTCCAAAGTTTCTGCCTGTATGTCACATAAACACTCCACCCTTGTTCTACAGCTGCTCTGCATTTCTGTGAATAAATGTAGTCCCAGCTTTATCCTGGGCACAAAGCAGTTAATCCTTCCACTCTCCCACTAAAATCCCCTCCAATGTCCCTCTGCACCTCTCCCAGTGAACCCCCCTGTATGATAATCGCTTCCTCAGCAGGAAAAATGGATAAACTTCTCAACTCCAGCAGTGGAAGATATATTTGCAAGCAACAGCAACCCCTGCTTCCAGCCCCTTTTATCCCCTAGCAAGTATTTCAATACTTCCTTGATGCTATTTTAGACTTTAACAATTTTTATCGATAAAATCACACCTTCAGTGGAACACTGATTTCCAATACTCAAACCTGTTTCCCAACCTCCTGCTGAGACTCTGTAGAATTAGGAGCTTAACTGTGAGGCTCTAGGAAAAGGAGACTATTTCACTTTCAGTATATTTTACTTCAGTACTTTCCTGCAGAAGCAAAAGGGATGTATGAAATGCACTGTCAAAACAATGACTGTGAAAAAGGTATGGAAAGATATTTATGACTTCCAGCATCTAAGAGGAAGGTGAATGATCACAGCACAACTGCTTTGCTGGTGCAGTTTTTTGTTTGTTTGTGGGGTTTGGGTTTTTTTTTTTTGTTTGTTTGCCAAGGAAGAAAAAGAGGTTAATTTTACTTTTATCTCCTACTAAGATATGGACATTTTTCCTGAACTTTTGAGTTACTATTAAAGGAAGATGCAAAAGATGATTTTTATACTTTGATTCTTTGAACTGTTTCAATTAACTACCCTGCTCCACTACCTTTTGCCTTCTGTGCCTGCTGAGAATTTGTTTTATCACTGGATTTACTGGTTCACAGGACCCAATACTCTGGTGTTTCTCAATAGCTGAGAACACATTGTTGCGATTCAATGTTACTCTGACCACATAACGCAGCCATAAAAGGATGATTTTGAAAATTTTGTTGCTCCTGAAATATATGACATCAGTTCTGGTGGGTAACTGTGAGGAGCAGGTGAAGTGTCCTATTCAACAGTGCCCTGCAGTGCCAAACTGAGGAGTACACAACTGGTTCTTGAGTCACTGCTGCAGCAGCACATACTGCAGTGACAGTGATAGCGACAACAAAAATGCCAATGCCAGTTACAGGGAATTTCGTGGAATTATATTCCAGCCCCCTAAGACACTAGAGATTGTGACCAGTGCAAGAAATGAGAAGAATTTGGTCATGAAGATGCAGAAGAGTAAAGGGTGTTGATGGCACACAGCCACCATTGAACAAGCACACACCAACATCTTGTGCCGGCCAAGGCTTCCAGGTACCACCTCAGGAAGAGACTTACAGGGAATGTTTTAAAGCAGATATTCAACAGGGAAACAAAAGACTGAATTTTTAGTCAAAAGATGAAATTATCTGTTTAGGATATACTAACATTCCTTTTCTAATTAGTTCAAGAGCGGGTGAGTCATGTATTCAACAGACAAACTTTCAAACCTCTAAAACTGTTGTTAAAAAAAGGGGCAGATCAAATTACGTACTAATCCCCAGCACTTGCAACTGAAACCCTCTGAAATTTGCTACCAAATGGATAACTATTTCTCTATAATTTGGTGTCTGTGAACTGAAAAAACACCCAGCATTTTATCTTTTCAAACCAAAATTCCCAGTGACTGAAGAACTGTAGTTGACCCTTTTAAAACTTCATGAACTACTTCTCTTGTTGTTTTATATGAGCTTGGTAAGACCAGCCCATTTCCACTCAACGCAAATGCAAAACTCCAGATAATACTTCTAAGAGAAGAACTTCAAATGGACAGTGAGATTACAGTTCTCTAAAATGAGAATTTTGTCATTAAATTCATCAGGTTCTGATTTTGTGTTATATTTCCTTCTCTTAAAGAGAGAAAACAAAAGTTTAAATGTAAGTACAATCTCTTGCTCCTCTTCTTACTCCCTTTTAATCTATCTTTCCATTACTTAAGTTCTTTATCAATTACATTTGTTAGATTTACAAGCCGATGGAAAGCTTCTACAAGTTTAGGTTCTTTCTACTGACATTTTTTTTATGTATACTGAAAAAAGTATTTTTAAAATGCTGCAAAAAGCAATCTTGCTGTGGCAGAATGCCAAATCAGATGCTCTAGCAGATTTTTTTGTATCTACTTTTTTTGAGGCTGGGGGGGAAAAAGGGTCTGAATAACAGCTCTAACAGATCCACATCACACCTTGAAATAGTATAAGAACAGTGATATTATAGCTGCTTGCTTTTCTAGATATATCATAGAACACAGTAAAATTCACAGGACATCCACTCATTCTCAACTGTTCTTTCTACATTTTCATCATGCAGAATAGTAGGAAAAATGCAGGAAAGTTTGTTTTTTAAGAACTGTACAGAATTCATTAGCTAACTGCGGACTACATTTCTTCAAGAGTGAAATCTTTGGCTGAATATGAGGTTTACACCCCTAAGAAAATCAAATTTTTTTCTGATTTGCAAAAGCAGTCCTATTATGTCAAATATGGAATTTCATGATACTTTCAGTATATACAAGCAGTGATTCTTTCAAAGTATTAATTAATTCCTCAAGTTTTTATCCCACTGAGTAATTAGATATTTAGCTGTAAGCTAGTACAAGCTCCCCTGTCAGGATTTGATATAAACATGGGTCAGTCTCTAAAACTGCTTAATTTCTTATTAAAGTTTATGATTCCTGACATCAGTTTCATCTTACTAAGACTTAAGTAGTAGTTCAGCTACTCATTTACACAGATTTTCAAGTTAGTGTGCAGGCACTTAAATCCATGTGCCAGACACTGAAGACTGAAATCCCAAACCAGAATATTTGCTTCTAATCCTGTCACCTCTTTGAGAAATAAGTATTGCTCCTTACTGTATATTATTACATTGAGGTTTTCTATTCATATATTCTCCAGCCCCTCAATAAAATTAGAAGGGGCGCTGCTCTAACATGCTGTCTGCAGAAGCATCTCAGCTGTATTCACTGCTATCATTATGTGCATATACTTTACATTATTTGATAGCATGTAAAAACATATTCAGGTTCTGTACAGATATAAAATATTAAATCAAGCATCATTGCAAATAGGGCAGAAAGATCCTTCCATTTTTGTCATTTGACAAACAGAATAACGTATACTGACAGGATTAAAAAGGTATGCAGGAAACGGAACTTACTGGCTAGGTTTAAACTCCACCAGAGAAGCTGTATCTTCTCTGTCTAAAACTGCACATGCAAGAGGACTTTGTAAGGCTAATTACTGTGATCAATCCCATACAGATCTTCTGGATCTTTGTTAAAAAATACAATCCAAACCCCAATAGCTTCTCTCTCTCTTTCTGGGCATAGCTTTTTTGATATTCTCCAGGAAATTGAATTTATCGTTACACTAGTCTCAACATAGGTCCTTACCTCCCCCCAGTTTCCTCTATAAGGGAAGCTTGGGAAGAAGGCTGTCAAAAAATTATTAGCCATTCTGGACTATCTCAACTCAAACTGCCTAAATTAAATATCTCTGGCTTTATGTCCTCTTGCTTGGCAGAGTGAGATCAAAGCCAGATAGCTTATCCTTGTTAGATGAGTTGGTCCCAGTGGTCAAGTAAGCTCTTTAAGCCATGCCTAGGAAGGGGAGAAGATGTGCAGTGCAGAAAATTCTGCAGCCCTACCTAGAACACCGGCATTAAGTCTTTATTAAAAATACATCCAAAAGTGTATTGCAGTATAAGCCTCCAAGAGAAGGCAGTGAGGTGATGTAGCCATATTGCCTTGAGATGACAAACTGATGTTTTCCAGGCCTTGTAAGTGTTTTGCTACGTTTGAATTGTACTTTGGCTTTTTATTGCAGCTAAACAAAGGGAGACAACAGCCAAATGTTTATCAAACAAAGAATAAATCCGGACACAGTATCGTACATATGGGGGATGTGTGTGACTCCCCAGAGCAAAAGTACACAAAGGGTACTACTGATTCTTTTGCACTCCTTTCTCTGCATTCATGACAGGACAGCAGTATTCCCCAAATGGACACTTTTATTACCTGGATAGATGCTGCTTGAGAGATTCATGGTTTGAAGGTAGTTATGGCAGCGTTCTTTGTGTTCTTCCAAAGAGCTGCGCTGCTTGTAACTGCGACCACAGTATCCACACTTATGGGGTTTGCCAACTGGAGAAAACACAATTCATTATGAGATTCAGATGACACATTCAGCAGCATATTAACGGTAAGGACGAGAGACAAAAAGCCCACCCCAAAAATAAAGCCATGCTGTGGTGAAGGAAGATTTTGTCAATTTAACAAATCTAAGTGAAAAAACGCTAATGGAAAACTGGCTGTACATCTTTACGTCAACAGACCAATTCTAGGGGTGCTGCAAACTGATTTTAGATGATACAGATCAGATAAAGACAGTGACATTAAGTCTTCAAAAACAGCATCTACACAGGTTAGAAACTGAGACATCTTCAAAGGTCTGGGAGCAGTAGCTTTGTGTCCAGTCACACAGATGGATGAACTCATGTTATAGGCAGAGACTTGCTTGGCTGGAGGTCAGTTCTGGTGTAAACAGAACCAGCCCAACTCTTTTAAAACAATCTTAGATTTTGCGTTTTTTCTGCTTCTGGAAATTCAAGAGAAATGGCATGACAATTTCTTTTCTGTATTACACCAAACCAGATCTAGCTAGTTCTAGGAATGTTTCACCAACAATACTGTTCTGTGTACTTCTGGACTTGAATTTTCTGTCTTAACATGACAAGACTGTCACTTTATATGTGATTTCACTATTTTAGATGGTTACACAGTTCAATTTCTGAATTTTATTTACAGATTCTTAGGTGAAAATCAGATTCAGACATCCAATTTTTTTATAAGGTATGGGTGTCAATTTGCCAATTGCAGAAACTAACCATTATCTACAATTTAGGCATTGTCTCTTTAGCTACAGAATCCTCAGAGTTTGCCAAGAGTGTCTAGGTGCAATTTCATATATATTTATATATACATGAAAAGCTATGTTTCAAATTGTGCATCCAGGAAAATCAATAACAACAGAGAGGGAAGCAAAATATTATTCAAAATACGTGCATTCCTCATTCAAGCTGGGAACAAACAGGAGAAATGGAAATTATTTTGGAAATCTGGGATCAACTCTAAGGATCTTATTATTCAATGTGTGTGCTAGAGAAGAATTTCCCTAATTATTTGGAGCACCAAAAAAATCACTTTAAGAACTCCCCTTCTGCCACCCAGAACCCAAAACCAACTTTCACAAGTAACATTACCAGTGTCAATTCCAGCAATGTGTACTGGAGGTCTCCCATCCAAATAGCAATTTGCATTTGCAGCTTAGCTTGGGAAACTAGATGAGATGGCAATTTGCTTTTAAAGGCACTTTAAATGTGCTAAATTGGTTTTACTTCACAGAAGATATGTGACTATGGCCTCTGTCAAACAATGAGAGGTTCATGGTAATGGGAAAGTGCAGCTATTCAAAAATATTTATTCATATCTCCATATTACTGTTGAGACAGACACTGAAAAACTCCATCAGAGTCCTCTTTTGTGGAAGATTATTATCTTTCTTTCTCCCACCATCTCCCTTCTCCTTGCTCTCTCTTTCAAAGTACTTGTAATAACAACGTGCAACAAATAACTCTTGCTAAATGCTGTAGGCAGTGTTCACTCCTTAGGTTCAGGATGAATACAAGAGTGTGTTTCAACTTTATATTATCTCTAACCTTAAAGCATTCATCAACTTAAGTCATGTTCATACTTCCATGAAATGGATTACTCACACGAGGCTGGTAAGATGAAACCCTAATACAGAAACTTTGAATCAGCCAAGAAGCATGGGAAAAAACCCAGTTCTTCTGGTGAAGGGTCGTGAGTGTGACATGTGTTTAGTCATTTCTTTGCTGCTAACACACTGTGGCCAGCTCACAGCTTGGTTAACCCCAAGATGGGGCTGCTCAGCTCTACATGGTGAGAAGAGCTCTCAGGCTTGGTGGCCACCCCCATCTCCTCAGCAGCCCTGGTTATTCCCAAACCTCCACTTACCTGAGTGAGTCCTCAGGTGTCCCGTGAGGGCATCCCTGCGGCGGCAAGCGTAGTTACACAGGTGACACTTGAAGGGCTTTTCACCTGAGTGCAGCTTTATGTGGCGCAGAAGGTTGCCCTTCTGGGTAAAGGAGGCTCCACACTGATTGCACTGGAAAGGGCGTTCTCCTATGGGAAGAAGGAGAAAATATGTGAGAACAAAAAAACCTTATGCAGTAACAAGAGAAAGATTTCAGGGAGAAAGTTGTTTTCTCACTGCTGCTCTGTGACTTCCACCGGCTGCAGGTTTGATATAACATGAGGCTTTCAGACTAAACCTGCCAGTTTCTTAATGCTTCACTGGCTGGGTCAATTTGATCTGAAAATCTAATTTTTTTTTTCTAAATCAGAATGGCACATCACAATGCAAATTCAAACTCATTTAAATAAAGTGACTGCAACATTTTGTGTTGAAGAGCCACTCTTCCTGATCAGCAGTTTTGGAATAAACCAATATCCAATTTTGCATGTTGTGGCATTTGGTGGGGTTTTTAATGTGGCTTTTTTCAAAGGGTCTTTAAAATATGCCACTGAAGCAGCAAAATAAAAAGGAAACTCATTAAAAATGCATTTCAGGATCACAAGTTCATTTCAGCGTTACATTCTTATATTTAAATGAAAGGCACTTCATTATAACAGTTATAATAACTTCTTTTCATTTACATTTTCCCTGTATTTTCCCTTTCAATTTCTTCTCCATTACCTGTCTGTCCCTAAGCAGCCAAATCAGGAAAGAGACAGAGAAAAGAGAGAAAGCTAGAGAGTAAAATCACAGAAGTTAAGACAGTGCAGAGGAAGCCCTGTACTTCCATGCCTAAGTCTCAACCCTTCTCTAGGTAAGGTATGAACAGAGGAGCTGCACAAACAGGCTCTGATGGTCTACACTTTGGACAGATGTGGAAAAACTTGAAGAGACACAGCCTTGATTTGTCTAAACTAGTGCCTACTATCAAGGAAGTCAATCAAAGCCTTTGCAAAAACTAATATGGCTGTTTTTGCTTTCTTGTGCTGTTTAAAATCAATGGGACACTTTATTAGTTTGGGGTTTTTTGTTTTTTTCTTGACTTTTTTAAAATTTAAGATGGATGAGGTCTTTTCTGAAATCAGTGGGAAATAAAATATGTTTCCAGTTGTACCAGATAGGAATAAAAGAACATTTATACATAAGAGCTTTCACTCAGCAAGAATTGATTCTGCATGCCTGCTTCTGCACAGCCCTCAACTAAGTCAAACTAGCCTTTAAAACACATTTGCTGAATTTTGTTTCTGTTAGGCATCAATTCAATCTGTTGTAGCAATTATAATGCATCAAAAACATTAGAAATAGCCCAGAGATGACCTGTTCTTAGTTTTGATTTTTTTTGTGTAACAATAATATTGTATTTAAGATTTCAGTGCTGAAGTTAAAATTCTAAAAGAAAAAAAATTAAACAATTTCTTCCTTCTCTCTCACTTAAACATCATGTATTATTTTGCACACCTACGATGACCTTATATGTCCGTACATGTGCATATATGTGAAGTATGATAATTTTTGACTTCTGTTCTTATAATGCAACAGAACAGCTGAAGATCAGTTTGACAGCAGCACTGTCCCAACGCAAAAATATGAAAACTCTGCCATCAGGGCTGACAGCTTTAGCATTCAGCAAACAGCAAAATGAATCCCCTTTATGTCAAGACATTTTCATTGGTCAGTTTCAAGCAGAGCAGCATAGTGCCTGTCAAGCCAAACGAGCTCACTTTCTTTGTCTGTCAAGTAGCTCTGTTCATCTAAACTGTTCCCACATCTGGCTCAGCTGGGGTGGCACACAAAAATGCCAGTATAAGCCTTAAAGGACTTTGCAATCTACTCCATAAACCATGTATGGTATGGTTAGGAGAAAACAGGTAAGCGTCTCTCAACTTCTCAGTCTTTGGGGCAGGTACTCAGTGCAGAAGGTGTTTTTCAGAAATGGACTGAAACAGTAAATGGAAGAAGTCAGCTCAGCACGGGGGTCACAAATTCAGAAGAAACAGTTAATTCTTACTAAGCAGCTTTTCTAGCATTCACTTCTGTTATTTTTACTCAGAGAACCGTAGGAAGAGAAAACAAGAATCATAAAAGTACTCCAGGAATGAAATGTAAAGCAAAGTAAGAATGCAATGTATCTCTAGCCAACAGCTCTCCCAATTACAGGGTGAAATCTTGCACTGGGTGGAAAAGATGGACGGAGCATTTTAAACGAGACTGCTGCATGTCAAATACTTCTACAGAACTTACAGTGGGATCAGATGTAAGAAGGGAAACAACATTGGCACCAAAAGATCCTGAAGCTACTAGTGTAGCTTGGCTGGCCCTTAGTTGACCATGCTGCAACTACTGGGGTGAGGAATGCCTCCTTTATGAGCCCAGCAAAACTCCCAGACCTGCCAGGATGCTGACAGCCACTGATGGAAGGCTACTGGGTGTGGTGATACCTCCAAAAATGAGGCTGGAACAGGGTGGAAAGAAAAAATACATAATGACTCTTTTTCTAAACAGTCTAAGCAGTGTGTTATTTTCTCCAGGTCTGAACAGTACATACCTGTTCTGGGCATGTAGCCATGACCAAATACAGGCCCAGGAACAAAAACTGCAACGGGACCCTGAATTCAATCAATCAATCATTATCACCATTGCAGTGATTTGCAAGCCTTAGTGGGAGCATGGGCCGTGGACCACTTATTCAGTGAAGAATACCCATAATCCTAATTAAAATATTTCTCATTTCTTAAACAATATGGCAAGATCACCTAACACTCAGAGACCTGCAGAGCTCTCTTTTTTTTCTTTTCTTTTTGCTTCAATGGGCATGAATTTTCTAAATAAATTTGAGACATTCAGAATCAAGTAACAAGATGTGAGTGAACTAATTGGTGACTTAAGTCAGTGTACATACAAGGAGGAAATAGATACACCTATGTACATACATACACAAATTTGCACATATATGCAGATATATGCACAGTGAGTGAGAGAAGCCTGACTATACCCTGAGATTTCAGCCTCAGGGAGCAGGAGTTCCTTTCTCCTTTCTAGATCTCCTTTTTCTTAAACACCAAGCAACACAGTGGCAAGTTGGAGAAAATGAATGTGCTGAAAGGGAAGGAGAGTGAGAAGAGTTGGGCATCTGTGAGTTGAGATTTGCTCTGCAGATGTAAGCAACAGGTAAGGTGCTAGGAAGCAGTCAGTGCTGTACAGTTGCCTACAGACAGGAGGGGGCAGAAATATCAGGTGCTGCTCTGCATATCTGCACTTGGCAGGTGTATTCATTAAAAGCAATTATGTCTTTTATCAGGTCAGGCAGTCATTTTATTTTGGCACTTTAGTGTGCTAGAGTTTTGTTCACTTATCAAATATTTATTTAAGAAAACCTCACTGCATATGCAGGTTTTACATGAATTAGCAGCAAAGTAATTCATTTGTGAGGTTTATTCCTTCACCAGGCATGTATTGAAATGGGCTTTGGCATAGTCAGTTAAATGTCTGTAATAGTATATCCCATTTCGACTTTAATTTTCACAGCACAGCTGAAAGGAAAAGCAGTCACCACTGTTTCCCCATGACACCCCTCTAATTTAAACTACCAGCTCTGAACTTCCACTCCTTTGCCAGCCCCTGAAAACCACCTGAGCTCATTCAAAGAGGCTGTTCAGAGAGGAGCTGAGGATGAGGCAGGAGGGAAAGCAAAGGCATTCTTTCCATGGAAGGACCCAGGGACAAAACTTCACACCCTTTAGTTTTACTGAGTGTAAAAGAGGGGGGTTGTCTTGAGCAAAGTGCCTCTTGTGGAATGCTTCCACTGTAGGCTTGAACTACATTCCCTGATTAAAAAGACAGTCTAGTTGGCAAGGGAAGAGCTCTGCAAAGGGTGGCGGAGTCTTCAAGTAACAGTCCTCGTGTGGTAGCATCCCAAGCACCCTTGGCAGGCAAATGAATCCCTCTGCCAGGCAAGAAGTTTGAGGAGTTGAAGGTCTGGGAAATGACCTGGTGCCCAGTGAGGTGGCCCCTGGGGATGTTTTCACAGGGGCCAGGCAGCCCAGCTCATGCTCAGAGACAGCGTGCTGGTACCAAGAAGTGCACAAGAAACAAGGGCAGCTGTGCCCACCACCTCCCTGAAGTCAGGTGTGTCCTCACACAGACCATTCAGCCCTGGTGCAAACACTGCCATGGACCCTTAGGGACCTGAAACAGCTCCTCTGATTCAGCAACAGAGGGTTTTTTGTTTTTAACAAAAGAGCAGTCTGCTTAAACAAGCACAAAGACTTCTGCCTCTAAGTGCATCTAAGTTGCAACATATTGTTTCAACCACTACAGCATCCTCTTCAGCCCATGGGTCTGTTTAAAAGGCCTCACATACAAGTCATTTTATGCACTTCATTTTATCAATTTTTAGAAGATCATGAGAGAAAAGAAAAAAGAAAGAAAAAAGAAAAGAAAGAAAAAAGGAAAGGAAAGAAAAGAAAAGAAAAGAAAAGAAAAGAAAAGAAAAGAAAAGAAAAGAAAAGAAAAGAAAAAAAAAAAAGAAAAGAAAAGAAAAGAAAAGAAAAGAAAAGAAAAGAAAAGAAAAGAAAAGAAAAGAAAAGAAAAGAAAAGAAAAGAAAAGAAAATCAACCAATGAGCACTTTGTTATATCTAGGAAGTAGGCTACAGCCTCTCTTCTGAGTATGAGTTGTGACTTTTCCAATAATTATCTGCTCTTTTCTGACACAGGGATTTATCACATGGAATTGAAGAGTACTTTGAAGCAGGCAGTGTAACAGCATTGCTTCTCAAGGTGTCTAACTCATGTTACACTAACAGACTGCATGCTTCCACAGCTTAAACAGACACAGTTACTGTGGCAGACGGTAACACTGAGGGCAATGGAACACACTCCAGGAGTTTTCATGGATCCTCCCCATTATACTCTGAAAGCACTTTGTTAATCTCACTATTTAGTAATTCTGGGGAAGTATTGAAGCAAGATAGTGAGGATGTGGAGGAAGAAAGTATCTATGTGTTTACTGGCACAACTATTTCAGTCAAATGTAACTGTAAGACAGATCATTCTTACCTTAAAAATATTTTAAAATTCCCTCTTATTGGAATATTCGTGTAAAAATGCCAAATCCCCAATTTATTTTCAAAGCAACTTCTGTGAAACAACGGTATAGTTCAGTTCTTCTCTTTTAACTATGAATGACATTAAAGTTTAGATTGGCAGCCTAATTTTTAGACATTTTATATCAAGCAAGGTGAGACACTGTTATTTCTTCATTTGTTTCAGCCTCTTCATTTTTGGCCCTCTTTGAGACTATTCAGAATTAGAAAATTGAGGAAAGAATATTCACAGCACTGTATAATGAAAAGCCACCCCCATGGAACACAAAATCTTTACATGTCTCTTTTAGTGTCCCGGTGGAAACACTTTAGTGCACATTTGACCCATGACAACACTTGTTTTTACTTCATGAAACACTGGTCATGAAATGTAAGTCTTTTTTGACTAAGTCTGTCAATACAATTCTCTTAAAATGCATTTTGCCAATCACTTTCATGATCACTGATCCATAATGTGCTTTGCTGTTTTGCTGGAAACATTGCAACTGAGTTAATTTCAGAGTTAGCTACAAATGGGTTTTTCTTCAGCAGTTCTTAGAAATTTCTTAAAAATTAAATAAGACTTCTTTACTTTTCTTTTAAATTTAATTTTTCTTTTTTTTTTTGTTTCAAACCAAACAAAAAGCACAATTTCTAGCCCAATAGGTGGACTTCCATGAAGAAGTCTCATTTTCTGTGCAGTACCAGAATAACTGAGTTCCAAAGGCTCACCAATGCTGCATTACCTTACAAGAGGCAACATGTGCATGATACAGAAAATAAGTCGTAGTTACTAATATGTGGCCAGTTCTTGTCAACTACAGGAAAAACTATGGCAGGCCTTACCAGTGTGGCTTCTTTTGTGAACCATGAGCACATTGGGACCGATGCAAATTATCCCACAGATATCACATTTTAGCTTTCCGTTAGGAAGTCGAATGCCTCCAACTCCTGACAAAGCCTTGCTGCCTGGGCCATTGTGTGAGCCATTCATTTTCTCTCCTGCGGCATCAAGCATTCGTAAATCCTCTGCACATTCTTCCCCATTCATTTCACAGGCACGCCCATTCTCTTCATCACTCTGAGTCTCTATTTTAATATTACCGGCTGAAAGAAACAATACAGGATGCCACTCAGTTTGGTTACAGAACAAATAATGTGGCAAAGAAACAGTCACATGAAAGGAGTTAACTTCTAAACAGCAGCTACAATATCACTAAATAACAAATGCTATGACCTCAACTACAATTCTATGGGCAATGCCATGAGGCTGTAACACATGGAGCAATGAACAGTGAATATCAGTAAAACAAATACAAGGCATCCAGGGAGCTGGGAACCCAAACAATATTACAAGTCTGTTTCTAGATTGCTTTGAGATTTTTGCATTAACAGCTTTCATTCTGACAATCAGTCTAATTGGAATGAAACTTAAAATTAAACCACTTCATAGGGGTTTGTCCAAAACAATTGTGAAAGTAACTCAAGTCAATGGATAAAAATTGACAGAAAATTCAATATTCTCCATTTGGCAGGAAAATTCCAAGGGTTTTACTGAATCCAAATTTTTGGTTTGCAGTTCTATGGGGTAAGCAATGGCAATGGGAAAGCAGAGTACAAACACTGAGAAAGAAAGCAGGGTAGGGAAGAATGGAAGGAAGAATTCAAGGACATTATAGGAGTGATAGCTGTGTTTCTAGGACAGCAGGATTAGGATTGCTGAGTAATAGGAGATGATTCCTAGAGTCAGAAGCTATGACTAAAAACCAGTCAAATAAAAAAAGGTGGCTGGGAAAACTGTTATGACTTTATTGGATAAATCTTTTTTCTTGTAATCCTGTAGGTGACAATTGCTTGCAGCCAGAAGAATAATTTATGTGTAAATTTGCCATAGCCTCACAACATGTCATAACACAGAGGCTGGTAAATTTGATCTGATATGAACACAGCAAACTTTAACATTAAGGAAAAGGGCCAAGATTCAGACCAGTTCATGCCAGTATTCATTCCTCTTCTCTCCACAGGATTGTATGATGTTTATGTAGAAAAAAATAATCTTTGCTGTTATTTCCCTCTTTCCTAATCTGGTGATTTTGGTGAAAAAATATATCTTCATTAGGCTGAAAAACACCATTTCATTGCCCAAAATCTTACTTTTCAAACAGTAAAAACCCCTCTACCTCCATGCCACCCCACCCGAAAAAAAGAAAGATTTTACTTCAATGAGTAGCTAAGAATATGAGGGATCTGTTTCATCCACTGAAGTCCAGGTCTTTCCCTTCTGTGGAACAACAATTTCATGGTAACCTCATTCAAAAGTGATGTTGTAGCAATGTGATAACAATAAGCTATGGGAAATAATTACCTCAGGAGTTTGAAAGACACTCCTTTGAAGTGGAGAGGAGTGACAAGCTCTTCTCTGATACATCCTGCAACCTCACAGGTGTCCCAGAAGGACTGCATGGATGTAACTGACAAGAGTATCTGACTCAAAATCCTACTGGGAAACAGAAGCCTAAAGGTGTTCACATTTATGAATATTGTCTGACTGGACACCTTTTAAAAAGTCTACCAATCTAGGTATTTCAATGTTTTTTCAAATATTGTACTTTTAATAGAAATCATATACAAAACAGAAAGAGTGCATATCATAAATAACATTTTTCCTTTAAAATGTATGTTCTAAAAAGTCATATAATAGAATATAATAAGTTATATAATAATTTAATGATATACAAAAAAAAAAATCAATGACCAAACAATGACTTAAAAAGATGGCATGACTGATTAAACAGAAGTGACTCTGCAAATTTAGTGGGCTACAACCTCATACTGCTGTTTTTACCATGGCAAATGGAAGCAATAGAAGTATTTGAGCATATGACATGATTTTCCACAATTTACATGTAATTTTTTTCCTTTCAGTTATAGGAATAATAACAACTATATATTTATTTATAAACAATTACAGGCTCCTTGCCTGCCAGGGATTTGGAGAAGGTGGCTTTTGAAGCAGATTTTCTGTTAAGTTAAAACAAAATAACGTGAACAAAACAGAAAGATCAGGCTACTTAAATGCATGCAGACAAACACATTACTCAGAAATTAAATGATACAAATAAAAATTATAAAAGTAGGAACTAGATGGAAATGCTCTGTAGTGAGCTGAGTTTCAGTATACTTACTGGAAAAAGATTTGGGAATTATTGCATGAAAGTCCCTAAAGCCTTCCGCCCCGTATGCAGCTGCAATAAAGAAGGCAAACAGGATGCTGGTTTGTGGTACTGCTAGCAGTAAATGCAAAAGAAGATGGCACTATTGCTATAAGATAAATACCTAGGAGAAAGACACAACTATCATCACAGAAGCAACATAAGCAGTTTAGGATGAAGGAGGAACAGAAGGACAGCTGGCAGGGGAATCCTGACTTGTCTAGAACAATTCCCATTTGTGAAAATGCCCTTTTCTTCCAAAGCAGCCAACAAGTTTTATCATGTTTTCTAGAAGCATAATGTGTTCTTGGGTATTCCCCTTGTTTGCACATTAATTCTTGCTGAAGTCAAGAGGAACTTTTGCTAATGTTTCTCAAAAGGGTCAATGCAGGTCCCTACAGTGCAGCTTCCTCAGAATTTATTTTTTGCCAATAGGCCTTCTTTCTATGACAGAGATCTCTTTCTTACACAACCTTGTTTCTAGTTTCTGCAGTTATAAAAAGTGAAATTGTATTGTTTTCTTCTCACGCCTGCTGGTCGTATGCAATGGAAGAAGAGGGAGTTCAAGTATACAGATACATATGTATTTATTATTGTGTATATTGGCATATTTTTTTTAGTATTTCTAAGGCTTGTCCTCACAACGTATTTACAGAAACCATTTGCACAAATACACTATACCCTGCATATTATGAGTAGCCACATACAAATTACCATGCCATTGGGTACGCTGATACAGGTAATGCTGGGGTTCATTACTTGGCATAAGCAATGACGGGGATATTGATCCAGTCACTCTTCACTAAAGCTCTGCACAGCTGTGTCCTGGACTGCTGCAGCTGCACTGCTCAATGAATGCCCCCGTACAGACACGGCTGCATATCCAGGACATGCATCAATTTAGCAGTGCAGCTCATGGCAGGGGCTCAGTTCAGGTGCAGAGTTCACTTTGCCAGTGAGAGCTGATGAACAGTGAGGGCACCTGACTCACCCTGGGTCCTCACAGAAATTTTACAGGTCTAATTAACAAATAAAATCTCTCCCTGTTCAAACTTAGTACTTCTTGCAAATCTGTCTGCTATATGAGAACTAGTGAAAAGAGCCCCACTGGTACAGGAGACACAACAGGAGAGAGAAATCACTCCAGCTGAAATACTAAGGACTTTTATTAAATCTGAATAATAGGGAAGGCAGCGCATACTTTCCTTTTTTTTTTTCCCCGTAGGGACTTATACTGGAAATAAAAAACATCAGTGTTTTCTATTTTTATGAGAGTGATTCTTGTCCCTCCCTTGTTATAGTGGAGAAATCACTTATGGAGCAACAATGATGTGAAAAATACCTATAAACCGTATTTTTCATGTGCACTGATTAAGAATATATTCAGACTTTGTACAGGTTTCTGAAACAGTTACCCAGTACAGTTTTTGTAGAAATAATTTCTGTGCACATCCATAGCTATGTACACATATATACAGACATTAATTAGCTTTAAAATAACTCAAGGTAATAATTTCTCATTGGCTCTTCCAACACCATTAAGAAATTACTCAATTAATTTACTTCAGTTTGGTTGGAGGTGACCTTAAAAGGCTCTGGATTTTATTCTCTTTGTACACACTATTACAATTCAGGGGAGTTTAATACAAACCCTTTTTTCTATGGAGGTAGTGTGGAGTTCTTTGGTGTCACTGAACTGATAGCTTTTCCCCAATCCATTTTTATCTATCCAGAGAGTGGAAAAATTACCCCAAAGCAGAGCACTGGCTGGGTCCCTTGTGCTCTCTGATGTTTCCTGGGAATTTCATTTGGGATTTTCGGAAGAGCATTTGAAAATTAATGTTACAACATCTGTTCAGTATTCTACAGCTAAAGGTGATTTACACAAGTCTTAGAAAAAAAATAAATTGATACGTCAAAGGGGAGAGAGGTGATGATATAATTTATCACTGATGAGCAGCATTGCTGGCTCCACATCAGACTTGGGCTGGGGCAGTCAAAAGCAGGATGGTATGAGAGCAGACAGTACCACACTTCCCTGGAAAGAGCTGAGCAACATGGGGATGGAAGGGAGGCGTTTTACAACGAGTGAAAGAGTTGATAGTGAGCAGAAAGGAGAAACCAAACAGACCTCCTGGGAAACTGGACGTAGAGGTTGGCTTTCGAAGGACAGAGAAATAGGCAGCTGGAAAAAAGATGCATGGGAATAATTAGTAATTTGTTTTCAATCCACTGCCAATTTACCTTCTCTTTTAGCTACAGGACTCCCTCCCAGCTATTAAATCCTTTCCATTTTGTGAGGCTTTGGCAATGGCTTAGGTCTAAGTACCTGGGCCATAATTTCTTTCGGAAGGGGGCATCAGCCTCCCAAGTCATATTATTCTCCAGTGGGATTTTTAAAGACGTAAAAAAGCATTAAGACATGGTTATCAAAGGTATTTGGAAAGTAACAGAGAAAGACAAATCACACTGAAGCTTCTGAGGCATTTACTGAGTTCTCTTACTCCCTTTGATTTTTAATGGGATTTGACCTTTTATCCCAGTAAGTACTAAACTGTATCTTGTAGCATATACCTGCCTTTAAGAAATGATACTTTTATACTTTCTTTGAAAATAACTCTGATGATTTGGTTTTGTGTCATGCAATGTCTTGCTTGCACTTTGTAGCCAAGAGCAGAGAAAGATCTCTCTTCAAGTTGCTGCAAATAGTTTGGGTGCATGTAATTTTTTGTTTTCATGGGTCACTTGTTATTCCAAGACAAGTCAGAAGTATTTTGTTGATATTAGTTGATGCTTAAATGGTAGCTTGAAAATCCAAGAGTTCTCATGAAGACACCACAACTATTCAACCAGCAGTCATACCTGACTGATTTGAACAGTACATTATTACTGTAACAGTGAGAAAAAAAACCTTAACAGCATCCTTTCTAACAAATGATAGAAAATGTTGCTAAAAAGGCAGAATAAGATGAAAAAACCCCACTTATCAGGCCAAAATAAATCACCTCACCACGTCAACATATGTCAAAAACTGCAGACAGGATCTCTTCTTGTTTACATAGTTACTCAGAAAACAGAATATTGTCAGGAATCCCACCTGTTATTTCTCATACAAGACATAACAGCTATTCTGTTTTGTTACAGCATACCAAAATTTCAGCACTTGCCTATGAACTGAAATCCTTCCCCCTTTCCTTTTTACACCATGGTCATTTACTGTGGTGTCAGCTCTTGTTCTCACCCTACAAGAGCACTGAAGATAGAGGATGCCATCCCCAGAAATGGAACTTGTTGTCCACAGAATATCTAAGGGGTCATTATTCACCAGTCAGACTTGACAACAAACAATGAAGACCAATTCTTTAACTTAAATTATATTTCCATTAATAGTATCTTTCCCTTATGAGTTTCTGAAGTGACAAGAATTGTGTGGGTGTGAAAAATGACAACAAAAGGTCTGGGCAGAGGAACCATAATTAGTTATGATATGCCTTCAGCCCTTCTTCAGTGTAATTCAGACAACACCACAGAACACAGATGGGACTGATCGAACTAACTGCTTATTTAGATACAGAAAAAGCAGATGCACCAAAGTGATCTTAAAAAATACTTTTTTGCTCTCTCCTTTCCACATATAGCACTGCATTGACCAGTTAATCAAGTATTTGTGGTGGTCTCTGTGTGTAAAATGCTGAAAGTTGGAGGGCATTTTTAAAGGGAAAAAAAAATAACAGAAGGAAGAGTAGTAGCAGGAACTGCTGGGACACACCTGCAGGTAGAGAGGCTGGTGCTGACGGATAAGGAGATCCTCCCTACAGGGTCCATGCTGCTTCCTTTGACTCCAAGTGCCAATCAGCCCTTGGCAGCCAATTTCATACCTACTCTAATTTTGGCTTTCAATCAAATGGATATTATTCCAGAAACATGGGCGTCCACAGATAAGCTATCTCTCATGGGACAACTGGTGTGAGGAGCTCCACCCACGTCATCACCCATGGCTGCTGCTTCTCCCTGCTGCTGTCTGGGGGAGGTGCCCACCCCATGTGCCAGCACCAGCGTCCGTCAGCATGCACAGTCTGTCCTAGCAGAAAGGAGCAGGGAACTGTGCTTCACTGCATTGCAAAGCACATCAACATGTTTTTCTAGGGGCTGCAGTGAAATCAAACTGTTCGGAATCAAACAAGTGAACAAAACAACCAACAAAGTGCATCCTCTCTAGGTATAAAAGATGGCTTTTACTGCATTGTGCATTCTCCCAGTAGCCTCCTGTTAGTTACCTACAGGAATTTTCTAAAGGACCAGTAAAGATGCATTGGTTAAAGACAAATTCAAATAATGTCCTCAAATATACACTTGAAGATATGTGCCTTTTATATACCTTTCTAAATTTGTGTTTCAGTAGGAAATGATCTGTAACCAAACCAAGGAGCTGGTCTTGTTCATATTTCTTGTCTTTGTTGTGACACTTCCTGGTACATTTTGTACTGGATTCAAGTTGTTTTTCCAAAGGACAGTTAACTACCTGGTTGCTTCATGTTCATCATCTGAGCTACAAGTAAAACTAAGTTTTAAAGGCAAGAGAAAGAGCACTGTTAGGAAATGCCATATTAAACTTGTTTCTCAAGTTTCACATGTATGTGTAATCCATGCTTCTTATATTGGAAATGCTCTGCATCTTTTACTGGCTGCATGATGGAGAAACTAAGGGAACTGCTTCAGGTTTGCTGGTAACAGACTTTATGGACACTTCTCTGCTTTGAGAAGTAAGCTGGGAACACTTTAAAACTGGAGAGAAAGATTTCCTGACAAATGATGGTTAGAACATCACTTTTCATCCACATTTTTTTGCCCTTCTGCTTTCACCAGATTTTTTTAACATGAGCATTAAAGGATGAGGGAGTAGTAAAAGGGCCCTTAGCAGGAAACTTAAAAAAACCTAAGTAACCTTAAGTCACAACCAACAACAGTGAGGTAAAAACACTACCCTGCATGAAAACATTCTCAGCTCACACAGGTGAATACACATGCTTATGTGCTGAGACTGGAACCTCTGAAGCTGCATTCTCCAAGAAGACTACAGGCAGAATCCTTGTGGCTTATGCTCCTCCCCACACAGCAACAGTTATCCAAGAACAGCAACGCCTCAGATATATATCCTAACATTTAGAAGGTATTCCCCTTCTCTAATCCTTCCACAAAGCAACTTCAGTGAAAGTCATAGGTGTTAACCAGTCTTCAACTAATGCAACAAAATTCTAGCTAAAGGCAGTCACGTGTGGTGGCTGGGAGAACATGAATGGAATATGCACCTGAAAAGATTAGTGTTTTGGAAAAGAGGAATGACTATATTGAGATTCAACAGGCAGACCAGAAGCTCCAGAAAGACGGAAGAGAGAGCCAGACTCTTTCATGAAGCCATGCCATCATGGCTGGAAGTTGTCCTTGCCTGGGAGTTACTGTGGCCATTCCTTAACAAAGCAAAGGGCTTAAAAAGCGCAGAAACATGATTAAAAAACAGGCAAGGTGGTCAGTTACATATAGATAATGTGAACTGTAGTTAGAGGGGGAGTTTTAAGCTTGCTTGACCAAGAGAAAAGCCTTTGAAATCTGAACACGCACAAAGGGTACTGGTCAGGCACCAGCTGAAGGCAACAGTCCCTGCCCTGCAGAACAAAACTACCATTTGGAAGCAAGTCCTTGGTTCTGTGGTTCAGGTAAAGGCAGGGAGATGAACTATTTTATATATTGCTTCAGAGAACCTAAATTTGCCTTGCCCTGAATGCAAAGTTAGCCCTTCTTTGCAAACCCTCCCCTCAGTGAGCTGCTTGCACATCCTTATTTTTGTGCCTGGAGTGGCACTGAGCTACCCCAGCTCAGTGTCATGCCCTTGCAATTCCATCCACGTTAATAAATTCCATGCGTGTTAACAACTGATGTGCTGTACCTTCACTATCAATGAACAGACACAGACTTCTGCAAGGACCATTCAGCTACCATGATGATTTCTAGAGCAACATTTTACGCAAATGTACATAGTTCCCCATAGCTGTCAAAGGGTCAGTAGATGTAAATTTAGATTGAACAGCTGTGTTTAGGTTTGGGGAGGTGCCTTTGGGTGTTGTGCCAAAGCTGTGCACTGTCAATGTCCTCTTTTGAGAGGAGGTCAGAGAATGAAATGGAGAGGAACCCAGCCATTTCAGCACTTGAGAGGGAATACACTATAAAAATTTTATTATCTTATCTAGTCTAAAAACAAATTGCTGAGCAGAGTCTTCTGTGCCCCCCCCCCCCCCATCTGATACAGAGGGAAAAACCCCAGGGATATTGAAAGTCTATTTTAGACTAAAGAAAATAAAATATAGTCATCACTTTATGAGTGACAAAGTAGATGTTCTCTCTCAGGACTATGCAAAGAAGTTGATGCTGAGTTACAAAACCTGCTTTAGATCTTTTAACCCTGAGTGCTCAGTTTTTTTCCAGATGCTATTGAAGATTCTTCTTTTTGGATTTTAGAAATATTATGAGAAAGTCTTGCAGTCTAAACTGCTGTTTACTTGATTAGAGTGTGCTCAACATTCCAGTAAAAGGAAATCCTAATCTACATCTTCTGGGGAAGAGTCAAAAACTGTTCTACAGAAATCTCAATGAAATTCTCTGAATATGGAAATACCTGATAGCTCCTGAGGGGAAAAATGTCAGGACAATATAAATTCTTTCCCACTGTGTATCACAGACAATCTTTGATACAGGGACCTGTATTCCCTCTCTGGCAGTCAGTCCTCTATGTTGAAATGGCAAGAAACCCCCAATGATGCTGGCAGACTCTCAAGCACTCAGAGATCTGGATTATTCTCAAACTCTACAAATCCAGTTTAGTACACATTTTTAAGAGACTTCTGGTCTTTCTTCACTTCTTGACTATTTTTTATGCTTGCAGTTTTCTTGCTTTTACTTCAGGAAAAACAAGCACACCTTCCCTTTCCTGAGCGGAATCCATCCTTAACCATATTGGTGCTGACAAGTCATCCCTGACATTGAATGCCTCTTTTGTGAGTCATCCAACAATTGCAAAGTTGAATACTGTTTTCTTGGGTTTTTGAGAACAGTGCTAAGAGAAAAAACCCAGGTTTTCCTAGCTTTCTGCAAAAGATGAAGGAGAGAATATTTTAAAAAATATCAGTTTGTCAGAAAGATGTGGAGAAAAATATGTCAGAAGTTAAGACTTAAGAGTTTTATATATATAAGATATTACAGCATCCTACCTGAACTTCCTAACTCTGCAGTCACACCTCAGCTGTGATTTAGGAGTCCCTGTCCTAGAGTGTGTCTCCAAAACCAGAAAGTAACTATGCTGCAGAGCTGAAGTTTAGCTGAGTTTCTAATGCAGGTATCACCATGCCTCTGGAAGAGAGAGGCAATGCCCTCAGGTGCAGCTTCCTCAAACTCTGAACAATTCTTCATCAATATCTAAGGCTGGTGAGTGTAAAAGGTGTTCTAAAAATATTTTACCTCTCTGTTGAATCAGTAATCTGACATTTGAAACTCGCTGGAAACACAGCCAAGATCACAACCTTCAGACAGTCACAATCACCATGCTGGGTATCTTACATCAAAATGCAACCATTTTCTCAGCTTGGATAGAACAACAAATCATCCAAGCCAACACCTTGCTGGCAGAGGGACAAGTCTTTCAAAATATTATCTTTTTAACTGAATAGTCTGCAATAGCATCACTCAACTAAATTGTAACAAGGAGCCCAAAACTGACTACTATGAACATCAGAAACTTATATAACTGAGACCACAGAAATTATCCCATCAAAGCCTTTATTTCTGGATGAGGTATAGAACAGAATAATCCAGTATAGTCTAACTAGTGTTCAAACACTCTTCCACTCATTTCAATAGGTCTACCAATTACTTTAGCATTTGTCTGTCACCAGAAGATTTTTACAAAAGCATGTTTTGAGGCACCCCAACTTCAGATACTAATGAATCTAGATTACCAAAAAACAGATCACCCTGGAAAATGCTGATCCAATAAGAAATTAGACCATTGTCTCAAGCTCCATATCTGAATCTGGGGCATCCAGACATCTCAGAAGCTTCCTTTATTTAGCATGCATGTGCAGGCAAGCATTTGTTACCTTCTCACAAATTCTGTTTGATATAATCTGTAATTTGATCAGTAGTGCAGTAGTTAACAAAAAGTACACGTATGGGCATGGTTTGATTTTAAATCTCAGAGATGGTTCAACTGTTGCTTTCCAATCTGCAGTAGAGGGAGACTACGAAATCCTTGGTCCACTGTAGCATCCCACAGACTGGAAACAACTGTGTGGCAGTGGAGAGCAATTTTGAAATATCAAAATTATCTGGGACCTTAAATCTCTTTGACTTTTAGTGATATTCAGATTTTTAGGACAACCTGAGCTTCCCATGGTGGGGGACAGGAGGGAGTGGAGAAACAGTAAACACACACTGAGAGTGCTGTGGAACTTAAGTCCAATTGCAGCCATAGCTGAGAGGCTATTACAGCCTCCTCCTTGTCCCCTTGGCTTAACAGGAAACCTTTACCTACTGTTCCTCTAACTCCTTCCATAAAGAACAGTCTGGACTCATTACCCATTTCCTCCCTACCCACAGTTGTTTATCTCCTTAGCCTCTGTCATGGCCTAGAAGTTTGGATCAACTCCTATGCTAGTTGCTATGATGTAATTTTAAATCACTCAAGTTGGAAGGTTTCTAGGAGACCACAGACATTTAAAAGGGAAGGGAGAGGAGAGGTTCGGAGA
>VZTZ01020157.1:0-51408 GCA_013400955.1 Drymodes brunneopygia | reverse complement strand
CAATTAATCTTCCACTCCCTGAATTCTGAAAGTGGTCTGGTGAAAATGGGTCTGCCTTGTCTCATTACCTCTGCTTCAGCCTTCCGAGCCACCTAAAGGTGGATTTCACAACTCCGGTGTACATCACAAGAAATGATTCCCTGTCCTCATGGGGCTCTGAATGATGGTGATAAAAGCCATGTTAGGACAGGCAGTCATACATTGGGATGCCTAAGGTAGCTGTCCCTGCTGTAAGAACAGGAGAGTGAAAAAGCTATAAGCTAACAACTACCTGAGAGTTTTCTCTCTTTGATGTTCAGCAGCTTTAGGACACATTAATTGTTGCCTTTAGATTTCCCCAGATGCTGGCTTAGGGTACCAATTAACCTGCTTCAACTTTTAATGATTCTTTCATATAAACTCTAGTTATGTGTTTTCAGCTGTCTCAAAACCTTGGGAGTAGGTATAAAAACTCAAGGTTTTTTGTCCCTTTATTACTCTATTTCTCTCTGTAGTAAGATGGTTTAGATTACAGTCCATTATCTCATCAGTAGTACTGTTTCAGGGCTCAAATACTTTTCCACCAGTGAAAAAGGCTTGTGGCACTCAGAGTCATTCCTCTTTCAGATATTACAAACTGCACTGTTCTCTGGCTCCTCTTGGACTTAATGTCATTGATTTCATTCAGCTTCTGTCTCTAATCTTTGTACAGCCACATGCTTTAATGATAGGCCAAAAATGTTCCCAGCAGGATATGGAACTGTGTCTCCTTATGGAGCTTTCAATAAACTTTTCATCTGTAAAGAAACTCCAAGATAAATGTAGAAAGACAAGACAGTAAGAACAAAATTTAGGCTCTACAAGATAAATACACAATAAAGCTGTTTATCTCTGGTATCCACTAGGCATCTTATCAGCTCGATTGGCTTATATCCTAGCTAATCTTTTACTCTGAAATGATAGGATTTTTCTAAGCTAAATATTAAAAAAAAAGTCTTTTCCTGTCCTTGACATTTCTGGTGAAGGACTTCCTTTATAGATAGATGCTCCAGTACTCCAGATCTATCCACTTATGCCCTGTGGAAGAGGGAAGAAGAAAGAGGCCAGTTGTTTATACACATTACTGTAACATTCAATTTTATTGTGCATATTAGGATTCTTTCAAGATGCCAGTATTCTGGATCAGTCTGTGCAGCAGGGGGGCTACAAGCTGTTGTATTGGCACCTCTGCTCAGAAACTCTTTAGGGAGAACACAGAAGACAATTTCTTCAAGCTATGCATAAATCCTATTAGCACAGTCAGTTGACCAGGCTGATGTTAAATCAGCAATTAGGCCTGACAAAACAGTGACATTTTCTGTATTGTGGAGGCAGTCCTTCTAATGGAAGAAAGATACTATTTTTTGTCAAAGTGGAATGGCATTTGTTAAGGACAGCCTGCCATAAGACCAGAATATCCAAAACAACTCTGCTACGCTTTTGTTGGCTTCCTTTAAAGCTAGTAGAAATAGTTGCAAAGCCTTGAATTGAAGTAAATAAAACATAGGTTATAATAGAAATAAACGTGTAAGTGCCTAGAATAAGTGCACATGTTAATCCATTCAGGGGAACTAACTTTGCATTTATAGAGCTAAATAAGAACTTACTAGCTATTTCACACCCAGCTGATGCATATTCATTCCCATGACCAAGGCAGCCCTCGAGTTTCAATAATAGTTATACCCTCTGGCACAGAGCAGCATTGGAATTGGAGCTGTGAAAAGGCGCTAAAAGCACCTATTTGCACATCTTAATTTACCATTCTCCCAAATTCTGGCCCATTCTGTAGTGAAATGGGGTTAACTTTTAGTGTAAGAAAAGTTCTCATGTTTTTTAACTTCCAAAAGCAATATACTGAAAATGGCTGCAACTGAGAGGCTGATCTAGCAGCTTGTGAACTGTGCTGTGTTTAAACCATCCCTATTTGGAAGCCTTCTTTTTGTCATGTTTGCATAGATATGACAGAATTTACAAAATCCATTTATATGCCATTTGTCCTGCAATGTGGTCTTTACACTTTGTTTTGACTGACAGTTCAAAAAAAAGGATATCATTGTGGAACAAAAGAGAAGGAAAATCTTTTCATGAAATGAATGAATAACATGACCTACTTCCTTAGTGTATGAAAATGGGGAGATTAACATTTTCCCACCTTCCTGAGGTGTTCTCAGGTTTTATAAATCAAGAATGTACTATGGAAATATCAAATAATATGTGGGATTCTGCAATCTAGATAAAACTACCCTGTTAGTTATAGATATCTGTGGACTCTTATGTTTCTTTATCTGTCAGTTTCTGAGACTTTTGTATCATAAGCAAGATCTGTCCACATACAGTCCACTTCTACAAACCAGTGAGACCCTTCAGAAGTGAATGACTATTCCTAAAGATTTTCCTTTAAAAAATGCAAGGTTTTGTTACTTAAAAAAAAAAATACTGTTTTTTTAAACCTCTGGAACTGTCATATGTGAGGTACAAAGACAGTGAAGACAAAACACTTCAATTTTCCCAGAAAGTAAAATCACCAAGGTCAATCTATGGATAGGGGGGAAAAACAAATCTATATCAACAGAAAAGATAATCTCTAAGCCTCTTATTTGAGAAAATTTCACACTGGAGTGAAATGCCATTGGAAGCACCTTCATCATACCCTTGAAGAGTCAATGTTTGTATTATTTAGAGATGTTGACTAACTGTTCAGCTGTGTACATCCAGAGGCTAATGCCCAGAAATCATGGGTGCATACAAAATGTCTATTTAAAAATCAAGTTCATTTGAGTTACAGAAAATGCAGAAAGACCAACACAATTATTAACTTTTAAAACAATCCTTTTAAATGGCTTCAGATCAACTTAGTTGTAGCAGGACACAACTTGAGGAAAAAATACTTCAAGCTTATTGCTGTTCTTATAATTAAATTTTCTGAGGAAATATTGATAGATTTGAGAAATCTTAGCATACCTATTGAACGAGGTTCTTTATTTACATGTGTTTTTTCCATGAAAGGGCTCACTTGGAAGCCCTGAAGGAAAAGAAAATGAGTCTTGCCACTTTCCCAGTTCTTCAGTAAGATACTATTTACTTTGGGGTGGAAGAAAAAAGATCTTATTTAAAAACTGCTACTTATGAGCTCTCATTTATTAAACTATATTAGTTAGTGATTAATGTTGGGGTCAAAGATAAGCCCAAGAATGCTTTGCTGACTAGGAGTTTACACACAGAAATAGGGCCTCAGTCATACCAGCTGCTGGCCAGTTACTGTTGTGGCAAATATGCATATTCCATTTAATTGTGTAAATATATATTTGTACTTTCTAAAAGGAAAAAGCATAACTCAGGTAGAAACTCTTAAATTGTGGAACAGGAAAATTAAGCATACACTCAAATCTCAGACTGAAATAGCTCACTGAGGACATTCGACTGTTCTGCAAATAAAAAAGTCAGTTTATTCCCTTGACTTGTTATTGAAATAGACTGTTGAATCTGTGTAGTCAATAGTTTCCCTTCCAGGTAATTGATTACCTGCGTTGAGTCTCCTGAATTCTTCACAGACCAAAGGCCTTGGAGAATCCATTTAACTGTTGTGCATATTTTAGTTTCCTAATCTATTGACCAGCATAGTAGCATTAATCTGCCTCTGCAGTTTTCTGTTGACTTGATTCACACCTGCCTTGTAACACCTGAAAAAAAAAAGTCTTTTTAAAATGAAGATAAGACATCATCAATTTTCTAAAGAGCAGAGTTAAATTCTTCCAAAATTCACTTCTTTATTTTCTGTATCAGCACCCATTTAGGGAACTATTTTTAACTCTTCCAGGATTGATCTGTAGTAATCTCCTTAGTACACCTTAATTCAGAGAACTTTCTGATTGTGTCCAAAAAGCTAAATCAAAACCAAAGGCTTTCAGCTGTGCCTTAGCATTATAAAAGTACAAACAAAACCCAAATCCTACCTCAGGCTTTTTAGGCTATTTTCCTTTCCCTCCCCTTTAAACCTTCCAGGCTCTGCAAAGTCAGCTGGTAATACTGCTAGAAGAAAAGGAAGAAATGAGAAAAGCTTTGTTACCTCCCTCTTGGCCCAAAGACTGATAATGAAATTATTTTGCTTGGAAGGGAACGTTAAAAATCATCTAGTTTCAACTCCCCTGCCATGGGCAGGGACACCTTCTACTAGAGTTTGATCATTTAAAAACAGTAAATAATAAAGGCTCACCAATTCTTGCTGTCATTCCTGCTACTGGCTCTCATGCTTCTTTCACTTAACATTGTAGTGTTAGTTATCACCCTTTAACATTATCAGTCTTTAGTGCGGCACCTCAAAGAGTGGCTCTAACAGTTCTACTTTATAGCATCTTTTCAGCGACTGAAAGGGTAGCAACACAGGCATTTTATGAAGAGTTATTAGGCAACCTACAACAGATAACAGCATTAGAACAATTAGCTACATTCATCAAGATCACCTGAACAAGGAACAGCATGTCAGACACATTTGTATCCACCTCAGAAGACAATATAAATCTCAGTGTGTAAGTTTAGAAGACATATTAGACTTTCATGCCTTGACAAGTGTTTTATTTTCATTTCATTCTACACCACAATGAGTTGCTGACATACAGTTATTTCTTTCAGTTGTGGAATCAAGCCAGGGTTTTTTACAGTCATATGTCTCCTGGCCTAATGATAGAAAAGAAGATTCATATAATAGTGTTCACCCTGTAGGATTAAAAAACTTAACACTTTTACATCATACTCAATTAAAGGTAGATTAATAAATTGGAATACACTTAATGCTAGAGGCAATTTTTTAAGGGTACCTGTCCTTACTGAAGTGAGGCACTGAGATAAAGAAGTATTATGCAATTATGTTGAGGTCCTTGTTCATCACAAATTACCTGTAAGACTGAGAAAATCACTTTGAACAGACGTTATTTTCAAAAGTGTTTATTTTATAAGGTAGCCGAGCAAGCTGGAATTGGGACGCTCAACTATTCCAGTGGGTTAATATGATTTGTACTAATAAATGTAAACATCTTAAAGCTCAGTCTCCATAGGGTTTTTTAGCAATATTGAATATCCAAAGCTACCAATTCAAGTAGCAATTGCTTCTCACGGACTTGCTCAGATCACTAACGAAACCAGTGTCAGAAATGAGAAAACGGTTCAAAGATCACTGATCTCACTACAGTCTAGTGATATTCCATAAAACAGAGTAAACATTACAAAGCTACACAAGTAAATGAAGGGCACAGATATCTTCCTTATCAAAAGGGAAAAATAGCTGACAAGAAATATCAATCGGAAATAAAGAAAGCACCACAGAGACAATAATGTGTGCCATTTACTTTAATTAGTGAGTGGCTATCTGCTGTTCTAACAAAAAAGACACTTCAACAAAATAGAATGAACCTGCATGACTCCCTTGGCAAATGCAGAGCAAAATAACTTTCTTATTAAAAGGATATAAAATTCAGCAGAAAAAAGACAAAGACAAAAAGGATAAGAAATGCACCCTCAACAAAATATACAAGTAAACTACAAGATGAATACTGTACAAATGTAATAATTTGAGAATACAAACACTTTCTCCACATCATCATCACAATCACAGCTGGGAAGTGCTTGTAAATGTTGCAACAGATGACACACCTTTCATTAAAAATTTTTAAACAGTTTTTAATATTTTAAACAGCAAAGAGCTATATTAAAAGGAAAAGCATTTGCTTTTTAAAAACTTCAGGTAATTTTATTTGATATCTAATTTAATTCCCTGAAAATTATTAATTTATCTTTATTACCAGTATCTTTCCTTATGATTTTGTCATATGGGAAACATCATACTGCTGGGAGAGGTACTGTTCTACCTCTGAACTAAACAGCTCCAGCGTAGGCATATCTCACTATCTCCCTTTCAGTATGGAACTTGCCTGCCAGTGCAAGACACACCAATTTTAAGACTTTGGTCTGGCTTTTTCCGCCTACAGCACCACATCAAAAGTGCTTGCTCACTTGCTTTTGAACTTCTCACTTCTCACATTCTGTTTTTAGTCTTTGCTTTTCTCAGTCTTGGAGTCAAGTGAGAACTTCAGTGCTTCAATTCATGTATCTGTAGGGAATGTTAACATCCTTCTACATTTTTTTCTTGATTGGTTATCTTTTAAACTATAAACATGCAGTACAATACAAATTACTCTCTTGTTACTCACAGTAGATTGTTTGTTCTTCGATAAAACAATAAAACCAGGTCTTTTATCTCCCTAGAGAGTGCAGTCCAAATGTCCAAGTTTCAATGAGATGTCTATAGTCATCTGTTTGATGTAAGCCCTTGAACTTCATCCAGGAGCTACAAAGGGGAGAGATGAGCAAAAAGGTTGAGGGAAGCAGTCACTGGGGATACTCTTTACTGAGTTACTTGCTTATATACACATAGGTATCCCTGTCAGTAAGATCAGAGACCTCTGAGACAGTACTTGGGAAGAATCTGTCAAGAAAAACTGAAAACACCCAAACTGACCACACAAGAAAAGCCCAAAAAAAGTCAAGGAAAAAAATTACTCCAGACTGTCATGCTATTTTCCAAATCTTAAGCAAGACTGAAACTGAAAACAAAAAGCTACAATTGCATTCCTTCTTTTAGGATGAGGGAGAAGTTCCTGCCTCATTCCAGAGGAAATAAGAGAATGTAATAATGCCTTAGTGGCAAAAGTCCCCCCAAAGCCTTATCAGAGCAGGGATGGTGGTGGGGAATCAATTGTCTTAGTCTGACTTTAATTAATCCTGTAATGAGCATATAATTTCACCCTCCTGCAGTACAAAGTATATTAATTATGAGTACAAGGACACAAACAATAAAATTGAAGCAAAATTAGGATGTGATTTCCTTTCCTTCAAGTGCTAAATAGAGAAGGAAAAATAAGGCAGTAGCTCAGAGCTTTCTAACTGGTACCTGATTAAAAAGAAGCCATACAAAAATCCTGGCATAATTAGCTATGCATGCACCACATTCATTTTTCTAATTTAGATCTTTTCTAGTTCCTTGGATTGGGTTTTTTATTTGGAAGCACATTTCATTATCTCAAGAAGTCTCCCATTTCAGCCCTTGCAGAAAATATCAGTCTTTCTTCAAGGCAAACGAAGTAATGAGATGCAAAGGGTTGTATACATATAGAGAAATTGGAGACATGATATTACAGGATTAAAATACTATACAAGTGTTTATTAGTTTGTTACAGTTTAAAAGGAGAGAATAGACTTGGCTTGAATGAGTCTTCCAGATCTAGAGAAAAGAACCTTGAAGCATTTTATTCTTACTGAATTTCTTAAGCCCAGATAGCTAGCAAAGATCCAATATAGGTACTTTATCCAGATAATTGGTGCAACCAGTTACATCAGTCTCTTGAATTAACATCTGTTCAGATGCTGTAGTAGACTTCCTTCTTCACCCACCCATTGTCTATGCCCCACAAAATACTGTTTTCCTCTGTCTCTTCCCCTTTAGTTATAAACAAGGATGCCTTACTTCTGGACAATGCAGTAAGTGTGGATTCTGTTGGAGTGGATCACTGATTCTCCTGTGCAGATCTATGAATAATTTCCTACAGATGGTATGTATATATATATATAAATGCATTGTATTATTGCTCACTAATAACTGCCACCTGAAATATCACCCAGGAAGCAGAGCACCTTTCTTGCACAAAGTCATTTGTCAGCCTGCCCAATACTGTGACAAAGTTCTGGTTACCTAAGTAGCAACTCAAATCTCTGCAGTAACAACTGCAACAGAAATTGACCTTTCCCAAACCAGTTTACCCGTGGCAATGCTAACACCTGTCACATCACAGTTATTTTTTGGCCAGCACAATTGTCCTCCTTCACTGTGCTCCAAAAGCAAAGAGACTGTCCCAATTTTCAGTGAAACAGATTTATGATAGGCAGCACCACACTTCAGCAAAAAAAGCAGAATACACAGACTTGCCAGTTTGTCCCAACTTGCTGTTTATTCTAGCAATAGTGCTGACAAATATTGAAAAAACACTGACATAAGTTAAATCAAAAGTCATATAAACACTCATCACAAGTTTTTATTTCCTGAAAGTGACAAATCTCTTTGGAACTTTCACTTTGCCATTATGAAAAGAAGAATAACCCTTTCCTCACAGTTACACTGCTTTATTTTTGACCCAGGAAAATTATACTGTCAAGCATTACAGAGGATGATGTGGCAGCACTTTGTCTCTTTCGTATCTGGGGAGTGGAAAATTGAAAGCAGGAAAGAAGAGAAGTTATGCATGAAAGCAAAAATGCAGATCTAGCTAGGAAAGCACTTACAAATAGATTATTGCACCAGCAAGGCTTGTGTTGCTGTTGTCCAAAGATTTGATTCTGTGTGTTGGGTTATGGTAAGGGAAGAGGTGAGTGCTATGCTTGGCTTTTTCAGAACATTCACCACGCAATAGCAGACACTCCTGTCACCTAGTATGGGATATATTGAATCTAAATGACACAGCTGACAAAAAGAGTTATGTAGCTCCATGAGCTTGTGTACTTTATTGCTTACATTAGCTCCTGGGAAGAGAAAAAGGGATCTCAATGGGCTGTAAATCTTCACTGAAGCTCCTCATGACATTGTCTCCTTGCATTAGGGAAAGTGAAGGTGACATGTGGTACCTGCCCATCATGAGTATGGCCAGCATGAGATGTTTCTGATGCTCAGCTGTCTGACACCTCTCACAGCAAACAGCAAGAACCCAAGCATGGACTGAAGGGAATGAAATTGCCAATACATCTTTTTGGAGACATGTTTCACTTCTCATTATCCACATGGCTGTAGGAAGTATTCAGAGAAAGATTTAAAATTCTTTGCAGCTTCATATAAAAAAACAAAGGGTTTGTACAAAAAACACATCAAAACATTTACCTTATTGCCCTTCTCTTTGATAAAGCAATCTGTAAATGTTGCTGACAAAGCCTTACAATATTTAATTTGCTGTGCAGTTGCAAACGTAACAGCTGCCAAGTCACAGCACTACCTCCTAACAACTGCCTTGCTGTCAGTGAGTGAGAAGGTATAACTTAGGTTAGTTTAGTCACAATGGGGACATCAGGAAGGCATCCAGCTACCAATATGATAAGACTTGAGATTAGATTGGGCAAGTTAGCTGGAAGAAAAACAATGCTGTTTTTTAGCCCACTGAGTCTTAATTAGTAGTTAGCATTTGGATGCTTTTGACACTTTCTGATTTCCTTTGGTATTCCTGCAGTCTAATGCCATCAATCCCAGCTAATTGCAAAATTTAGGCAAATTGAAAAAATCAACAAGAATTAAGTACAAAAAGTACATTTTGCTGTCAGTAAGTTCTGACCATTATCTGTCACAAGTCAGTGTCTCTGATGGCACAGAAGGTAATTTTGCCTCTGTATCCACATCTGACAGGCCATCATAGCTCTATTTGTGGTCTCTGGTGTCCTGACTTACAGTGTGTTAGCCTAGAATCACTCAGACAGAGTAACTGGGGTATTACTCAAACTCCTTTTTACAGCTACCAGGGTCAGCATCTTCCTGTAATCTGTAGGTCTGAGGGGAATAAGACTTTTTCTTCCCTGCTAAAGGAAAGACCTCAAGACATGTCTTTCTTCTTATTATGGGGCATGCTTTTACTGGTAAGACTTAGAAAAACAGGAAATTAAGAGGGCTAAAACTGTGTAGCCCTGTTCTGTCATGTGAGATGGGATTGATTTAAAATGATTGGCCTCTTGCACAGTCCTCTTACCAATTTTGTGATTTCCACTTTTTGATGTCTGACTGCTGTGTTACTAATGGCATTAGCTCTGCTGCTGGAGCATGCTGCCATGCATGTCATAAACTTTCATACACGTGTGGCATTACAAGCATGACAATTTGACATCTGTTCAGTTTAAAGCATATCTACAAGAGATTACACAAACCAGGAGAGTTTATCCATCTTTCTTTCAGAGATTAGCCTTGGTAGGCAAAGCTGAGAATAAATGTAACTTATTAATAGGGAAAGACTGTCACTTGTTTCAGCAAATCAACATAAGGGTTGTTTCCTGACAGCAGTCTCAGCTTAAGCTGTGGCTGTATAAAGCTGCTGAAGACAAACCAGCTGGCTAATATGTGTGTGCAGTGCAGAGTTCTCATCAGGAAAATATAGTATCAAAGTAAGAGCAACTTCGCATTTCAGTGCTTTACATAACTAAGTTTTGACATGATAATGAGGCCAAGGTGAACAGTGCACAATATTCTTTTGCTCCCTTCACACTCATCAAATAATCTCTCCCCAAGAGACAGTCACATATACGATGTCGCTTTAACTCTCACCACTGCCTCGAGTACATATTAATTTTCAGGAAAATCCTTACCTGCTGTGTGCTTGATCTGAAATTTGAAATATGACAGAGCATATTGAAGGCATCCTTTCAACAGACTCACCCAAACTCTGCTTTGTACAGTTACTGCATGTATATTTTATGTACATATATAGATATATAGTGGTAAATAATTCAAAAAGAAGGATACACAGTACAAGGGAGACATGATGTGCTCATTTGATCTGCTTTGGAAAAGTTATTTTCCATCACAAAATTTGAAAAAATGATGTTCACTTAAATATTTAATAGTATACGGAGACACCAGCATGTATTTTTCTTTGAAAAATACTTAATTATATCAGTTTATAACGATGACACTAAAGCTAAAATTATTTAAATTAGGTTTAACATGGGTAAGGAAGTTTCTGTGGGGGTTAATGCTTTTTCAGCATCCTGTGAACACTGTACTGTTTGTACTTTTAAGTGCAAAGCCCTGTGATAAAACCCAGTCCATAAAAACAACATCATGAAGCTCTGTTTCCCCAATGAGCCTGTGTACACTTTAGTTGAATTTAGAAGTCAGAAGATTTGCATAGACATGCACACATACGCAGATACTATAACTAACTACCCTGCACATTCTCTATATTGGTTCTTTCTTCTTCTGTCATCTCTTCCTCATTTGGCAAAATAGCAGCAAAATGAAACACTATTTTATTGATAACTTGTATAACAGAAGGTGAAACAGCTGAGTCTCTAACCTGCAATTAAGATTCAGTGATTTTGATATCAATATTTGATGCAATAAATGGTACCTATATTCAATAATCCAGTTGGACTTTCAAGGACATCTAAAGACAGGGGGCTTATAAGGTGTGCGCACATGTGTGAATTGTTTCTATTTGCATTTCCAGCTGACTAATGTGAGTCAGTTCTGTTCCAGAAGCCACATATAGCCATATTGTCAGACCACTGTGACCAGAATATGCATTTCCTCTGCTGCATTCAAATAGGGTCCTTAAAGATTGTAAATAAGTTTGTTTAGACACTTTACTACATAAAAATCCTGGATGAGAATTAGGTTACACCTATTTACTTTGGTTTTTGAGCAGAAGAAACTAATGCAAGCGTATTTGTCAGTGTAAAGCTGTATGGAGTTTCATAGGACCAAATCAAAAGAATCATTATATTCCTTTAATATGACTGAATAAATAGTCACAGAAAATAGAAGTTTAGTAAGTGTTTGCTACTTTATTCCTGTGTCTTTTGGGTATGTGGTAAGAAATCTTTCTGGAATGCTATCCAGCTTTAGTCTAAAAAAAGGAAAAAAACCAAGTCTCTACCAGAAATCAAAAGAATAATCTCCTCCCTGTGTCAAAGTGTAGCAAAAGTTACAAGTGCTTTTGAGAGAAGTTATCATACAAGGCATTCTGCTTGATCAGATTCTCCACCATCACAGTAAATACCAGATCCATGTTTCACCTGGTACTTGATAGAATTTGACAAGCAACCCTGACTGTTCACGCGATCCCTGGCATCTACAAGTCTTCCACTGTACCCCTTATGTCTTAACCTGTGCTGTGCAAGCACAAACCCTTCCTTTCCCCCCAGTTATTGCAAACCCAATAAAATTGTGTATCAGAACATAGGAAATCTTAGAATACAGTGCAGTTGAGTGAAATGGCTGCAGACTCACTGCAGCAGGCCAGTACAATCATGAACAGGCCACTGGGGTTACCAGCACTCCAGTACCCCTAGCCCAGGACACTCATAAACAGCACCCTTGAAAATTACCACATGCTTGGAAATAACCTAAAAACTAAACACAAAACCTATTGTTAAAGGAAATATCATTTTTCCTAAGCATACGAAGAAATTGCTCCCAAAAGTACAGTATCTATTGTTATCTGATTTTAAAAGGCCACAGAGACAAAAACTATAAAGTTTTTGACAACTGAAAAATTTCTGTGATTCAGAAGGTTACTTGATACACAGGCTAGGTCTCTATCCTAAGTCTCTATTACTGCTAGCAAAACCTCATTAAATCTCCATAGATAGCTCTTCATCTACTTTAGTGTACAAAGTGTTTGTACATAGCTTATTTTTAACCAGTCCATTTGTTATAGTGTCCTTTTATCTTTCGTTCTCAATCTCATGCTACCATTCCACATTTTCTATACAACAGCAACAGAACAGGCCACAATTGAAAAGTATTTCTATTGATGTAACTAGCATATGGTTCAGGTGCATGATCTACCTCAGCAAATATGGAACAACTACACTTTTCTGTCACTATAATCCATTTTCCAGCCAAGAGTCCCAAAATCATTGCTCTTTACTGAAGAACATGTGGGAAAGGTCATCAAGAATATAAGTTCTCTATGGGATCCTTCCACTTTGACTCATAATAAAATCTGTTGTGCTCTGATACTTCATTGAAATTAATGTTCAAAAAAAATTAGACCTTCATGCTTGGCTTAAAAAAATAATAAAAAAAATCAGTATCTTACTTTGTTCTTCAATAGTGCAGACAATAGGCTTTTGCAAATTGACACTCACTGTCAAACACCATTCTCGTGAGGTAAGATCAAAGCAACACAGCTAGATATATGTACCTGAGCTGCAAATGGAGTTTGTGTACCCTGGCACTGTATAGATAAAGAAAGCAATCACTAAGTAGCAGAATGTCTTATTAAACCTTGGAAATCATTACAGTTTATCCCTTCCCTCCAGGAAAAAAATAAAAAATATTGTTTCTGAAACATTAAAGTTGTTGGAACACATTTGTTTCTAGGAGAGGAGCACTGTAAAACCTCCATCACCCAAGGAAGCTGGAGGAGCTGGCAATGAACTCAGCTGCCCAGAGCTGGGGTTCTGCCCTGCTCCCCTTGGCCCCTGCACTGCCCTGGACCCCGTGCAGCCCCTGAAAGGCAGTGACCCAGGGCTGGCCCTGCTCCCCACTGGGCCCTCACCCTCATCCACTCTGGTCCCCTCTGGGAACAGCACAGCCTGTGGCCCCAGTGAAGTGACAGTGCCCCAGATACAGCTCTGGAGCAGTCACAGGGCTGGTAGCAGCAGTGCCCAAGGCCCTGAGGCCTTCAGCTCTTTGCTCCTACCCCAGACAATGCTCCTGCCCAGCAGGTAACCACACTCAGCCGGCCTCAGGACCATGGGTAAGTTGCTGTCATTAATCAGCAAACCCAAAATTATCCATACCGTGTTGTACACTGATAAACACCTGGCTAGAAGTCCTTTATTCATGACACTGTCTTTTTATTATTGTACCAGACATTTTAATTTCATTTCCCTGTCTAAGCATATATAATTCAGCCATTTCTGAATTCTACCACCTTGCTGGTGATAGAGGCTGGAAATCATCCAGCAAAGAGCAGAATGATTCCACAGGTAGTAAAAAGCAATTAGGTAAAAAGTAGTTGGAGAGGACCCTACTAGCTTTAGGCAAAAAAAAAAAAAAAAGAAAAAAAGAAAAAAAAGAAAGATAAGAAAAGGTTTCAGAATCCAGACCCTAATTTTCCTGCTATAATCTGACTGAGATTATACTTGCTTTAGTTTTTCATCATCATTCTGGTGGGCTGAGAACCTTAAATCTCTTCTTATCTCTACATTTAACATTATAGGTGAAGATAATCAAGTAAGTGTATGAGCAAAAATATTACTGAACAATGTTAATTAACATCTCTTCTACCATTAAAACTCGCTGTGTGAATGAAAAATATGGCATAAAGGTACTTCTCATGATTTCTGTTGCCTGACTCTTCTAATGATCACATAGGACATAGTCAACTATTCTCAGTAAATTTGTGGAATAAAATATATCCATTATTTCTGCCTCATAAAACTGCACAAAATTTATTTTGTAGAAATGTGGGGTAATTATGTTTGGTGATTACTGATTGTGAGGCCAGTCCTTTCACAATTTCATAATGCATGCCCTCTGCAACAGTCTGCATCTCCACAGCACAACCTATGTTAGCAGCTGGAAAGCTGGTCAAAAATCTACCCTTCCTTTCCAGGTCATTAATGAGGCCTCTGTCCTGGCCTTACATAATATTGCTGAAGAAATAGCAATTTCAAGGGCTTCAAATTGTGCAGAGCCATTGGAAAGATTCCAGTCAGTTGGAATAACAAATGTTGTGGGAATGAAAGATGCTGCATCAGACCCACACAAAATGACAGGGTCGATTTTAAAATTTCATTTTTCATTTATGCAGGTGAAGCAAATGTTATCCTGTGGGAAATGTGTGGTTAAATAAGGTACATCCAGTAAAAATTTTAGAAGTACCAGATGGAGAAGAACCAGAAGGTACCAGTACTCGACAGTATCACAGAATGAGGACATATCTTCTTCTAAACTGTTCTACCAGCAGTTTTATTCCTAAGATGATTCAGGCAATTCCACAAGAAATGACATGGAAGATTTTTACTAATATGGCTGGTTTTGGCAGATGAAAGGCTTCCACTTTATATTTCAATAAAAATTTAGTCTTTTTTTTCTCTTATAATTTTAGCAGAATGTTAAGAAATAAGGCAGCCAAGAAGGAAAGAATTTGATGCCCAATGAAAAAAACAGCTGAGGGAGAACACTGGGGATCAGAAAACCATTCCATAATTGAGATTTCCATCCCTGTAAGGGAAAAACCAGGTATCAAACATAAATGCATCAACTGAAAAACAGACATGGGGAGTATTAGATAAATTTTTCTCCTAGGCTCCATCACCCCATTTGCACATCTGTGCAGAAGAGAGAAACTCCGGAGAGTATGGGGGGCAAAAAGGAAGGAGAAACAATTCATTTTTAAAGACCTATTTACCACTGGCAAGAAAAAAAGCAACAAGTACAGGTATCTTGGTCATGGAAGAACTCAGAGCTACAGTACATTTTTTTCTGGTGAGAGGTAACCAAGAAGGATAATTAAACCTCAGAGGCATTTTTTTGTCTTGTGCAATTTTTCTTTGAGTAGAAAAGAAGCTTTGAGGCTGCCCCAAGACACTCTTAGGTTTGCTATAGCCACAAATGCAGACAACAAATGAAGATTTTGCATTGATTTGCTCCTCTGTTTCATGAGAGGAGGCATCTTAATATTCACTAGGGACAAAAAAAGAAAAGAAAAAGGAAAGAAAACCCTGCCAGTTCTACACGAAATAGAGTAAGAAAGAATATTTTCAGGAAGGGCAGGGGTTTCTTTTAAGTCATCAGCTGAAGCAGCCTGTCTTGCTGATGAACAAGTGTATTTGCATGAATGGCAGCTGCTTGCCAGCTTTCACGTGAGGAAAAAAACAAAAGAAAAATATGCTATATGTAAATTATTCNTTCCTATTTCATCCTCTCCAACAATATGTAAATTATTTTTTAAATGTTGTAAATGCTTGGTTCTGAAATCAGCAGCGGTACAACAGAAGTGTTTTCTCATATAGAGTTAATTCTTGTGTAGAGTTAATTTCTGAGCATTTGGGTTGGTCATAACACCTCACAGTTTACAAGGCCTCCCAAGAACCTACAGCAAAGTGAATTTCACATATTTAAGCCTCACATTGTAAAACCTTTCTTGTTACGCAGACATCCACAGAAATTAAACTCCAAATAAGCCACTCCCCTTCTGCACGCCCCTGCTGACAAGAGGGAGACAAGGGCAGAGGCTCTGGGTAGGGATAATGATTTACTGAAAACAAACACCAATGGAATAAGGAACACACAGTAACAGCAGCAATTTTAAGAACAAAAGAAAGAGAAGATGCTTTCCCCACAAAAAGTTGTTCACCATCTCAGTTTAGTTCTGCGTGGTGACCAGAACAAAGTCAGGATGGTGGCTGTTTCCACCACTAGTGTTTCCCATACCCAAGACGCTGGAAAACAATGATGGACAAACCCCCAAAACAAAGTTATCTGTGTTGTACCATTGCTTTTCTGGACAGCTGTGGAGGCAGTGTTCAGCTTGGCTCGGCACCTCATGCTTCATTCCACCACTGCTTCATTTCCTTCACCTGCTTCTGGTCTGCCACTTCTCCATTCCCAGTCCTTTTTCTTAGAACACCTTTGGACATGAATCTTGTCCTTTTCCCTTTAACTGGTGTTTGAAAATTTCTGAAAATGGTGATAAATAATATCAGTTTTGAAGTCAAGACAAATGGCAGATTTGAAAAGGTCTCTGTCTTTGCAACAATAAAAGGGATTTTATACAAAATATTTTTGATTTTCAAAGATGTCAAGCAAATCGAAACCTGTCTTCAGAGTCATATGGATTCAGAATTTCAGGATAGAAGGAGTAATAAGTCCTGAATTTTGAAGTGCTTCATGGTTATCTTTAGGGGTTTAGTGTAATTATACACAGATAGAAGAGAATCTGTGGGACAGTATTCTCCATTTGTGATTCTCTTGTAACCTTTAAGCTGTCTTTTTTGCTTTTGTTACTGCCAAATGAATGCAGTAATTAATGTTACTCTTGGTTTTGGTGCATGTTTTGTTTATTAATTGTTATTTAGTTAGTTAGTTTTCTCCAGGAAGAAGTATACCAACTTTTGGAAGTACAGAGATAGCCTGCGGGTTCTTTCAGCTGTGCTCAGCCCTAGCTTCAAAAGGATATTATCATGGAATAAAGTTGCCAGGAGGCAAATACTATTTATGAATCCTCTGGTCCAATAGTGCTGTAATGATAAGAAATGTCACTGTGGCATATTGTGCTGAATAATAAAGATTCCTTACCTAACCTCTTTGAAAGTGCAGGGAGCTGAGGCTGCTGGTTATCATTAGAAAGGGAAAAGATATTTGTGCTTTTCTTCTTAAAAATGCACTGAAAACTTTTCTGTTAATTATGTCTGTGGTGGAGCAAAGAGTAGTCAGTTCTGAAAATATCTACTGTAGGCACATGAAATATAGTTTGACTGTTTATATTAAATAAGTTCGAAATATAACTAACTTTAATTTCAGAGAATAATTAAAAATGTCATTAGTTAACATTGCTGTGTGACATCATTCACCAAATTGTTCATGGAAAAATGCATGAGGATACTTGGTGTGTTTACTGGGGTCCTTCCGTGATGTTAATGATGAGCAGTACAATGGTGTTCTGTGCAAATAAATATACTTGCTGGAAAACTTTTGGACATTTTCAGGGTTGTATTGCATATGTAAAAGGTTACAAAACATCACGTAGGGGGGTAATAAAGTCCTTGAGTTAACTTGATAAAACTCTTGCTTTTTCTAGTATGTCTTTTTTTCACCCCCTTTTTTTCTGGCATTAGTTTGGGAAAACCCTCAGCTGAACTAACGTGAAGTGCCTGCACAGAGGGCAAAACCAGCTGTGAGTGACCCACTGATCCTACAGTGGAGTTACAGTTCTGAGTACACGCTGTGTGAAATTAGGCCATAGTTTACAGCTGCTGCTATCATCACACCAGCCACTGCACCACACATTCAAGCCTTGTGTCTGTAATAGAACTCCTGTCCTATCATCTCATGAGTCTTTTATGATTTTGCTAATTCTGTTTCTTTCCACCAATCTGAATTGTGACTGCACCTCTTTCCCTTTCTGCACTGAGCTCTAATCCCTCTGCTCCAGCAGTGCTTCCCTCCCTGCCCAGGAAACAGCTGGTGGATTTGAACAGGGTAATGGGTTGTTGTAGGACCTCACATGGAGAATAAAGAAGAGACATTTCAAAGCTGTATCACAATTGGGTTGGATGGAGCTCAATTATGTCAGTTTAACATCTCCTAAATACAAACCCTGGCTTCAGTTACAGAATCACAGAATATTCTGAGTTGGAAAGGACCCACAAGGATTATTAATTCCAAATCTTTATTGAATGTCCCAGGACAGGGATCAAACCTGCATCTATGGCATAATTAGCACCATGCTCTATCCCACTGAGCAAATTTCAGTTGCTGACAGCATCCATCTTTTTCTACTGTTTTTTTCTTATTTGCTTTTTTGCATCTGTCCAAAGACAGCACCATAGAGCAAGAATTCCTTATTAAATTAACTCATACAAATTCATTTTTCTATGATCATGATACGAAAACTACAGAACACAGACTAAAAAAATTCAACAGGGTGTATACATGTAAAATAAAGATATATTTATTGCTCTTAGCAATATGGTAGCTTAGTCTGCTCAGAGATTATACAAGCATTTGTACAAGCAGTACCTCCACTGTCAATGCAATCTTCTGCTTCTATACATTGTTGTATTCATAACTTGGAAATTACCATTTCTTCATGTTAATTACCCAAATGTATGCAGAAGTGATCTCAAGAGGAGAAAGCACATCAATATGAGTCAATCTGAAAATATGAATGTAATTTGTGGGTAATTTTTATGCATTATTATTGAGAAAATCATCATAACTCTGTGAGGAAGTATGCTTCCTCAGAAGAACACTGTCCCACTGGATGGACAGTTCTTCATTTGAGTGCCTACCGTGGGTGAAAAAAACTTTGGAACTCTTTCAGGGAACATAATAAAACTAAGAATAGAAGTAAAAGGAGAGGAAACTAAGAACCTTGCACAGCTGAAAAATAACCAAGAAACTGGTGTTCCTAAAGAAAAATATCTTTGATTAGAGTTATGCTATCAGAAAGCAAATTTAGGGTATTTGAATGAACATAAGCAGATGATCTCAAGAGGTTCCTTTCAAACAAAATGATTCTGTGGCTCTGCAGATTTAAAAGCACATCATGGACATGCATTTGGACATGCATTTCACTTGGCAGATTCAGTAGAACACACCACTGTATCATGGAAAATGAGTTATATTATAATCATTTAGTCACAGGGAGAATTCAACAGTGACATATATCTCTATCTAACTGCTCATGCATGAAAGAAGACTATAAATAGCCACCAAAGAATTAAAATCAGAACTTAGGTGAATCTTAAGCAATACTTAAAATTTATTACAGAAATAAAAGTCACAGTAGCTCATTTTATTTTCCCTCATTTCCAGGGATAAATATATGGATGAAGCATAGGAAGTTGCTGATTTAGGTTTATTGACCATCGTTGTAAGTACTCAAACTACGTTTTGACACATATTTGAGATACCAAAGCACTGGGTGCACCAGCAGGGTCTAATTGCCCTGACCAGCCTGTATGCACCTTCCTTTTCAGTCTTCTTGTGCAACCTCTCTCTGCTGTCATCACAGTCCTTGGGGTCTGCTGTGCTACAGCACACCTTGAGCCAAGATTCTGTGAAAACAGCTAATCTGTAAGAAAAAACTGAGAGTTGCCCCATGCTTAGCCTCCATGTGTGCACCCTACTCTTTGGCTCCAGAGCCACACCTGAGCTCATGCCCCTGGTCCTTGGCTGAGCTGCACCATGGCTGTGCCATGCCTGCCTTGTACTTTGCCAGTCCTGATCCTGCTTTGTTGACTTGACTCCCTGTCTCAGAACTATGCAGAAGGTTCATAGATTCAGCTGCTTTTTCAAGAAACCTCAAGACATTCCTTCTAAATTTGATTGACTGTTTTAATTATGTATTACTCTGAGAGGTTTTATTATTTCTGATGTATTTTAACTGCATGGTTGTGAGGTAATTAGAAGGTTTTGTTGAACAGCTACATAAAAATTAAATGAATTTTTATTCAATTGTTACCTCTAGTGCTATCTAGTGAAGGCTTGATGGGATCTTTTAATGGATATCCCTGCAGGCTTCTAATTGACAATGAATCACAGTGCTGTTTTCTCAGTTAAAAGATGCCTGCAAACTTCTGATTTGTAGCAGATATTACTGTGGTCATCAGATTCCTATGAATAAACCTCCAGCTTTAGAAAATAGTAATGCTTTGTTGCATCATACCTTCCATGACACCACTCATGGTTTCTCTCTTCTTTCTATTATTCAAGGTTAATTATTCTAACTGTTTTGGGGATTTTTACTGTAAAATAAGTCACAAACAGGATGTAAGCATACTGTAGGGAGAATGAGGAACTGAGTTTAATGACCATCAGTCCTATAGAGTTTAATAGCATTAAAAACCACTCCCTCCACCTTTAGAGTTTTATATTATTTTTTCTGACACTTCCTTAGGTAGAAAATTTAATGCATGAAACACATATATATATATATATTAGTATTTAGAAATATTCCTCAAGTATGAACAACTTCCAATTTTATCTGCTGAGACACAAAAGAGAAGCTGTTTTTAAGAATGGTAAATAGTTTTTTCCTTTGAGATAGACTATCTCCTAGGAAGAAAATATTCACATAATTGTTCTTTCGGTGTTTCTTCCTGCCATCCTGTCAGCACGGCAAACTTTGCTTTCTCCCAAGGAAATACTCATGAGATAAATCCACCACACAACCTGCAGTTCCTTACGGGTAGATGGTGTCAGTATGTGTGTAGGTGTCTTGCCTTTCATGTTCTGTTTCCACAGCTGCTTATGTTTGCTGCCTTTGCCGGCTTTGATATGTGCTCTGTCTTTATTCACATTGATTCTTCTTACATTGCAAATTATCACAAGAACGGGGTCAAATACAGAACATTTGGTGCCCATTTTGGTTCAAACCAGCATATGAAAGGAAAGTTTTCCTTGAATGTCTTGTCTACATATCACTACAATGCAGACAACTGCTGCAGCCTGTGAGCCAAATAAACTATATTCATATGCGACTCATAAATAAAGTTACACACTTGCTGAAGAGCAAAGTATATTTTGTGGTTTTATTTACCCACAATTAATATAGCAAATGCAAATGCACAGACTTTTGTGATACTAGAAAAAGGCAGCATAAGAAAATGCTATATGAAGTTATCTGTTCTGTTTCAGGTAGAGTTTTATCAGATTGATTCCAAAGTGCATCCTTATATGCATATGCAGACTGTATTTTCCTACAGTCATCTTCTGGAGAAGAGCCAGATTTGTCCTCTGAATCTCTCTGGGAGAAAAGATAGAAGGCATTTGGACCTGATATGCCTTCTGTGTGGTGCACAATACACCATTTGAGTAATAAAAATGAAGTAGACTAATAACAAGAGAAATAGAACTACTAGAAAATAAGTTGATTCAAATTTTCCAGTTGTATCACTAACTAGATAGCAAGGTCTCTCAAACTTGGTAAATCACAGCCTGGAATGTTTATTGCTGGGCAAAGGGTAGCTATACAGCTATTCATTAAATTGCAATGTTTACAGATCTAATAATTCCTCCTAATCTGTTGTCCTCTCCCCTCTGCTGTCTGTAAAGGTCCTGTTATTACGCCTGTTCTGAAAGAGAAGTCTGTAGATATTAGCATATGAAAGCACACGCTGATTGATACTACCTGTTGCATGGGAATGAAATTGCTTGATTAGGGAAATTTATGGATTTGGACGGATTTAGCTGCTTTGCTGTGTGTGCCTGACACAGAGGTGGCCACCCTCATCTTTCCCTTCCTTCCCATGTTTCAATAAATGATGGATGGAAATGATAGAGAAAAAGATGTGCTAATCCCTCACATGGAAGCAAAGAGATTCCAGAGGACCACAAAAAAATTAAACTTGTGTCTACAAGGATTCACTCTGCTCCTTGCTCCTCACAACAGTGCTAGAAGTGATTCAATGAGATTCAGTTTTTATATTAAGAAACCTTGTCATGCAGTAAACCATCATCAGTTGTGCTCACTAGAATATACAGATATTTTTATACCCTTGATACAATCTGTATGACCTCCGAATCCTCTGTTCTTTTGATTTGAACCTTTCTGATGCATATTAAGCAAACATTATGCTTATCATAATCAGAAGCAGGGTTTTTGTTTGTTTCTCTTCTGAGAGGATCAAAACACTGAAAATTGTCTGTATGGAGGAAATCAAATCCCCCTGTTCTCAGACTAAATCTGAACCTGATGTCACCCTCAAATATTCATGCATGTAATTTAATTGGCTCACTCATGATGTACAAGCAGTATTTAGCTCAGCTCTAAGATATTAGATGCAACAACTTAAATAGAATCAGGATTATCATAGATATAGTTTTAGAAATAAAGAAACTGAAACAGAGGTGTGATACAGGTGTAGAATTCAGATCTCTTGAGCAGAGGTAATTGAATAGTTGCCTGCCCTGAAAGAAAAGTCTATCTTCTAGGAAAAAAAAAGCTGTCTTTATTTTGAAAAAAAATATAAAAACATGTAAGAATTTCTAACTATGGAGAAATAAAATTCAAACCAAAATTATAGAAATGTTGCACTTTGCTTAAACAAAGGAGTGTAGGAATCCAAAGCCTAAGGGTTCCAATCTCAACTAAAACTCCCAGTGCTTCTAATTTCCAAGCTACTGCTCATACTTAATGGAAGGCAAAAGGAACAAAAGCCCTGCAACAAGTCTCTAGATGGCAGCTGGGTTACAAATCAAAATCTTGAGTTACCAGAGCCAGAGTGAGACACGTTCTAACTGCCCATCCCAAGATACAGCTTAGATCACAAAGACAGAAAACCTGAAAAAACTACATAACCTGCAGAGCCTCATCTCAGGCATATCTCTGGTCACTTCTAGATGCTTTGTTGAGGACCCTGGACCGCTAGCCCACACCTACAGCTTAAGTTTTGTAGATGGATATGTGAGCCACTGGCTGCTGAATCCCAGCTGCAGCAGGAACCAGACACCCATGAAAATATGCAGGAACCAAGCAGTGCTTTTTCAACTGAGTTTTTTAATTTTTAAAAATACAAATTTCTAATTAAAATTATGACCAATTTATTTGGTCATAAAGGAACTAGCTATATTTACACTTGATTCCTAGTTCTTTAGAACTGGATCACCATTTACATGGTCCTAAATGTGAAGACTAACAGTGCTTGGTAGTTTTTGTATATAGACTTCATTGAGGAGGGTCTAAATTTAGTAACTTGTACTACATTTAAACTGCCTTGGTGGCAAAATCTACACTACATATGAAAAAGTCTCTCTCTCTCTCCCCTCACCTGCCCCATTTCCTTCCTTCATGTAACACTGCTTTGGGATCATACTAGGTATGGCATAAAAACAGTTTGGGGTAGAGGACAGCCTTGGCAGGGCCTTGTCCATCTTACTGGGTTATACAACCAATATCTGATTTTAGTGAAGGAGAACTGTATAAAGACAAAGACACAAGAGACCTTCAGAGCCAGAAACTTTCTTTGTGAAGGCTACTTTAAACAGAGTATCAATACTCCATTAAAATAGTGAGTCATGTTCAGAAATCATTGGATGAACTAAAACTTATTTTGATGCCTTGTCTCAATTTCAAATGTTTAAAAGTCAGCTATGACATGCCATCCACCTTTGCTTCTCAAACTAATCTTAAAAATCAAGGGAATGAGTAAGCTCTTTTTGCTTTTAGCAAATATTAAGTTTTCTTTTTAAATGGTTAGCTACTCATGTATTCATCTGACTGGACTTTCCGGAGCCAAAACATAAATACCATAATAAAAAGAGTTGAGAGCATAAAAATTATTTTGACTCAGAAGTCTCTTCTAAATTGTATGGGAAGATTATGGAATTGGGAGAGAAGTNCACCGAAGCCAAAACATAAATACCATAATAAACAACAAAGATCATAATAAAATGGCAAGAGTTGAGAGCATAAAAATTATTTTGACTCAGAAGTCTCTTCTAAATTGCATGGGAAGATTATGGAATTGGGAGAGAAGTTCTTGATTTTAATTAATTTTTTTTCTTTTTCTAACTGATAGAAGTCCACTGAAAAAAACATCCTGTCACTGGTAGTTTTTCAGAGGAGAAATATAACAGTTCATGCTCACTTTCTTTCATAGTACATAGGAATGGTGTCCAAAGTTGATTTGCAATAAATGACATGTTAAGAAAAAATTTCTCTTCATCTATATCTTTTTCAATATTAACAGTAATCATTTTTGTTGCTTTGTTTGTTTGTGGGAGTTCTGCTTTGGTTTTTCGTTTGTTTGTTTGTTTAGCTAACCGGAAGGCTTTCCATTTTTAATTTCATATATCCAGTTTCAAGTCCATTCTGCACTTGGCCCAAGAGGCCTTAGGTAAAAATCTGTGTGCCAGCTGTAAAGGAATAGCAGCCTTGGCCTCCAGCTGTATATGCCAATGTTCTAGCTCGTGGATAACATAAATATCTACCTATTTTTGACAATATGAAACTGAGACTTTGGTACTGAATAGATACGTTAGCAAAATCCTGCTTTTTGCAAACATTCTCAAAAGCTTTCTTTTCAGTTCTGATATGGAACTAAGGAAATAAAATTGAAGACATTGTCACAAAATGAAATTGTCAGCTTTGGTTAGCAGATGTGTATTTCATCTCCTTGTGCCAGTCATTAGCAGCTCTTTGTAGGAGTAGAAAATAAGCCTCTATTCACATGGCACTTTGGAAAGTGTGTAAATGTTATATTTTATGGAAACAAAATGAGTTTCTGAGTCCAGTTTAAAATGAACACACTATTGTTATGAAAAAAGACTTCAGTAGTGGGGACATAATGACTGTAAGCCTGGAGCAAATTTATCATTATGAAAAAATGCACCCACTTTTCCCAATAATTCACTTTCATTAGGGCAATCTTTGGCTGCTTTACCTTTGTGAATCTACCTAGGTTTCCCACTTTCACAAATCTTGTTCCCCCAAGACAGCTCTGTAATGAGAGTGAAGTGTTTATATTATTGCTTTTGTTAATCATGCTTCCTGCATCCTGCAAAGTGCTTCTTACTCTAAACTGTGCCAGAATTATTGGGGAATTAATCAATACTTGTTAACCAGTCATGATCACAGCTGTTAATCACAGCTGTAATTACCAATTGATTAATTAGCACAGCTCTGTTCAAAAGTCAGGAGTCATTAAATTTCCAGTACACATAACTTTAAATTCAGCCCAATGTCCACAAAGCTCTACAATTACATTTAAACCCACCATAATTTATTAAAAAATGCGCTTTTATTAATAACTTTTAATTATTATAGTATTTTCCAGTAACCCAAACTGAATTCTTAGTCTATACATAGTTTCTCATTGCATACCTACTCTGAATTTAATAATTCAATAAAAACCCAACCTGTACATGTTTAGGGACCTTGCTTTGAATTACCCTTTCATTGTGATAAATGCCTTGGCTAAAGAACAACATTTGGGTGTATTCCAGAGGCTGATACACTAAAATTATTTACTTTCTTCAGTGAGTGGATGCAATTTATATTAGAAAAACAGCATTTCATTGTATTAACTTAGGTACTGCCTGATGTTTACTGGACAGTGTGTATATCATCTAACTCCTTACTCATTGACCCTTTTTCTCCATGGTTCCAAGCAGAAGAATCCGTTGCTTGAAGTTCTAACAGAGTAAAAGGAATACAAAATAAACATTTCCTCGTGTTTTCTTGTCACTTAGAAAATGTATAAAATTTTCTGGTGAAATCACCAGTCTGTCTTTGCTCTCAAGACTTCATTAAAATAACTTTGATTAAAATTCAAAGGTCAGTCCTTGATTTAAAACACACAGTTCTTCATTTGAAAGAGTACAAACCCCAGGCAGCTGTAAGAATACTAACCATAATCTACTTCGCTTGTCTCATAACTTGAGTTTAGAATTGGATTTTGGAATACAGTTGTGTTTGGCAGCATGTTCTCACCCCACTGCTTTTCTGCCGATGACATCTACCTACTCCACAGTCAGTTTTTCTTTCTCCTATTTCCTCTTTCTGTCCTCCTCTCTCCTTTACCATCAGCAGCTCCTTTCTGTCATCAGATGCAATTAGTGATCTTTTACCTGACTGCCATACTCTGGTAAGGTTTAGACATGAGAAACTGATATACCACTGGTCATAATCATGTTTTTCAGAAAGAATGTAGTATTTGAATGTTCCATCACCTGTTGCACATCTCATATTTTATTATTCTCAAGCAAAGCACAAGGGTTTTTCCTATCAGCTCCTATGAATTTTCAGTGTTAGACAAGAATATTGGGGCTAATTATTCCTAAATGAATTAATGTCACCAATCCTGCCCAGTGATCAAGTGAAAATAATACCCTGCATATAGACATATCTGCTTGCCCTAATCACCCCAAGAAATCAAAAAGGGTTCAGCTAATAAATAAATACAAAATTTTTTCATGGAATATATTGCTGTAATAAATATAAAAATCTTTTAAATGGAGCCATAAAAAATATTATTTAAGTTTTACTCCATATGCTGTACATTTCCAATATGTTTAATACTATTTCACCATCTAATGAACACCAATATGAAATAAATTTGCTTTAAGAATATTAGTAATGCTTAAGTATTTTAGCTAGAGCAAAACACTTATATATTTTAGCCTGATTTTAAAATATTTAACTGTATCTAAACTTTTTCTTTCTATATGCATCTGCTCATATAAAAATATATCTACTGACTGGCACACTGTACCACTGTGCCAGAGGTAGTGATTTTTTTTGTTCCAGATGTAGTTACATTATCATACAGCATGGGTGTCTCTTACCTCTCAACAAGATAAGGCGTAGTAGCGAAAACAGAAAGTACTGAAAACTGACTGGCTGGATCCCTTGGATTTCTTGATAGTGTTACACAGTATATCCATATTAAAAGCAAATAGCTTTAGCAAGGATAATGGACAAAGGATAAAGGAAAAAGAATATCCAAGGAATTACCCAGTGGTGGAACAGCTCTGTAATATCTCTGCAAGTTCTGAAGCTGGGCTATGTCTACTCTTCTCACTGGATCTCTATTGCTGCTACTGATGTCTGTCCTAAGTGCTGTCATTACAGCTTGCAACTTGCTAAGCCATGCAAATTCAGTGCTCCTGGGAGCAGAATAATAAAGGTTATGCATTGTTAAATGAGTCACTGATTCAACTCCCATTTCCCTCAGCACAATTTTATAGTGGATGCCCAGTCAGCCTCACAGGGACAAATAAAAGGGGGTGTTTTCAAGCAATATCCATCTAAAGGATGAGGTGTCATGGTCTCTTGGCAAGTGACTACTTGGATGGCAGAGCAGTTTGATTTGCAACAGTTATAAAACAGCTATTCCTGACCCTAAAGCATAGCAGAGTTAATTACGGTAGTAAGCTGTTTGGAGCAACTAATTTATATTGTGATGCCTTAGTTGGCACAAGAAAGAAGAGATTTGTCAAAATATACTAAGACAGCTCCCCCAAACCCTACTTCATTTTTAACTCAACAGTAAAAATCATGTTTTGTTATGACAGAGACAGAATATAATCAAGGGAAGGTGCGTCTTCCTTGTACTTAAGGCCATATTTTCAGTTCCAAAGAGTGTTAGCTGACAGGCCAAACATGTTGTGCAGTCTTTCAGAAAAAGAAAAATGTTGGGGTTTTTCTTGTTTTCACAAGAACTACAAGTTACAGAATGACAGCCTTTTGGCAAGGCTAGAGAAAACTTTCAAGGCTAAGTGTGTAACAGATGAAGCATCCAGTCTTTTACCTGCTGCTTACTTCATCTCTTGCCATCAGACTGTAAAGGTACTAGTGACTTAAGACAGCTTTTGCCTTCATTCTCTGGCTGGTAACCCTCTGGAATAGTTAAACAAGAAGAAAATGTCATTGACAAGAATGCACAATTCATGTGTTTATGCTTTAAAATGGATTATTAGAGAAAATTGAATCTTGAAGGGCAAAGAACTACAAATATTGGGTTCTAGCAAAATTTTCAGCAACTCACTTTCTCCAGCCCTGCTTCCACTTCACAGTTCCCATAGGAGCTGTTACCCACAGTTTGAGAAAAGTGACCTGAGCTGTATTAAGGCTGAACCAGGCTGAAAATGATGTGTGTGGTGTTTGTTAGGATTTTGTCTGGAAGTTTCCACTCTGCCTCTTCAACTAAGTTCTTTCAAGTTTGGATGGATCATTATCTATTGTATGTGTCTCCATTTGGTACCCATCTGACAGATGAGCAAAGAAAAAGAGTATTCAGGACAGTGAACTAAACATTTGTTTCTATCAGGTCACACTTATGAGACTAAATAACTGAAAATGGGAGATGGGAATCAATTCTCTTTTTGTTCTCTGTATGCCAGCTCTGTACAACACTCCCTCTTCCCTCTTTTCTGTGCCACAAGTCAAGAGGCACTGTTCTTCTGGCCCTCACCTACTCCTCACAGTACCATGTTGTGCACGATCTTGGCTCTAAGAAGCAGAGTGATGATTTCTTCACATCCATTATCAAGAGGTCTCAAGGCACCATGCAATTTTGACCAGTGAATAAAGCATCATAAACTTCAGTTTATGATCCAAGCTTCCCTGTTGGTCTTGTTTGATATCTGCCTAGTAGAGTAAGTTATGGGAGAGAAAAACAACTTTTCTCATTTTCCTGTTTAATAGCTTTTTTTCCCAGAACAGTAGAATATCAATAAAAAGTGAAGTTATTTTATCACTGTTATTTACCAAAGCATGACATTTTATGCTTTGCAAATCTGTAGGACTCAGTTTTGACACAGCTTGTCACCTCTTATTTTAGAAACACGATGGACGATCTCACATATTTCACCAAAGAGAATAAAGGATCCAGATGCCAAATTCTTAAACCCAGTTAAAGAACCCAGAAAAAAGTCATCATTAATAGGCAAAAATTAGGTCACAGACTTTGCCTCCATTTGAGAACATACAGTCTAAGCAATGTATGTTCAGATTTAACATAACTCTGATCATCTTCCTTTCACATCGATTCCAAATGATTAATTGGATCTGTGAAAATGAGGCAAAAGGTCACCCCTCTTGCAGCTAAGCTGTCAAAGTCACTACTTTGATAAATATGGGCTCTGATGACTTCCTGAGGCTATCTTCAGCCCATTGGATATTCTTATGCATATTTAAAAACTTAATTTTACTACTCATATACTTTATTTTTAGTCTTGTCTGTTCCTACAATCAGGAGGATGTAAACAGAGTGAGAAAGAAGTATTTTAGAACTAAAGTCTAATAAGTTTATGTCAGAGAAGATTTGTCATGCCATGTTTTTAAATCAGAGAGGTTGAATCTGCAATTTTAGAACATGTGGTTTGATTGCCCATCCTGGTTTTGGCCTGGTTTTGACTGGGAATGAGTTAATTTTCTTTTTAGCCTCTAGTACAGTGCTGTGTTTTGGATTTAGTGTATGACAAGAATATTGACAACACATTGAGGTTTTGGTTGTAAGTAGTGCTTATTCCAGGTCAAGAATTTTCTGTTTCTCAGGCTCTGACAAGAAGCAGGTGCACAAGAAGCTGGGAGGGAGCGTAGCCAGGACAACTGACTTGAACTGGCCAAAGGGATTTTCCATACCACAGAATGCCATGCCCAGTATGCAAACTGGGGGAGCTGTCTGGAAGGCGCTGATTGCTGCTCAGGGACACTCAGCAGGTGATGAGCAACTGCATGGTGCACCACTTGTTTCTCTCAGGTGTTATTCCTGTCTTTCTATCATTTCCATTAAAATTATTACTGTTATTGTAATTGTAATATTTTATTTTGTTTCAACTATTAAACTATTCTTATCTCAGTGCACAAGACTTCCATTCTGCCAATTCTTTTCCCTGCCAGGGGAGAGTGGGGAGGGGACTGAGCAAGTGCCTGTGTTGCACTTAGTTGCTGGCTAAGACAATGACACTGTCCTAAGGTAGGAAGAGGAATTTTTATTAAGTCTGTTGCACTTCCACAGACCTACAAAAGTAAAAGACATATAGTGGTTAGATTTCAAATAAATGATGGAACACATCATTAATATAATTTTGCTCTGACAAATGTTGCAATATCTGTACTGTCAGAGCTCTGACATCTGTAAGGATGTGCTTGGTATTCACACTATTGTGATTTATCTCACAGGAATAAAAATTGTACTCCTTGATTCCTGGGAAATTATTTCCAGTAAACCAGCGATCTTTAGAAGCAGAACACTCAGACAGACATATGCAAACAATGTACTGTATGCATAACATAGAGACTGACTAAAGAAAAAACAAAATCACTCCCATAAAACCTTCACAAGGATTAAATCATGACTAGGTAAGCAAATCAGGTCATCATTATGTAATCCTTTCCCTTTAGTAGGGTTTCTAAGACACTGTAAGGCATGAAAGGGCTCAGTGGATGCCCTTTTTCTCAATCTGATGGTAAAAGCTGTTTCCAAACCACAGGCATGAAAAACTGAGCATTATGTGTGCCTTGGTATGCTATCATACTATCCTCCAGAATGATCCCCCATAACATGGCTCTGTTCAACTGCTTTATGATAGAAGACACTTGAGCAGAGAGGACAAATAATCTGTATGGGTTTTAACTTACAGAAGGCAAAAAAATATTATGGTGGAATGACTATAACCATCTTACCAAACTACTCCAAAACTGTATAATTTATGTGTACAAAACACAACTTTTTTATTTCCTGTGAGGAACTAAAGTTGGGATTATTTGTAGAAGGTGTGCTTGCTTCTCAGCAGCTTCTGCTCTCTTCTCTGTGCACATGCTGTCATGCCAAAGCATGGCCAATTACTAATGTCTCTGGGAGAGGGGTCTTTTCCAACTTAATGAAATGGAGCATTTTCTCTAAAGAATCAGCATGTACATCCCTCCTAAGAGAGCCCCATCTGGCACCTAAAGGCTTGTAGTAAGTATCAAAGCAGGCTGTTGCAAATTTCTAAGGGATATGACATTATTAAATGAGTCTGAAGAAGCCAATGACCTATGCACATCTATGCATGACACAGCTGCCAAGACCTTTCTTAGAAATGTTATTATATATCCTGTGAAACTCCCCATGGAAGAACTGAGTACTGTGTCTGCAACAGAGATTCTACTTGTGAAAAAAAATGAGGTAATGTAGAATTTGGAAAGCATGTTTATGCCTAAAAAGTTTTCCTTTAAAATCCAAAAGTACCAGAAAGCGAGTTTCTGCAAGAGATGCAATCAAAACTTATTATAATGAAGTAAAGTCTGAACTCTATCAAACACTAACAAACTCCTATGGGGAATCAATATCTCCCAGTGAAAACAAAGTATTGGCAATATATCACTGTATCAGTGCAGAAAATGGGTTATTGGCCCAATATTTAATACCCACTAGCTGAGACAAGAGTTTCCCATGTCTCTGTACCAACAAGAGGAATATTATCTTGTTGTATTCATTTACAGTTTTGGTCGAGGTAGCAACTTCCATTTCCTGTTGTTTTGGTTGTGTCTTCTCTAAGTGCTGGCCACTGGAAATGGGGAGGCCTGAATAGGTGAATATGTTATACCTGATAAAATAAATTGGAGTAAGGGAAAGAATGGTAGTCTCTCATCCTTCATTCTCTTTCTGAAGTACAATTGACTTGCAGACAGTGTAGGGAACTATGGGAACTGCAACCTCCCTCACCTGTATTTTCCAAGATAAGCTGGTGTTGAAAAGTAATTGGTGACCTTTGTGGTTCATAGTCTCTCTTTTGATAGGTCCATGAAATTTCCTGGGTAATGCTGAGCAATGCTGTCTCTACAGGTCAGTACTGTGTCACAATTAGAACAGCCTATGTCATCCAGTTCAGATGCAGTTCTTTGGCTACTCCAGGGAAAGGTATTAGGCTGACAGTCTACTAACATTCCATTGAACAAGGACACTTGGAAGAGAGGAGTGACTTGATTTCAGTCATGGAACTTGAAAAGATCCCTTTCTCATGCAAAATGAAAATAAAGACTGTAACTAAATTTATTGGGGGAAAAAATATAGACAGCATGTTACAAGATTTTATCAGAATATGGACATCAGAAAAGTATAAAAAAAATTTTAACCTTCTTTGAAGTATACAGTGTGTCTTCCTCTTTCTCTGTATGGAGTTGGCAAGCTATAGCTGAAATGTCTTGCAGAGGCTGTCCTCAGGAAATAAGAGCAATCTGTACAGGCGTGGCAGCTCATGAACTTCCACTCTTGTCTGAAATCTGCTGGTTCAGTCTTTCAATTATCAGAAGAGATGATGAATATGGTGTGACTGACTCACCATCTGCTTATGATGCAGCATGTGACATATTGCTTCATCAGAGACTCATGAGAAACCTTCTTCCTCTGCATGGTTCCCAGCAAGTGCTATAATCTGATCCCCTAGAAAAGCCCATCATACTTGCAGCTTGCTTATCATGTGAACACATTTTCTGAACATTCACTGTTAAGTGCTGCCCAGGTCACTTTCTGACAAATGGCCATTCTGTACAAAGAAAGCAGCAATCTCTGATAATAAGAGGAAAACTATTAATGCTTCTTTTGTTATTCACTACCACATCATTGATCACAATGAAAATTTCTTAGACATCATTCATGTTCAGTAATTAATATTTACCTCTATGGGAGAAAGCTTGGTGGCACCTAGTATATGTGTATTTTTTAAATATGCATCTCAGACACAGTCTGCCTAGTTAAGGAAAGAGGAAGAGATGATAGTACAGAAAATCCCAGGGCAAGTGCTAATCCAATGTTCAAAAGTAACCTCTCATTCTTGCTTGTCCATCATAAAAGCCCTCAAGTCAAATGAACTGTTCACCATACAGAGATGCTACAAGTTTTTCTCTAGTAATGTCACCCTCATATCTCAGTTTGCTCTCCTGTAGAACAGACACGATAAGTTGCCAGGTGTACTGCAGTCAGTGGGATTGGTGAGCTCTCTGTCTGAATGATAGTGTGTTTGTTGTCCCTTCATACTTTTGCATCTTCTTTGAAGGGAATGACAAGCCCTTAAGGCTAAACAAGTCACCTAGGGCATATTCTACATCTTTACATAATGCTTTGTATCTGAATGCACATATATTTAGCAGTTATGTGCTTTGCTGCTTAAAGCAGATGAAAGTACATGGGTCTTTTTATATACAGGGCTCCCTGCAATTCCACATTAGTCAATGAAAAGGATATAATTGAATGATAAAGGAGCAGCAGTCACTGCTAGAATTATTTATAAGTCATTCATTCATCTTTATGTATGGTGCTGTCAGGGTTTTTCTGCTCACATAGAGGGAAAGAAAAACCAAGACTTAGTGCTTGCTCTTCCAGAGAACTGTGCAAGCATTAACTAAAACCAGGTGGAAAATAATGATAGAAGGAAAAGGCCACACAAAAATTAATTTTTAATGCAGCTTTAAATATAGCTTGTTAAAAAGAAATTATAAGAAGATTAGAAAGTGTCTTACACCAAGACCCTCAATATGTTATCATTTACTCTCCTACAAAGTGAGTGTAAATGTATATGAGAAATATACTTTTGATCTGGTGGCAATTATGCTCACCCTTTCCACTGGTGTAAAGTAGCAAAGGATTAGACAATACTGAGTCCAGGTTATTAAAGACAACATTCTGAGAGATATGGTGAGTGGAAATACCATTTTAAGAAAGATAAAATTAAGCAGGATATCCTACTAGTGTCTAACACCCAGAAAACAGTATTCATCCACAACAGAAAAGGTATTTTGTAACTGGTTTCTCTGTTGTTTTCAAACTCAAGCTGTAGCAGAAGAGCTTGTAAGCAATTCTTTTTTTAATAAAAAGTCCAAGATTAATGAAATAACCATTGACAATTAAGCAACGCAACTGAAGTCTCCCTCTTCAAAGGTAGGTCAGAGAAGTAGAGAAATATGCAGGTTGCCACAGTTGGCAGAGAGCCCTCTGTCATGTTCATCTTTTTCTGTTTATGTTTTTTTGGTGAAAGTACTTCTGGCAGCACCTTGGACTTGATGGAATAATTCGATGATCATAATTTGATGGTCATAACCCGATGTGTTCAAATTTTCTATGCTTTTTTTCTTTGGATAAAAGACAAGATGGAATCAATCTCTGAAGCATCTGGAGCATCATCTCGTCAATAAAACAATTTCAATAACATGCCATAACTAATCTTCAGATTCTTGAATTTTGAAATCTGATTCTAGCTTTAAGTCCAACTGGCTGCTTGGGCCACCATTTGTTAAAAAAAATATTTCTGGAGACAGAATCTTGGTTGTCAGGACGACTTTCTCTGTTGTGTGCTTAGCAGTACTGTGAAAAATTTGCAGCTTTGCACAACTTCTCAGTACCAAATAGACTCTCAAGGTACCCCAGGGAAGCTGTTGAGTTTGTTACTATTGCATCATTGACAAAGACAGATAAACCTCTTTCATTCTTTTCTATTTTTGGCAACTAATTTAGAACACCATCTCCCAACTCTATGAATCATGCCTTCAAATATATTTCAAATATACATCCCCCTTTCTAGAAGGGGAAAGAGAATCTCTGTCAGCAGGCCAACTTGGTGAAGCAGGCTTTAAACTGAAGTACTCAGGGTAGGGGCTCCAAAGAGACAATGTTCACGGCATCACATCCAACTGGGGAATAACCCAGGCCCACCAGAGCAGTGACCAACAATCCTTATCTGCCTCCCAAGATCCAGAAGGCAAACCACCTTGAGGGTGTGTATGGCTGTGGTGGAGCCTCTTGCATCCTTTCTGGGAAATCTGCACACTTGATTACTTCTCTGAAATGCCTGTACACCACCACACACAGCATAGGGAATAAACAGGAATAATGAGAGGTCTGTGTGAGGTCTCAGGGCCACAATCTCATTGCAGTTACAGAGACATGGTGGGATAGCTCACATAACTGGAATGCTGTTATGGATAGTTACATACTTTTTAGAAAAGACAGACCAGCAATGTGAGGTGGTGGAACTGCTCCTTATATGAGAGAGCAGCTGGGATATATCGAGCTCTACCTCCAGCTGGGTGAAGAACAAGAAGAGAGCTGATGGGTAAGAATTCAGGGGCAGGCAACATGGGTGACACTGTTATGGATGTTTGCTACAAGCCACCCCATCAGGAAGAGAAGGTCAGATTTCTACAGTCAACTGGCAGGAGCCTCTCTCACAGGCCGTGGTGTCCATGGAGAGCTTCAGCCACCCTGTTTTCTGCTGGAAAGACAGCCAGGCACATTCTGCCCAGGAGGTTCCTACAGAGCATGGATGATAAATAACTTGGATGCAGGACTTGAAGGTACACTAAGTAAACACGCCAACAAAAATAAATTGGGATGAGATGTTGACTCCCTTGAAGGCAGAGAGATCTTGACAAATTAGAGAGCTGGGCAATCAAGAACCAGGTAAAGTTTAACAAGGGCAAGTGCCAGATTCTGCACCTGGGACAGGGCAGCCCTGGATGTACACACAGACTGGGGAACGAGAGGCTGGAAAGCAGCCCTATAGAAAGGGACCTGGGGTTCCTGGTCAATCACAAATTACGTATGAGTCAGCAGTGCCCTGGCAGCCAGGAGGGCCAACTGAGTCCTGGGGTGCATCAGGCAGCTGGGCAAGGGAGGGGATTGTCCTTCTTTACTTTGTGCTGGTGCGGCCTCACCTCAAGTCCTGTGTTTTTGGGTGGTTTTGGACTCCACAATAAAAAGGGGACATAAAGAATGTCCAAAGGAGGGCAGTGAAGATGGTGAAGGGCCCTGAGGGGAAGCTATAAAAGGAGCAGCTGAGGTCACTTGGTCTCTTCAGCCTGGAGGAGACTGAGGGAAGACCTCATCACAGTCTACAGTTTCCTCATGGGGGGGAAGCAGATGGATAGGCACTGATTTCTTTTCTCTGGTGACCAGTGACAGGGCCTGAGGGAATGGAATGAGGCTGTGCCAGGGGAGGTTTAGGTTCTATATTAGAAAAATTTTCACCCAGGGGTGGTTGGGCACTGGAATGGACTCCCCAGGGAAGGGGTCCCAGCACCAAGCCTGACTGAGTTCAAGAAGCATTTGGACAATGCTCCCAGACACATGGTATGATTCTTGGGGTCATCCTTTTACAGGGTCAGGAGTTGGACTTCAATGATTCCTTGTGGGTCCCTTCCAACTCAGGATGTTATATGATTCTAAGATTCTGTGGTGAGTAATTTTTTTAAGTTAAAGATTTCAAATAATTTTATTTCTGAAAGTTAAATAAAACAGTGCATAGAATACCACAAAGCTGAGAGGCTAGAACTGTTATTTTCATCAATTTTGCTACAGGTACATGTTCTCTGTTAAAAAGAAAACAGTCACTGTTTAATGCAACTGTTTAAATAGTCTGTCCTAAATAGAGCAGAAGAGTCAGCAAACTTACAGTTGCACAAGGCTTAGTGAGGCAAATGTCTGGAGCACATCTTTTATTTAACAAGGAAAGGTAGAACCATTCTACCATGTTCTGACTGTTCAGATATGTGCTACAAGTGTTACAAGGCCCATTGCAAATTACTGTTTCCACATTCATATCATCTTCTATTATCTCTGCTCAGTCACTGTGAGGCAGCCTAATCTATTCCTCACCGCACAGACAATTTTTTCTAACCACTAAATAGCATTTCCCATTTGGATTCTGGTACCCAGCAATGGGCTCATTTGTTTAAAGACAGTTTTTACATGCCCTACTAAAAAATGTCATTTTGTGGCCAGGGAGTTTAAACACTTTCCCAGCCAGGAAATTTAACCCATTTGTTGTGTGTGTATGGGTTTATGTATACATATAATTGTTATTTAAGTCAAAGGCATAAACAACAATTACAAAATATTGTAGAAACTGTAGGATGAGTTGTCATAATAATGATTTTAAGATTCTTTTTACTGCTGAATGACTAGAAAAAATCCATTTATGAGCCCTTAGTTGGAAAGCATTTACAAAGTTGCTTAACACCAAGTATATATTCAGTTGGAATGACCTAAAACTAACCTAATTTTATATTAGAATTAGATAGTGGTGAGCTACTGATGGCTACCATGGCTTTCCCTCATATGAGGCCATAAGGATAATGTGAGAGCACCTGGAAAATTGTCTATGAAAAAAAGGGTCAGACTATCACTTGCAGTAATGAGGTGAATGAAGGTGAATAAGTATTACCAGACTTATACACTGGGGCTTTTTGAGAACTTGTACTTGCAGGTGTTAGTTAATTTGTCTTGTGCATCATCTCTCATTTTCATTTGAGTTTGCACCTCATTTTCAAACATGTCTGCAGCCTGTTTGGATGTTCCTAAATCAAGGTGCAGTACCTTGCGTGGATATACAAATGTAAACGTAGAAACAAGCTTGTAAGGAGATTATATATAATGATGACTTGCTCAGATTGGAACAGATATTTATTATAAATATCAGGAATGGCCAGTTTCCCATAACAACGATGATTTCATGGAAAATGTAGGGATCCACAAGATGATAACACTGACTGCAAAATTTGGAAACTGATCACTTCTTGATCAGGAAAAGGAAACCATAAAGTTTGTTTCGGGGATGAACTACTTTCAGACTGTTTATTGATCTAAGTATTCACAGTGCCCCTGGGAAATCTCTCTATTTCTGATCCCTTTTCCATACCTCCCTAAAGAAGGATTTCCAGTTAGATTAACATGGCAATTCAGCTTAATTTTACGGGAAAAGGGATATATTAATATTATCAATTCAAAATATAAATGTAGTTCTATGTTTCACAAGAAATTCTGGTATTTCAGCTTGATTTTTGATGAAAATAAATCTGAAAAATCAAAATTTCCTATAGGAGAGAGAGAGAATTTCAAATTTTGTTTCTTAGCTGTCCTTGGCTGACTTAAACATGAAGGGAACATGTGGAAACATGATTTAGAATTAAGTTCTGTGCTGGCCACAAAATGAGCACCTACTCTAACAACAGGCATGATCAGCCTACAACTCATAGGTGATATGAGTTAAATGATGTTACAGGGAGTCAACTAGGTCTGCTTACCTGGCCCTCCATCTGCTCTTGAATGCCATTTTTTCTTGAGATGGCGTTCTTGCAAAAGACTTTAGCTAGATAAATTATTCTGATGGTGACAGACTGCTCCTGGCTGCCTTTTCTGTCATTCTGAGCTGCATTGCTCATGTGCTACACACTTTCAAGGGCTCTGATAAGTCTCTGGGAAAAAATGTTGGTGAAGAGCAGGCTGGTTATCACTGTCAGAACCATGAATCCACGAATCCTGCTTGACTTTCAAATTGCCTGTGGGCTAGAGAATAGCTGGAAGTGCAAACCATCCCATGTTGGAGGAAGACACAAATAATCCTTTTTCCTAGGACAGGTTTATGGCTATATGTGTTCCAGCATTTAGGTGTAGGAGGTTCTTAAACCTAATCTGAAAGGAGGTTGCAACAAGATGAGGATTGGTCCATTCTCCCTAGTGACAGGAAATGGCCTCAAGTTGTGCCAGGGGAGGTTTAAATTATACATTAGGAAAAATTTCTTCTTTGAAAGGGAAGTTAGACATTGGAATAAGCTGCCCAGGGCAGTGGTTGAGTCACCATCTCTGGAGGTGCTTAGAAACCACACAGATGTGACACTTAGGGACAAAGTTTAATGGTGGACTTGATTTACCTCAAAAAATTTACTGTGCGTATTGCATGATGAGACTTTTGCAGCTAAAATGAGTACTAGAACATTGGAATGTTAAGGCTTCATCAGTGGAGCTATACAGTATTTCCCAGCAAATAAATATATATCCATGTAACTGAAGCCTAAACGAAAGCCTATTTATGAGTTTCCAGTTCTGTCATGTACAAGGAACTAAACGTACAATTAATTGCATTACAAAGAGAGTGTTGGTAAAATGTGTGTATCTTGCATATGTCACCTTGCCATCACATATATCCCTAAATCCAGGAATGCAAACCCTTTCAAGCAGGAAGTCAGCCAATGTCGAAAGGTGATGTCTTATTCTAGATGCCACTGCAGCTGGGGACATGGCAATACTTCTGTCATGTTACAGCAGTGGTTTTCCTGAGAAAAATCTTAAAACCAGGAAGTGATGACATACACCTTTTCACTTTTCTTTGCATGATATCTTCCTTAGATGTTATTAAACGCATGGCAACTTCTCCGCCAGAATCTCAGTCATTAATTTCAAGCTGTTATTTGGTCTTCCCAGGTCGACCATACATTAGAAAGGACTGTTTAGTTTGAAAGATAGGTTTTTAATAATTGGTATATGCCTTCAATCACATTGTCCATAAATGATTTTATAGTAAAAACTGAGCAAACAGAAACTCCTTCTTTCCTTTTTAATTAAAAATTTTTGAAGACTTTAGGAGTAGATCACCTGCCCAAGGGTGCATTGCCTGATTTTGATTTCTTTTTGGTGAGTAGAGTGAAAGAACTGACATACTCTCCCAAGAAACAAGACCCGAGCAAATGTTCTTGTGTAGGGAAGGTGATTTGCAAAAACCAATGATCCACCTAAAACTCCTCCAGTTTGAAATTACTATTAAAATATTTATCATCAAAGAAAGCACAAAATGCTGCGTTTTAAACTACATTTCAACCTTCCATTAGTTTTCCAGCTTTACATGACACTGCCTTAATAATATCTCCCACATGTTAAAATACTCTCCCTAAAAGGACTTTTCTTCTGATATTTTATGCCTTGTTTGTAAAGTCAAGCACAAAAGAGAAGTAGAGTTGAGAAAATAATCAAAATAAACAATGAAAACACTCAAAAGGACACCTACAGGACATCAGAATTACCAGTTCTCAGAGATGAAGGGAGCACTGCACAGGTCAGACTGAGCCATCTCAGGCATGGTTAGCTGTGCTTTCTGAGGCCTTAGCATGCAACCCAGAGAAACACTGGCCTTGGCCTTTATTAACAAATGACAAGAAACAGTCTGATAAAACATGACATGGAATTATATAAAACATTGCAAGTTTCCCTTTCAACAACAGGGAAAGGGAAGCCTGATGAGAGACCGATTAAATTGCTGAATTGGTTACGTGAAGGGACAAAGACCTACCTTCCTTTTTCACAAAATTGTCTTTCTCTAGGAAAGATGGAGTTATTTTTGAAAACCCCAAGTGTTGATAGCCCCTTGGAATATATATTCTTGTGAACATTGGGTAGGGACACAGCTGATTTGTGTTTTTCAGAGCAGTGCAAAGTCACAAGGTGTTAATGGAGCTTTGCGACAGGCATCTCATTTTTACATGTTATGTGCTAGAATGTGAATCATAGAATTCATATTGGATTCCTCAAAGTAGAACATGAGAGTTTCAGGCACTGATTCATGCTCTTACCTGAAACCATTACAACAACAATTTCATGTCAGCTTTAGTCACAAGAGGGCCGGAGGTTCAGCAAAAGCACGGAGGACCCAGTCAAAAGTCTGTAGAAAGACATAGCAAAGAAATAACAAACAGCTGGGAAAAGGCAAGCAGAACTTATGTCTTAAAAAGGGCTTTAAAAGATAGAGCCAGGGACTTTTATGCTTCTCAAAATGCTTCTTTCATTCAAGTGACAAAATTCCAAGCAATCAAAGGAAAAGTTAGCAGTGTAAAAATTACCTCATGACACACTTTTAAAAAAAAAATAACCTGTTGCATATCCTTTGGTAAATGCTATGTTCAGTAATAGTTTGAAACAGCTGGTACAAGTGGAAATGAATAATTTTGCCTAGGCCACAGTAAATGTTTGTTGCATGCATGCATAAAGGAAAGATTAGAGACAAATTTTATAATGTAGCAGAACAATTTATCTGCCACATAGACTCACGACTATTTGAACTGAGCATTTGTGACTGAGGAAGCAGTCTGTAATCTCAATCTGCTCTTATTTCTTTCAGTAGCTGTTGAGTTTTGATGGTTACTTCCACAAGGAAGTAAATCTGTTAAGAATTTTGTTCTTATATGAAAAATAGATAAGTTTAATGAGCAAAAGACGTGAGGCAGAATTTGGATTTTATCCTGAGACAGAATTGTGAGACAAGATCTACATATGTGAATTGCTCTTGTACCTGAAGTGCCATTGGGTTTCTCTTACATGTCATGAATACTTTAAGCTGCTTACCTGTTGCCATAACAAAAGTGAAAGGAAGAGAGACTGAAAGAGAGAAAAAGAGGAAAGGCAGGCCGGAATTTATATTTATTTATATATAATTATATATTATATTCTTATATTTACTAATGGCAATGGAAAGTGATCCAACATTTGAGGCGCTTACTTGAATGAACTGTGAGTGTTCTGAATTAAACAGATCATTAAATTCCCTGATAAATTGAGAGTTGTAGTCTTTGGCACAATGATTTATGACATATTCAGGCTAAAATAACGAATTCTATCCCATATATGCACAATGAAATCTATGAAGTTANACATCAGAATTACCAGTTCTCAGAGATGAAGGGAGCACTGCACAGGTCAGACTGAGCCATCTCAGGCATGGTTAGCTGTGCTTTCTGAGGCCTTAGCACGCAACCCAGAGAAACACTGGCCTTGGCCTTTATTAATAAATGACAAGAAACAGTCTGCTAAAACATGACATGGAATTATATAAAAAAATTGCAAGTTTCCCTTTCAACAACAGGGAAAGGGAAGCCTGATGAGAGACCGATTAAATTGCTGAATTGGTTATGTGAAGGGACAAAGACCTACCTTCCTTTTTCACAAAATTGTCTTTCTCTAGGAAAGATGGAGTTATTTTTGAAAACCCCAAGTGTTGATAGCCCCTTGGAATATATATTCTTGTGAACATTGGGTAGGGACACAGCTGATTTGTGTTTTTCAGAGCAGTGCAAAGTCACAAGGTGTTAATGGAGCTTTGCGACAGGCATCTCATTTTTACATGTTATGTGCTAGAATGTGAATCATAGAATTCATATTGGATTCCTCAAAGTAGAACATGAGAGTTTCAGGCACTGATTCATGCTCTTACCTGAAACCATTACAACAACAATTTCATGTCAGCTTTAGTCACAAGAGGGCCGGAGGTTCAGCAAAAGCACGGAGGACCCAGTCAAAAGTCTGTAGAAAGACATAGCAAAGAAATAACAAACAGCTGGGAAAAGGCAAGCAGAACTTATGTCTTAAAAAGGGCTTTAAAAGATAGAGCCAGGGACTTTTATGCTTCTCAAAATGCTTCTTTCATTCAAGTGACAAAATTCCAAGCAATCAAAGGAAAAGTTAGCAGTGTAAAAATTACCTCATGACACACTTTTAAAAAAAAATAACCTGTTGCATATCCTTTGGTAAATGCTATGTTCAGTAATAGTTTGAAACAGCTGGTACAAGTGGAAATGAATAATTTTGCCTAGGCCACAGTAAATGTTTGTTGCATGCATGCATAAAGGAAAGATTAGAGACAAATTTTATAATGTAGCAGAACAATTTATCTGCCACATAGACTCACGACTATTTGAACTGAGCATTTGTGACTGAGGAAGCAGTCTGTAATCTCAGTCTCCTGTTATTTCTTTCAGTAGCTGTTGAGTTTTGATGCTTACTTCCACAAGGAAGTAAATCTGTTAAGAATTTTGTTCTTATATGAAAAATAGATACATTTAATGAGCAAAAGACGTGAAGCAGAATTTGGATTTTATCCTGAGACAGAATTGTGAGACAAGATCTACATATGTGAATTGCTCTTGTACCTGAAGTGCCATTGGGTTTCTCTTACATGCCATGAATACTTTAAGCTGCTTACCTGTTGCCATAACAAAAGTGAAAGGAAGAGAGACTGAAAGAGAGAAAAAGAGGAAAGGCAGGAATTTATATTTATTTATATATAATTATATATTATATTCTTATATTTACTAATGGCAATGGAAAGTGATCCAACATTTGAGGCGCTTACTTGAATGAACTGTGAGTGTTCTGAATTAAACAGATCATTAAATTCCCTGATAAATTGAGAGTTGTAGTCTTTGGCACAATGATTTATGACATATTCAGGCTAAAATAACGAATTCTATCACATATATGCACAATGCAATCTATGAAGTTATAAATACAGCTGCATAAATACTGCGTAGATGGGGGTTTTTCTCTCAACAGAGAAAAATAGCTGGTAGAGCTAGAGCAACCTGATTCTGAGTGAGAAGTTAATTTTGAGGGTAAGCAAGGTGCTAGGCTTGTATTTTCTTAAATGAAAATGAGAAGAGGTGATCTACAGAAATACATAAACAAATGGCCTTAGAGAATCCATTTCTCCTAGAACAGCTATTTAGAAAATGTAAAAGGAAATAAGACTAGTCTGATGTTTTCTGTTATCACTGAACTTATGAGGATTAAATTATTCCTTTAGCTGAAAATAAGATCCCTCAGCATTTTAACCTCATCCTCTTACTTTTAATCTGCATTTTTCAAAGTTTTAACATGAAGGTAATTGCCTGTCACTGCTAAGTAACACACAGAAAGAAAAAATAGGTTCCCCTTTTGGCCGGAAAGTGGGAGTATTAGGACTGGACAATTTAACAATTATTTTTTAGAAGTTAACACCCTGCTGAGGCATTTATATTTCTCTGAGCACTTACACAGAAAGCCATTGCTGCGGCAGGTTATAACCGGCTTATAAAGCAAAGTTTTTCTTTTGCAGTCTGCTGCCTTGAGATGTCATTGTTGTGCTCAAACAACCAAAAGCAACTCTGAATACTCGATTCTGCACCCCAAGACAGCCTCCAAAACTAACCAGTTTCCTAGACTGCCTTTCATCAGCCTATTTTGATGAATATAGGTTAAAAAAAAAACTAACATAAAAAAAAAGGAAGGTGCTTTGATTTTTCACAGATTGTAAAGCAGTGGAGAAATCAAAGTGTACTCAACATAAATATTTATTGCAGCTGAGATTTTGCTAGAAATTGACAATTTTATGAAAGGTGACAATGCTGGTATGACAATAATATGAGTTGCCAAATCATGTGATTTAGGTGGCAAATTGATACATTATTACTGAAAAATCTTTATAATGACCACATTGCCTATAAAATCTGAACTGCATACCATAGAAGGCTTCAACAAAACCTTTGAAAATGCTGGAAACTTCTGCACAGGGGGATTGTCCAGACCTTCAGTTATTCATAGCATCATCTTAATAATGTTTTGAGCAGGACAAAACTACGGCACACAGGAACAGGGCTTCTGAAACCTTCAACTGCAGAAGTCCCCATATTTCTCCTATTTCAAGTGATAATTTTCTTCCAACATTCTACAGAAGACAAAGTCATGCACTGTTGTGCTTGAAAAGCCATGAATGTGGTTCTTCTGGAGTGTAATTAGAAAGTGCTAATACCAATGAGGAAACTCTCAGATGTTCAGAAGGCCATTTTTTTATATTCATTCATATATACCTATATATAATGTATAAATTTACATATCATACTAAAGGATTCAAAGAAATATATGAGTTTCTCTTTATTTTTCTTTTTTTGACTTATGTATTTTGAAAATACGCTAAAATATAGCAAGAATCAAGAAGGTGAAAATGTCTTTCTATACAGAAAAACAGAGATTTGGGGTTCTAAACATACAACTGAAAGTGCAGATACCTACTTTCTTGATTTTCATTATGATTAATTTTAGAATAGATATTTTGATAAAGGATTGAGCAATGAGTTAAATGGAAGATTTGTTTTGTCTCCAAACAAAATTTTCAGGTGAGTTACGCCCAGGTGTGTTAATTTCAAACTGAGTCTTGGAAATCTATATTTACAAGTATTTTTCACTGTCTTCTTCCTACTACTCCATTTGGCTGCATTTGGATCCCATTTGAAATGTCAAACTACAAAGATTATAATTTTTAATATTTGTGTACGTCACTGGAGTTTTTAGGGAAATGTTCAACATATTCCTTTTCAATGAGCTAAAATTTGGCGTGGCAGAGTTCAATGCATTTTATCACAGAAACCCTGATTAAATCCTAACTGAAAACTAATCCAACGCTGTCTGAATGGGCTGACAGTAGTTACCTATATCACACTGCTTTCAGCAGTGGAACAGATTCCTCTACAGATGGATTAGAAGTGGAAAGAGACCAAGGTCTGTCTAAGAGACCAATGTCTGTCCTAAGATCCCTTCTGTTTTAGAGTGTATTAAAAGACAGCNCACAGAAACCCTGATTAAATCCTAACTGAAAACTAATCCAACGCTGTCTGAATGGGCTGACAGTAGTTACCTATATCACACTGCTTTCAGCAGTGGAACAGATTCCTCTACAGATGGATTAGAAGTAGGTAGAGACCAATGTGTCCTAAGCAGACCCCTTCTGTTTTAGAGTGTATTCATCTATTAAAAGAGAGTCAGTCCTCCCTATCAGGCTTCCTTTCCCATGTTTTTGCAACAGCATCTTTATGTTTATGGATTTTTAAGAACCCGATAACCCAAGGAAGCACAGTGACTGTCTCTTGGTGGAATTTCAGCAATCTCACAACAGGCCTATCTGCACAGGCCCTCTATGACAGATCACTGTCAGCCTCTTTTATGTCTCTTTCAAAGCCAAATCTTCTAAAAATTCACATTAGTAGGTGATAGCAATGATGAAGCAATGCATAAAATTGTCAGAGAAAAATATAGTATTTGTTGTTTAGTGGTAATTGAATAAAATTAACTGATTAGTAGAGCAGATTCTTGCTGGACACCATTAAATTTGAAGAGCAGAAGTGAGCCTTACTTTACTTGTATTGACAGCAGTTAGGTTTTGCTAATAAAGACTCTTTGTTTTCTCCCAATTTGAAATACATCTCAGGAGTTTTACTCTGGTTTTCTTTTTCAAAAACTCTAAATAGTGAGGGTATTTATTGTAAACTAGGAGCTTGTTCCCAAGAGGGGTGGTCAGTCTTCCTCTATTTGTACATTCCATTTACATTCGTGCTGGCACATTTTAACACTACAGACAGAAAAAAATCAGCATTTTGTTATGAAGCAGAGCTACAAGAGGAAATCATTGCCCATTATTTTACCTATAATATTTCTAGCTGGGATTTTTTCTTTTCTTTTTTTTTTTAATGAGAGAAAATAAACAAAAGATATTGCCACATATTTCAAACTGGAAGCTTTTAAAAACATCATTATCTTTTTTTCTCTCCAGTTACAGGAGCAGAACAGCCCTCAGGTGCTGTGTAGGGTATTTTGTAGCCTCATTTATTTAGAAATTAATCTCACCTGGCAAAGTAAAAACTATTTGCTATTCCCAGCAGTGATGACCTAAAAAGTCAGCATTAAACAGTATTTGTTTGACATTTTATAATGTAATCAGGCCTCTTTATTGATGCTTGCTGCTGAGAAGGGCATAAAGGTTCTCCCAGAGAAAGGAGTAGAAACTCAGTTTCAGCAAATCACTTAAGCAGGTGCTTATTTAAATATATGTTTCAATTTAAGCAGGTGCTTATATTCCATCAAAGTAAACTAGTCTCAAAAATGTACTTCAGTGCTCTGCTAAAGCTGGGCTAGCACCTCGATTAAAGCCTAAATTTGCAAATACTTACATTTCTGGCTTTTCTCTAAAGCTCTTTGAGAAATTCAGAGCCCCAGCTTAGGTGTTATGCATCTGCAATGAACAAGAACATTTCCTTCCTCCACATGAAATCTCACTGGCTGATGAAGAAATTATAGTTTAATATTAAAAAAAGAGAAATCAGAAGTAAAGTCTTATCTCTTCTGTATTAAAAAATGCTAGGTCAAAATGAGCTTTTATTTGTCTAGTGAGGTAAATAACCATGCTTGTGAGGAAGATCAGTTGTCTAGAAATGCAGCGTTCTTACGACTGAGTCACAGCTGAGCCTGAAAACAAATTCCTTGCTTCTTGAGATCTGCAGAGGCCCCTCAACCTTTTCATGAGAGCCTGTGTCTCAGTCACACACTGTGCCCAGATGTCACTGTCAGTAGCCACACTTGCCCTGATAAAATCCCCCATTTCTTCAGTCATTTCAATCTAGAAAAATAGCTTGTTTATGTAGTTTCTTAACCTCTGTGCTGGCTCAGAGTTACCAGAACATGAAGAAGGTCCGTTTATTAAATTCCCATTTCTAAGCGTTTCAGATAAACTGATGGCAGTTATTCCTGTGTGGTAATGGTAGAATTAATAGTAAACATATAAAAACATATAGCAAATATGCCTTTGCTAAAAGGAGTTTTGTATATTTACATGTGAGTAACTGGGTAAAAGAAAATTATATTTACCAAATATTTGCAAGGAGGGAGGAAGGAAAAGAAATGACATTATAAAATATAATTATTTGAACATTTTTTGTTTCAATAAAGCAGTGTTTGAGGGTTTAGAGATGTGGTTTGCACTCTTGGTTTTATTCCTGATGTCTAAATGATTTTTTCCATTTGAGTAATTTGACTTCCAAAAATCAATGTGTGGTTCTGGATAAAGTCTGCAGGGTCATCAGACACAGAGATGTCAAAAAAGCAATACTCTTTCTGTCTCAGACATCCTTCATCCAGGATTTGCATATACCCAGAAAGATCAAATTTCTAATTTGTAGAGTATTTGGGGATTTTTGGAGATGAAAGTCGCCATTCAAATGTTAGCTATTACCATTGCAGGAGGCAATCTTTAGTATCACAGTAGGGGTAAGTGCTATAATTAGTGCCAGATAGCATTGCTACTGTTTTTCATTTATATTACTGACAGTTCTGAAATTATCTTGTGGGGAAAAGCAGAAATTATTTGAGAACCCATTCCTGACTCTGATCCCTAATTAATTGAATGTATTATCCCTTACAGACATATACTCTTTTACCTGAAATATTACAGTAGTTAATGTTAGCATGAATGACAGTATATTGCTCTTTATGTGTCATGGGACACTGAATATGATACTGTACAATTTTAAACTTTTACTTTCTTTTGAACTTCCAGGCTCAAGCTGCTACTCATCCACAACTGTGTTTTCTAATCTGCTGAACAAGCTGTATTGGTTTATGTAACAGTCATTATTACTGCAACATAATTGAGAGGCTTGAAAATATTTAACATCGTTTGACAAACTCAGTTTACTTTCTCATCTCATTTTTTTTTCAAAATAGTTGTGTATATGGCTTTTTCTAAACTTGGCATTACTGTGTTTATTTACCTACAGTCTACAATATACAATTTATTTTAATATCAGAAATGGCACCATGCTGAAGGAAAATTTCTCCTCTTCACTAAAGCACTGAAAAAACCTCAGTACAACATGTCCCTGCCATGTTGTACAATACATGTGTATGTGCAGCCCAAAATACGTCCATATTGCTTTGTAAAATAATTTTCAATGGGCTCTTCTATCACAGTCTAGTGTTTAAGGTTCGAGATTCTCAGGCTTTTCTCTCCAACTGACATCACATTTTTGGATGTTTTTCATATGCATGTCATATTTATGTATGTCTCAGGAATTCTTAAACTTCAGTTCATTATGCAGTGAAGATAGCAAAATTGTAGCACATGCGTTTCACAGACTGATTCTAAATTAAATTTTCATTCCTACTTCTAGGCTTTCAGGTGTCTTAATAGACTTTGAGAGGGCTTGCAACTTCACAAAGTCATCAGTAGGAGCGAATTTCATTAATAATGTTACACTTTCGTTCAGGTTATTAATGAGTATGTTTAATAAGAACAGGCACAAGATCCTGCACTACCCTGTTATTAATAACATTAATATATTTAATACTTGGAAACCACTCTGGTTTTTTATGGCATAGTATATCTTCTCCATTAGACTGCTGTACTTCTGTTGTGCAGCAAGCAATTGAATCTGGTACTGCATATTTTGATTTGTGCTAACACCCCTATACACTAATCTTACTAATACGCCTTACATTTATTTATGTCATAAATCAAGGTACCCTTGCATCCTTAGTCTTTTGCAAAATATATCTATATGTCATTGCTTCTGTATCACGAGTGGAGATTCATTTTGGGTTGATTTTTCTGCTGGCCTGGCAAAATTGTATTTTTTGCAAGGTACTGTAAACATCTTCTTTCATGGTGTATCCATTATGACAAATGTTAAAAACATTTTGCAATGAAGTTTATCTAATTTTTAATTCCATTTCATTACATACACTGTTCTGTGGAACTCTCTTTACAGTATCTGGTAAGTTCTGTCACAGCCAGTCTAAAACCCACGTGGACAGCCAAAGGTGCTTTCTTTTGCATTTAATGTTGCACTTTCAGTTTAAATCAGAGCTCTGTGTAATTCTCAGAACGGTTAAATATGCCTGATTCCCATCATTAGCATGGGAGTAAACTGAATCTCAAAGTGATTGAGAGCAGCCCTACAGAGAAGTACTTGGGCGTGGTTATGGATGAAAAACTCACCATGAGCCGTGCACTGTGCCCTCACAGCCCAGAAAGCCAAACCAATCCTGGGCTGCATCCAAAGGAGCGCCATGACCTCCAGGGCAAAGGATCTTCCCCCTCTACTCTGCTCTTGTGAGTTCCCACCTGGAGTGCCACATCCAGGTCTGGTGTCCCCAACATAAGAAGGACATGGAAATGTTGGAACAAGTCCAGATGAGGTCACAAAGTTGGTAAGAGGATTGGAGCACTTTCCCTACAAAGACAGGCTGAGAAAGTTGGGGCTGTTCAGCCTGGAGAAGGAAAGACTGCAGGAAGACCCCATTGTGACATTCCAGTATCTGAAGGGGGCCTACAGGGGAAGCTGAGGAGACTCTATCAGGAACTGTGGTGATAGGATGAGTAATGGGCACAAACTGAGAGAGGGGAAATTTAAGTTAGCTATTTGGAAGAAATTCCTTACTGTGAGAGTGGTGAGATGGCGGAACTGGTTGCCCAGGGAGGTGGTGGATGCCCCAACCCTGGCAGTGTTCAAGGCCAGGTTGGATAAGGCTTTGAGTGCCCTGGTCTAGTGGGAGGTGTCCCTGCCCATCATGGGGCTGATTGGGACTGGATGAACTTTATGGACCATTCCAGCCCTCAACATTCTATGATTCTATGATACTGGCTGATGTGCCAAGAATCCTGTAGTAGTAAATCTGTTAAAATAACTGAGAAATCCTCCCAGATACACACTGTACCTTCTGAACTTAGCTCCTTATTCTGTTACAATGTTACTCCAGCTATTAACATTCATCCAACAAAACTTCTTGTCTGTATATGACACATTTAAGCATGTTATACTAAAATATTCTAATCATTCATATGATTAAGTGTTTTTAATTTTACAAGTATTTCTTTTGTGCAGTTATTTTAACCACTTGCTCAGTGACCAAAAGTTCTTAGTATTTACCTGTGGAGGCTGATTTTCCAGAAAGTACAGCAATAATTGTCCTCTGTGTAGCCATGTGATTTGTACTGTAGCATTGGCATGAGCAAAAGGGAAGTAAGAAAGGCCAAAGGAATATATTTACTTGTGCTATTCTTCATAGCTGATTAAAGCCACTACTTGAAAGAAGTTTATTTTCTCTTTGTGTATTAATGGTGCTGAGTGCTAGCTGTGCATGTGGTGCTGTTTGCACAATGCAGCAAAGGTCACAGGATTGCTTCCTCTCTTGAGTTTCTGGACTGTCAACTCATCCAAAAAGGTTCAGAAACAGCTGAAAAAATGCTATTGGGCAGCAGAGATGTTGGAAATGTTTCCAAAAGTGGCTAGCAAGCCATGACAAGGAGCATGCTGTGCGATGACCTCTACCTCCATGCTGAGAGCTCTGTCTGTCACAGGAGGCTCTGCCAGCTCACCCAGTGGGTGATTCAGGATCAATGGCTGTCTCCTGTTGGGGGCTGGCCTGCAATTCTCTGCCATTTTAGGTATCGACAACCGATTTCTTTCTTGTCAGAGCTAAAGAGTCCCATCAGCTATTCAGTTGAAAGATTTCATGCTGCTAGCTACTTACTTGCAGAGTGCTGAGACATTTGGAGCTGACTGTGAGAATATCTCTCTCCTTTAATGCTCCAAAGAGTCTGACTGTCACACACTGCAAATTCAGAATACTCATGCACACTGAGGGACCACCTTGGCAGGAGTACAGCACAGGTTCACTTGTCCACGGAACAAAACAGAGTTAAACATTTTGTTGCAATTTTTTATGCGAAAAACTGGTATGATGACAAAATGCAAATGTGTTTAAGTAATGCCATAAAACTCATACAAACTACATCTGGATTAAAATCTATCAATAGAAACCTCTATTTCAAATTATAAGGCCTTATACTATTTAGTGCTATATATTTAAGTTCAATATTCGTTTTACAAAGGAACTGGATGACATTTTTCTTAATGAGTGTAAAATACCTGGAACATCTCTGCTTGTCAGAGATTTAAAAAAACCACTATTTTAGTCTCTCAAAAAATAAACACCCCACATTTAAGAAACCTTCAGCTCACATGCAACAAAAAACCATACGGAAGCATTTTTTAGGCATCGGATTGATTGTATATTCCCTTGCCT